>JARHVA010007582.1:172500-535000 GCA_037957365.1 Torreya grandis
ATTTATAATTCATATGCAAAAAATGTGTACTATATGTTCATATGTATAGTAATTAGTAAAATTATAATCTAGCAAGATATAAAATGTGCATAGAGCATATGTTCACACTAGTTTAGTATTACAAGGCACATTGGTAATATAACTCCATAAATGAATATAATATTAATAAGTCTCAAGGAGAGATAATGTGTGTCATGCACCTAAGGTCAAGGAAGGATTTATATATATTTATAATCATGTAATACTCAATCTCATTGTAGTGACATATGAAAAAAAATCATGGCACCCCTAAGTGAAAAGATATGGCTTAATAGGCTTGATGGAAAAAGGGATAGATAATGTGATCCAATATATTCTTTGTATACATAAGACATATATAATAATCTCAATATATATGTAGGGGTATGTTTCCACCAATATTAAATAATCATATGTCCCATGTATATAAGGTTCCCCTAAGAAGGATAGGTACAACAATAAATCATAGTTATAGTAATAAAATCATGGATAACATGATAATAAGGTGTAATGTATGTGTAACTATTTATCAGAAGGTATGGAGTATAATATGTAGCCATTCATGTAATAATAACATGTATATATCCACATAAACACACCAAATGTGTATTATATAAATATATGTATAATTTATTTAAATTATCTCTATATAGTAAATGAAAAGATACAAATATGTCACCAGACAAATCCTATTGTGTAGATATGATCCTAAAGGTAAGATATGTCACTAATGTAAACATGTCTCCTAAGGTGTATACTAATAAATTATCCATGTATAATCTTTGTTTACATAACCATATATAACTTATATATACTACACTTCACCCACTAAAAGTATACCATGAACAACACATGTGAAAAACATTAATATATAAACCTCTAACATTAGTAGATAATCATGATTTGTATCATATGACCAAGATAAAAGATTTTTATTTTTAATTTTTTCTAAAATTTTTATTAATGTATTTGATGATTTTTAATTTTATATTTATAACACACAATAATATATGCATAATAATAATGATGTATTAATGAAACACTAAATATAAGCAATCATGACTAGTATATATGTTTTGTCAGTGCATAATGTTGTAGTTATGAATGGTCATATGTGACACACTAAGTATCAAACATAACACATGATAATATAGGATAACCTAAAGCATAAAATGATATAATCATCATGGAGGGTGGGGTAAAAACATAATATCAATTTAAAATAACCGATTACCGCATTCTAGATATATCACATATAGTGGAAGTCTAAATATGCACTACAAATCTTAAGTCATATAGGATTATATATATGAATGCATAAACATGTTTTGGATTTTTACACAAGTTATTACATAATGTGTAATTTCACATGAAATTTGAACACAATGGTAATCTCAAAATAGAGCTTAATCAATAATTTGGTTTAATCATAGAGATGTAACAGGGGCACATGTTGTAGTATATCACAATGGGACTACATAAATAAGCACTAACCATGAGGATAGCATGGCATGATAAATTCAAGTGCATAGGATTTTGGCATATAACAAGTGGTGTAATATACAATATCAATTCACATCTAATGTAAAGTCGTGTAAACTCATGATTTTTTGTCATAGACTCTAGACTATTTGTGTAAGGAACAAACCAGTATAGAGGATGGAATTTTGTAAAACTTCTACCAAAACCCTCCTAATATTTAATTGGGATTCAATGATGAAAATTATCTTGGCGATTATTATTAAATATACTTATAATATCTGGTGTAGATTTGATATAGATAAAATACACATTATTAAATTATAGTGTCAAGTATGTGTAGGGGTTTTTAAGGAAATAACCTAAGTAGCTTGATGGATATAAAAGGGTAATTCTACACTATACAAGGGACCTTTTTTGAACTCTTATGTAAATTTTGTTTGATGTTAAAGAGATAAGAGTGAGTTTGATAGGAGCAAAGATAGGCAACCTTGAAAGAATTCATGGAATTCTTGAAGTATCCATTATTGCTATCAAAGCTTGCATGTTACAGTTTAAAACCTAGAAAAGCATTTAGATTATGATTTAGGGTAAATATCAATAATTTTTTTAGAATTAATGAATAATACAATATTTATGTTTATTTATATATTTGAGTGTGTGAGGTGTAATATTTAATTGTATCCATGGTGTAAGGTATCCTTTCATTTAGACTCCTAACCTTGAATGCATCATCTAGTATAAAACAACATTAAATCCTAAAAGTAGTGGGATTCAAGTGAGAGCAAAGGAGCTAGTAGAGTGACAAATGTGATGTAACCTAGTGAGTGTTATTGTCCACCATGATAAATATGGATAGATAATAAAGGGAGTGAGATTAAAAATAGGATAGAGAGTTCACCAATGTAGGATTATGACCAAGGGACTTTAAAAAACAATTTAATGCTTGAAAGAAGAATAATCTACCTAGTAGATCTACTAGGAGAGACATGGTTCTATCCAATGTGGTTTGAATAATTTTTAATGTATTGGATGTATTGTGTGTTATAACACCAAGCTTAGATGTTTTTAGGATAATGATAGTATGGGTTCATACCAAGATAATAATAGAGTGATGTTAAGTAAAAAGAAAAACATGCATAAATAGGCTCCTTTTGACTATATCATATAATTGTTGAGGAACCAAGGTGAACATGACATGCTTCTAGATAAGTTTTAACTTAGAATATCTCATTGACCAACTCATGGACATATAATAATACTTTGAGTTTAAATATATTAGAAACCCACCATGTGTGAATGTTGTGTAGACCAAGTTTAATGGTCGCACAGTACCATGGTGTAACTTAAAAATAATGAAGAAGGGTAAGTAAACATTAGATAACCTAATGGGACTAAATTATTATGAAGAGGAAGGGTAAGTTTATACCCTAGACCATCAAATGGATTTGTTAAAATGGTTGTAGAACTTTAGGTAGAAATATCTTACTTTTAATGACTATAGAAATGAATTCTAAAATATCAACATTAGATCAAGGAATATTGAAATAGATTGGGAAATGGTTGCAAGCTACCTAAATGAGTTGAGGGTTTATATCAAATAGGATTTGATAACGACTCAAGTCCAAAAAATATAATAATTTTAGTTATTTACACTCAAATGTTGTCTTGCATACAACATAGTAATTTATGGGGAAGATAAATGTTTTAAAAAATAATATGATGTGGCATAAGAATGAATATACTATAAAAAGAGAGAATAGTGCTACACATATTTTACATGTGCATAAATAAGGATAAATTTGTGGGAATGTGCAAGAGAACATGCAAGAGAGTCTATCATACTTGTCCATATGGTGATTAATATTTGGTCTAGGAAAGAGAAAATGATTCCAAGGGACATCCTTCAGATGTTGGAATCATGGACATAGCATGTATGAATGTCCATAGGAGAAATGGGAAAGTAGCATAGGGTATGAACCTAGTGCAAATGTTTCACATGGAGACACAAAGTCCATTAGATCTATTGATCACTATAAGGATATAGAGCATGGAGAAAACCTCATGATAAAAAGGGTATTCCTAAATCCTCCAAAGGAACACATTGATCTAACATAAAGGAATAGTCTATTTGGAATAGTGTAAAATTCCAAAGACAAGTGATGTAGATTAATTTTGGATAGAAACAACACACACAATTTGGTGTCATGAGATATGGTGGAAATTTTTAATTTTAATAAGGTGGAAGATTTGAACCCATATAAAATTTCATGGAAATAAAAGGACTATAATGTGATAGTAAAATAAATATGCCTTGTGAGTATACACATAGGTGCATACATATATAAGGTATGGTGTGATGTGATGCCAATGGATGTATGTTATGTAATTTGGGAAGGACTTTAAATTTTTTAAATAAATGTTGTGCATGATGGAAGATAAAACATATATCATATATAAAAGGAAGAAAATAAATTCATGTTGATTATATTCAAGGATAAATAAGAGAGAGTGTATAATAGTGTTTTTATAAGAGTGTTGATGGTGTCAAGAAATGAATTCCTATGAGAGGTGGAAATGGATAACTAATGATTTAAAATCATACCAAAACTAGTGCAATACAAACAAAATGACATAAAAAAATAAAAGGAATAACTTCCATGCCAAGTGAAGGAATTTATAGACAAATTCACTAACATTATCTCAAGTGACCTAATAGAAGGACATGTACTAATTTTCACATGGATCTAATCCTTAGAGTCAGTTTTCAAAATAAGGACATGTACCATATGATGCCTATAAATAATGAACAAGTATAAATGAGAGTGCATGATTTTATAGATAAGGGGATAATTAGTGATATCTAAAGCTTGTGCATAGTACCTAAATTATTGGTTCATAATAAAAGAGGATAATGACATATGTGCATAGATTCAAGGTCCATCAATAAGATCACAATAAAGTACTAGTTCCCATTTTCACACATAAAAAACTTGATGGATTGCCTAAAAGGTGTAAATTATTTATCCAAATTTGATTTAAAGATTATATATCATCATATCAAGATCAGGGAAGGAGATAACCTTAAACATGAAGGAGGTATTATATGAGTAGTTAGTAATGTCATTTGGGTTTTAAAACATGATAAATAAATTCATGATATTGTTAAACTAGGTATTGAATCCATTTATAGGAAAGTATGTCATCATATATCTAGATAATATTTTGGTGTTTATAAATATGGATGATCATGTGGAACATTTATGGATTTTTTTGTAGATTTTATGCAAGAAAAGAAATTTAATCAATGTGAAGAAGTGAAGAATTATGAAGATAGAATTAATATAATTATGCTACATGATATCCCAAGAAGATCTAAATATGGACCCAAATGAAGTGTGTGTCATATTGGAGTGGCCATCACTGAAGAGAGTATTTGAGGTGAAATTTTTTCATGATCTCATAATACTTTATAGGAATTTTATCAAAAACTTTAGTGCAATATTAGCGGGATATGAAAACTAATCAAAAATTTATTGAGATGAGATCACAAGGAATTTACATGGTTAATGGAAGTTAAATGCATTTTTAAAGATTTTTAATAAGGTGACTGAGTATCTAATATTAGCATTAAATTTTTTTAATAAGGTGTTATAAGAGTACTACAATTCAAGTGGTACAATGATAGGAACAATTTTGATCCAATAAGGGAGACCCATTACATATTTTATGATATAGTAGGGGTTTATTATTTTCCCATATTTATTTATTATTGAATTTTTTCCCCTCACTTATAGTTTTCCTACTTTCATGAAGAACATTTCTTAGGTATATAGGTTGATTGGATGACTAGGAAGTAACTCCCTTGACCAACTATTTTAAGTATGGGAGTTACTCCTCTATTCTTGGATTTTATTGGAAATATGATTATCATTGATGTCAAAAGGGACATTATGAACATGTAATTGATGTTAAAAGGGATATCATTGGCATTATGGATGTCAGTTAATCTTTAGGGTTGAGTATGGTGATTTGAGGATGTGTAAGGCATCTTATCAGAGGTCAAAGATGATTTGAGTGCTTATGTGCATGAGTGGAATTCATCTGATTCCTCATATTATTTATCTAAATATTTTTAGAACTATAGAGGAAAATATAAGTAGTTAGTTTTATTACATCACCATTTCCACATGTGGATGAGTCTAGGGGAGCTGGTCATATGGTTTTGATCACATTAGTCCCTAGTTTTTGTGTACCAAATTTGAGGCCATGAGATGAAGCACAATTGAAGATATGGGGATGTAAATTTGGCTACTTGGATAGAATTCACTAAGTTCCAACACAACTAAATTTTCAAAAGGTCTAAATAGATCCAATTAATCATGTTGATGAAGTCAGTAATCACACACATAGAGATGCCAGGATTGAATGATCATGTGGTTTTATTTATTTATATGATTATTTTCTATGCATTGAATCTTATATCACCTAATGTAGAAAAATAAAAATATATGCATGAGCAAAGTTGGGCTCGGAGGAATTTTGACAGTGTTTTCCCATAGTCAAATTCATAGGTTGTAAGAAAAAGTTGAGAAGGCATTTTTATAATGTCATATCTTGCACATATGAAGGCTTCAGGGAAAAATGGATATATTGATAGAATACCCTATGTAATAATATCTTATGCACTAAATTAAGGTCATAAAATTAAGTGAGACAAGAGTATGTAAGAACAAATTTGGCCTTCTAGGCAAGTTCTAGGCATAACTAGCTCTATGGTAGAATAATATGAGTTAGTAGATTAATGGCATTATATCTCACACATGAAAAAAATTTAGGAAGAAATGAGCATATGGGTTTTTTCATTATCATGCCTAGTTTATACGGTCCAAGTTTTAGAATAGGTGGATGAATGAAGTAAAATATATCAAGGTTCAAAATTAGCCTTCTAGGAATAATTAAGATGGTCCCCATACTTAATCAAATCTGCACAAGGTAAAGCTAGAGCTAGTTATAATATCAATGGTTAGAACTTAATCATACATTGAATATCTAAAGAAGCATAGAAAATTTAATTTATCAAATAGCCCTTTGAGTAAATGTGTTATTAACAAGTGTCACAATCATAGATCTTGCACAATAAATCTACAATAGTTTAAAGTCAATTGGTTAATGATCAATGCAAGGATGCCAAATGTCTCAATAGTACGAATTGATAGCAATGTGTAGAAGGCATGTGTTAATGAAAAGTATCACATTCATGGATCTTATCAATAGAGACCTAATGAACATAATATTGTCATAAATAATGATCAAGCTTTTTAGAAGATCTGATGATGAGTGGGTGATCATGCAAATGATATCCAATAGAGTGAGTGGACTCAATGGGATTAAGTGCTTGAGGTTTATTGACATAGTGTCAAGTTAAAGACTAAGAAATTTTGAGAAGATCTATGGAGCATAAGAATTATAAAGACTCAAAAATTATTGAGATGGGATAAAGATCCTGACCTTTAACATCAAGATAGAATTAAAGATCATGCTAGTTTTATTATCTAACGGCATTCAGGAGCTCGGATTAGGAAGATCAATGGACACATTTTAAAGTTAAATAGTTAAATTATAGAAGTGTACAAGGATAGAATGGAACTAAGGAAAATTTTAATGGTGAATCTTCATTAATTCATGAATATTCTAGTTTTATAAATTTGAATTTGGTAATTTTTTTGGGTATTGAAGAGCTTGAAATTGCCTAAATTTTCTAGATGCAAGTTCATTTTTAGGGTCAAATCACCTACTATTTAAAATAATTCCATTCATATAAATATTTTTTTCCCATAATTCAAAAGGTAATATAGGTACATTCATCTCACATTAAACATGTAAATAATCATATACATATGTTGATGGATGCCCACATATGTCGACAGTTGCCCGTATATGTCGATGGCTGCTCACATATGTCAACAGCCACCCACATATGCCATCAACCATCCATAACCTAAAATTACATTAAAAATACTCAAAACATAAATATTATTATATATTTGGATTCCTCTCAAGATATTATGTAATTTAAAAAAAAAATCATCACAATATGAGTCCATATACAAATGTTACGACCTCAAGAAGTTGGCTAGGTTATAGTACACTTATTGGTGGATGTCTGCATGATGTAAAAAACCATCCGCATGATGTCAATGGTCATTTTCACTTGTTTATGGACATAATAATGATGTGGATGAGCATAAACATCATGTAGATGTCCACCAACAAGTGCACTATAACCTAGCCAACTTATTGAGGCCATAACTTTTGCATACATATTTAGATTATGATGATTGTTTTTTAAATTTCATAATTTTTTATAAGAATCCAAATATGTAATAATATTTATGTTTAGATAAATTTTTTATTAATTAAATCTTGATTTTCCCACTTCATCACTTGATTTTCCTATATAATTAATCACTTTCTAAACTAATTCACCACCATTATGAATCCAATTTACCTGGGAACATAAGAGGAATTTTTAGTATAGCCCACTAAAATTAACCCTAATTTTGGGTCATGTAAGCCTATCAGATATTGATTGAATTAATTCATTTTAAAGTTGAGTAGTTTAAATGAAGATCATCAGATCGTGGTGCCAAACTTAAGATCGATAGTTGATATTTAAAGATATGATCAATGTAATGGTCAAGTGAAAAAAATGCAAGTAATCCATATATTATGATATATAAGACAATATTAATGTTTTAATCAATCAAATCTATGTAATAATTCATATGCATCAAAACTAGTGTCCAACAAATTCTATAGATAGTAATGAGACCAAGAATCATGGTAGTGGTTCATGAATTCAAGACATGAGAAACTTATAGTTCAAGAGATAATGAGCTAAGTCTAGATTAGAACATGATGTGTTAGCAAACTAGTGTGAACATAGAGAAGATATGAAATGCTATATCAATTATTTATATATATGACATCTAGGACATAGACAAAAGTTATTCGAGTTATTGAATTATGTCAAATAGAGAAATATAGATACATAGAGATATAAGGGTAAAGAAGGAAAGAGAAGAGAGATGAAGTGTAGAGCATGAGTGCTTATAAACTAGAATTGTAATAAAAAATGGATAATTTAATTCATTTATGAATCTACATTGTAATCTAGAGTTGTAGCTCCATATAGATCTAATTGGTGGGTGCCATCAGATAATATGAATTGGTAATCAGATAGGGAGTGGGTCCTTCCTTCAAGTAGATGCTCTCAAATTAGGGAATCATTGTTTTCTTAGGGTTGGTGCCCTTAAATATTGTAACTATTGGGGTTCTTTATTATGAGGCTAGATTAGAATGATATATTCTATCATCTATTCTCATGGTGGATTTTCTCATATTGGGGTTTCCATGGTATATCTAGTGTTGTGTCTATTTTTGTGATTATGATATCTACATTTAGTTTTAATCTACATTAAAAGGTTTTTAAAAGGAATAAGTTAATCAATATATTAATTCAGACCACTTCTCATTATATCATTATGTTCCAACAATTGGTATTAGATCCATAGTTCCTTAAAAGAAGCTTAATAAGATCAAGTAGATATTGGAAGGTAAACATAAATGGCTACTTAATAAGGTTCTTACTTAAATAAAGAACCTCTCTTTGATGGAACAAACTATGTATTTTAGAGCATAAAATGGAAGAATATCTATCTTCATTAAGGTTTGATGTATGAATGTTTGTTGTGAATGGATATACAACTCCTACTAATTAGATTGTTAAGAAATCATATGAGAGCAATGTTAAGGCTAAAAATTCTATTCTATGTGGATTATCTAATTCAAAGTTTGTCAAAGTGATGCATTGTCAAAATGCATAAGATATCTAGAACAAACTGAAGAGAATCTATGAAGGAGATGACAAGGTAAAGCAGGGCAAGCTACAAACTTACAAAGGCAAGTTTGAAAGCCTTAAAATGAATGAGGAAGATTAAATTTCAATCTATCTCCACAAAGTGGATGAAATAGTCAATATAATTAGAGGTCTCAGAGAAGAGATGAAATAATTACTCATTGTTAAAAAGGTCCTAAGATCTCTGGCATCAAGGTATGACTCTAAAATCTCTATAATGGAAGAAGCAAGAGATCTGGATAAACTCATTATTGATGAGTTGTATGGAACCTTCATTGCCTATGAGATGAGAATGGGAAAAAAGATAATTTCAAGAGAGAATTTGATTTCAAAGTAACCAAGCAAGTAAAAGAAGAAAAATCCTCATTCAAATTTGAGGAGACTAATGAATAATAATCCAACTTTTTTAGAATATTGAGAAGAGAGTCTAGAAAGTATAAAATTAAGTTACCCTTTAAATGCCTTAATTATGGTAAAGTAGGACATTTTGATGCTAAATGCCCTTATAACAAGAAGGATAACATTGAGAAATAAAAGAGCAGTAAAAAGTTAAACCTCACTATTCCAAGAAGAAGAATTTCTTCAAAAATAAGAAATTCCCATACATAAAAGAAGACAATGATTAAATGGATGACAATGATAGTTATGATGATGAACATGACTGTGCTTTTATGGGTAAGCAAAAGGAAGTCCTACTCATGATAATAGGTTCAACTTCTATGGATCAAGAAGAAGTTGAAGACTTAGATGAAGAAGAAGAAGGAAAAGTGGATCTAGAGTGTGAACTCATTTGTGCTTTAGAGTAAATTGAAAACCTAAGAAAAGAGAGCTCAAAATAGAAGATGCTTGGATAAAATGAAATTGAGAAAATGTCTAAAATTTTTGATAAATCTAATCAGATGGTGGTTAGCCTAAATACACAAGTTAAAGAGGCTAAAATAATAGATGTAATCAAATTTGAAGTAAAATCTAAATCTGATGAGTACATGAAGTTAGAAGCAAAGATAGTGGCTTTAAGAAAAGAGCTTGAGAAAGCTAAAGGACAACTAGACAAAATTTTGAAGTTGATAGGAGGATCAAACATTCTTGATGAATTGATCAAGTCTTAAAATCCCTCAAAAGAGAGATTAGGTCTAGGTTATGAAAAATAAAAAATTTCCATAACTAGTACATCTACTAACCTATATGACAACTTTAAAGTAGAAGGAGAATCTAGAGCAAAGAAAGAGAAAGTTTGTAAGGATACAAAGATAGACTCAAACATAGTTGATGTGAAGAAAGTTGAAGGAGAAAAGAATCCTAAAGAAAAGAAGAAGACAAAGGTAGTTGATGCATATGGATACACAAAAGTGAGAGACTTGAAGTAACCAGAGTATAGAAGAGATCCTCATATTGTAAAAAAAATGTTATGACCAAGTATTACTCATCTTTCTATGGTTATTATTATACCTATAATCAATTTGGTCATAAGGCTATTGACTGTAGAGTTGTACCTAAAAGGAGAACAAATGTTGTAAGTAGAAATTCATTTTCTCCCTTATTAGATACAAATGTAATATGTTATAATTACAATAATTTTGGTCACATAGCTAAATAATGTAAAAAAAACTTTGTAAGACTAAAAACATAAAGTAAAAAATAAAGGCATGCCTCCTAGTGTGAACAGAGGTTCAAAAGTATCTGAAAAGGAGAAAAATAAATAAAATAAGAAACCCAAGGATGTGTGAAAAGTGAAAGATCAATCTATGATTTCTCAAATTTTACTCCATGATAAGGAGTAGAATTTATGGGTAATAGCTAGTGGTTGCTCAAAACATATGACTAGTGACAAGAATAAATTTATCAAATTAAGAAAATATACAAAAATATCTATCATCTTGGGAGACAACACTATAGTAAAGATCATAGGTAAAGGAACCTTGAAAATAGATGGAAAATTGCCTACACATGATGTCCTTTATGTTGAAGGATTGAAGCATAATCTGCTAAGTTTTAACTAAATGTATTATAATGGATATAAGATCACATTTAATGCATAAGGATGCAAGTTCAAGAGATCTTAAAGAATATTTGTAAAAGGGAAAAGAACAAAAAGCAATATCTATAATCTTATTAAAGTGAATGATAATAGCTATTTAATAGGAAAGAATTATGAGAGTTGGTTATGTCATAGAAGAATGGGCCATGTCAACTTTGATAATCTAGTCAAAGTGAGTTAAAATAAGTGTGTTAGATACATGCCCAAAATAACCAAACCTATAGACATTGCTTTCAAGGAATGTCAACTAGGTAGGCAAATAAGGGTCAAATTTCAAATAAAGGAGTATGCAACTACAAAGCCTCTAGAATTAGTTCATACTGATCTTTGTAGTCATACTAAGACAAGAAGATCTAAAATAAAGAGATACTTCATGTTATTTGTAGATGATTACTAAATAATGACATGGGTAACCTTTTTGAAGGATAGCTCATAGGCATTTGAGATATTCAAGATCCTTAGGGACATGGAGGAGAATGAGATTGTATGAAAAATCAAATGCTTAAGATTTTGTAAAGGTGGATAATTCACTTTAAATGAGTTTATAGATTATTTTAAGAAGAATGGAATCAAAATAAATTACTCTATAGTAAGGATCCCACATAAAATGGAGTTATTTAAAGAAAGAATAGGATAGTCAAGGAGATGGCCAGAATAATGCTAAAAGAGGCCAAGTTATCTGATGGATACTGGAGAGAAGTAGTCTAAATAGTAATATATATCTTGGATAGAGTTCAACTAAGGGTAAACAATGATAAAAATCCCTATGAACTATGGTATGGAAAACCTACCTTTATTAAGTACTTTAGAGCATTTGGAAGAAAATTCTACATCAAGAGAAAGGAAGATAATTAGGAAGCTTTAAATCAAGATGTGATGAAGGAATATTTATTGGTTATTCCATCCAAATCAAATCCTACATTTATTATAATAAAATGCTACACAAGATTGTAGAGAGCATCAATGTCAAAGTTGAAGAAGGCATGAAACATGTTGAACCTGACAAAGAAATCTATAATGAGGAATTAGATTCTAAAGATGAAGCAGATAATGAAGAGCATGAGGAAGTAAATGAAAAGGCACTTCCAAGATTTTTTCAAAAGGATAATCTTATAGAGCATATCATTGGTAATAAGAATGAAGGAGTTTAGACAAGGAAAAGAGATGAAATGAAGAAGTAAGCTTTCCTATAATGTCTAAAATTGAGCCTAAGAGATATGTTGAAGCCAAAAAGGATGATAATTGGATAAAATTCATGGAAGAATAACTAATCCAAATTAAAAATAACAAAACATGGTAATTAATTCCAAGGCCTTCAAACAAGAATTTGATAGGTATATAGTGTGTCTTTAGAAATGAGCTCAATGAGGATGGAGCTATCATAATAAATAAGGCAAGATTGGTGTGAAAAGGATATATACAAGTTGAGGGCATAGATTTGAGGAAGAATTTGCCCTAGTGGCTATATTGGAAGTTATAAGATTTCTTCTAGCATTCTCTGTTTACAAGAAATTTAAAGTCTATCAAATGGATGTTAAGTCTACTTTCTTGAATGGTAACCTAAAAGAGGAATTTTACACTAAAAAATTGAAGGTTTTAAATTTTTAGAGGAAGAAGATTATTTGTACAAACTGAAAAAATCTCTATGTGGTCTAAAACAAGCACCTAGAGCATGGTATTCAAGATTGGACCAATACCTGCAATAACAAGGTTTCAACAAAGGATGTATAAATAGTAATCTATACTTTAAATCAGAAGGTGAACATATGTTGATTATTTTTATTTATGTATATGACATCATCTTTGGTGGTAGAAATAACAAAATATGAAAATAATTTTCTACATAAATGCAAAGTGAGTTTGAGATGTATATGCTAGGAGAACTTGCTTTCTTCCTTGGTCTAAAAATAGCACAATCTATTGAAGGGATATTTATATCCAAAACCAAGTATGCAAAATAAATGATTAAGAAGTTTTGAATTGAAGATATCAAATCATTTATTACTCCCATGGTAACTAGATGCAAGTTGAATAAAGAGGATGAGCCCTTTGATGTAAATCAAACTATATATAGGTTAATGATAAGTAGCTTGTTATACCTAATTGCATCAAGACTTGATATCATGTGCATAGTGTGCATGGTATCAATATTTCAAGATTCTCTTAAAGAGTCACATGTCAATACAATGAAAAGGATATTTAGATATATCAAGAGCACAATTAATTATGGTCTGTGGTATCCTAAAAGTGAAGACTTCACTTTGACAACATATATAGATGTTGATTGGGTAGGAAATTTGGATGATAGAAGAAGCACTTGTGTTGGTGTATTTTTCCTTGGAAATAGACTTATTTCACCGATGAGAAAAAAACAAGAGTTATTTACTCTTTATACAATATAAGGAGAGTATATAACACTAGTGGCATGTTGTACTTAAGTCTTGTGGATAAAGAAAACTCTAAAAGACATCAAGGTATAGTACAAGTCACCTATCTCTATTCTTTGTCATAATTCAAGTTATATTAAAATAATAAAGAATCTAGTGATGCATTCTAGAACCAAACACATATCAATAAAGTATCACCTTTTAAGAGAGAAGGTTGCAGATCAAGAGGTCACAATGGAATATCTACCAACTAAGGATCAAATTGTAGACATATTCACCAAACCTCTTCCCAAGAAATAATTTGAATATATGAGATATAATTTGGGAGTGGTAGATCCTACATCGCATCACTAGATTCTAATGATAGGGCATAAGTCTAGGGGGAGTTAATAAGAGCTTTGTTAATCCCTGAAAGAAGAGAGAAAAGGCAACTTAGGTATGCATACTTTTCAAAACTTCTAATGAGTTGATAATTGAAAATTATTAGATAAACTCCTTCATTTGATAAGGGAAAAACATTTGATAAATATTGAGGAAGAGTCCCTTTGACATTGATGTCAAAGGGGGAAAAGAAGAGAAAATGTTCATTGCAAAAGTTTGGAGAAAAAGTGAAAATGCTAAATAAGATTAGAGCATATGTCCAAATTGAGTTTAGGCAATTGTTTCATTACCTAATGGGGAGAAATTTGGTATGAATAGCTTTAGTTCATACTCATCATAAATCAATGCAAGAAATGCTTGAAAAGGAGTAGAATATTAGAAGATCAGAGCATTTGGTTTTCCATCAATGACAAAGGGGAGATTTTTGGTAATATGATTGTCATTGATGTCAAAAGGGACATTATGAGCATGTCATTGATGTCAAAAGGGAGATCATTGGTATTATGGATTTCATAGATGTTTAGGGATGAGTATGGTGATTTGAGGATGTACAAGGCGTTTTATCTGAGGTCAAAGATGATTGGAGTACTTATGTGCATGAGTGGAATTCATCCAGTTTCTCATATTATTCATCTATACATTTTTGGGTCTATCGAGGAAAATTTGAGTAGGAAGTTTACTTACATCACCATTATCACATGTAGATGATTCTAGTGGAGTTGGTCATATGGTTGTGATCACATTAGTCCCTAGTTATTATGTGCCAGATTTGAATCCATGAGATGAATCACAGTTGAAGATATGGTGATGCAAAGTTGGCTACTTGGATAGAATTCACTAAGTTCCAACACTTAGCCAAATTTGTAAAAGGGATAAATAGATCCAAGTAAGCATGTTGATTAGGTCATCATTCACACACATGGAGATGTCAGGATAAATGATCATATGGGTTTGTTCATTTTTGTGCCTAGTTTTCATGTGCTAAATTTTAGATCACGTGATGTAGTGTAATAAAAGATATACATGAGCAAAGTTGGGCTCTTATGCATTTTGATAGTGCTTTTCCACAGTCAAATTTTTAGGTTGTAATAAAAATCTACGAAGGCATTTTATGATGTCATATCTTACACAAATGAAGGCTTTAGGAGAATATGGATATATAGATGGAATTTCCTATGTAAGAGGATTTTATGCACTAAATTGCAGGTCATACGACTAAGTGTTATAAGAGTTATGAAAGAACAAAGTTGGCCTTCTAAGCAAGTTCTAGGCATAGCTAACTCTATGGTAGAATAATTTGAGTGAGAATATTAATGTAATTATATCTCACACACATGAAAGCTTCAGGAAGAAATGAGCATATGGGTTTGTTCATTATCATGCCTAGTTTATATGATCTAAATTTCAAAACAAGCAGATAAATGAAGAAAATGATATGAAGGTGTAAATTTAGCCTTTCAAGCATAATTGAGATTGTCCTCATACTTAGTCAAATATGTACAAGATAAATTTTAATCTAGTTGGAAGATCAATGGTTAGTGCTTAATCATACATTGAAGATCTAATGAAGCATAACAAAGTCAATTTATCAAAGAGACCTTAGATTAAACATGCTAGTGATAAGTGTCACAATCATAGAGCTTGCACAGTAAATCTATGGAGTAATTTAAAGTTAATTATTCAATAATCAATAAGAGGATGCCAAGTGTCTCAATAGCAGGAATTGATAGAAATGTACACAAGGCACACACTAGTGACAAGTGTCACATTCATAGAGCTTATTAGATAGATACCCAATGATCATAAGCTTATTAGAGATAATGATCAAGATTATCAAAAGATTTGATCGTGAGTGGGTGATTATGCAAAGGATATCCAATGGAGTGAGTCGACTTAATGAGGTTAAGTTCTCAAAATTTATCAATACAATGGCAAGTTAAAGACTAAGCAATTTGATAATATTGATGGAGTGTAAGCATTCCAAAGAATTAGGAAGTAGTGAGATGAATAAAGAGCTCAAAATTTAATGTCAAGATAAAATTAAAGATCATGCTAGTTTGAATATCTAATGACACATGATAGCTCAAATCAAGAATATCAATGGATGCATTTTAAAGTTGAATAGTTAAATTTCAAAAACATACAAGGATTAAACAAAGAGTTTAAGCCTATCAAAGATTGATCGAATGGATGCATTTTAAAGTTAAGTAGTTTAAATGAAGACAATTAGATCTTGGCACCAAACTTAAGATCAATGGTTGATATTTAAAGATATGATTAGTTTAACATCAAGTATAGGAATATGCAAGTAAGCCATATATTACAACATAAAAATGAGATTGATTATTGTAATCGATAAAATCTATGTAATAATACATGTGCATCAAAACTAGAATCAATCAAATGATATATATAGTAATGAGACTAAGAACCATGGTGGTGGTTCATGAGTTCAAGATGCAGGAAGCTTATAATTCAATATATAATGAACTGAGTCTAGAACAGAGCATGATGTGTTAGTAAACTAGTGTGAACAAAGAGAAGATATGGAACCCTAGATCAATTTCTTATATATATGACATCTAGGACATAGACAAAAGTTACTGGAGTTATTGAATTATGTCAAAAAAATAAATTTAAACATAGAGATGGAGGTGTAGAGAAGGAAAGAGAAGAGAGATGAATTATAGAGCATGAGCAGCTATAGACTAGACCTGTAACAAAGAATAGATAACTAGATTCATTTATGAATCTACATTGTAATCTAGAGTTGTAGCTCCATATAGATCTGATTAGCAGGTGCCATTAGATAAGCTAAGTTAGTGCTCAATTAGGGAGTGGGTGTTTCCTTAGATTAAGTGCTCTTAAAGTAGGGGATCAGTGCCTCTTTAGGGTTGGTGCCATTAAACATTATAAGTAGTGAAGTTATTTATTATGAGGCTAGATTAGAATGGTATATTCTAGTAGATATTCTCATGGTGGTTTTTCCCATATTGGGTTTTCCATAGTATATCTAGTGTTGTGTCTATTTGTGTGATTGTGATCTTTACATATAGTTTTAATCTACATTAAAATATTTTGAAAACGACTAAGTTAATCAATATATTGATTCACCCTACCTCTCAATATATAGTTTGGTTATATTATCTTTGTTAACCAAATTTTTTGGAGTTACTATTATATTACAAGGGTTTATTGACCATATTTTGTGGAGGAGTTAATAAACACTCTCCTATTTTTAATTCTCACATTTTTTATATTTATTAATGGAAGATTGGGTTTTGGCTCTTATCTTGTATAGGCAATATTCTCATGTATGTGATTTCATTTTCTTATAGCTATTGTGTTGTGTACTCACTTGAATAGTGCCTATCATAAACATGTACATTTTCTTGATCTAAAGACCCTAGCACCCACTTTGATATGGTTTTAGATCCACCTCAATAAGCATATGTCTAGTTATTTGTTGTAAGATTTATTTTTGAACCTAGAGTTTATTTTCTTATATTGTGAGGAATTTTTTAGAGGGTTTGAAAAAAAGTTAGGTGTTTTTAAAATCTCAAAAACCTTGATGTCCTTTTTTTTTAAAAACATGGGTATTATTATTTTTGGAGGTGATTTTCAATACATGGTTTTTACTTCATATAGATACCTGTGTATGCAATATTAGGCCTCCTTTCATGCCCTATTTAGATTAATAGCCTCTCATGGCCTAGTTTTTGGCCTTTCACAATCTTCTCTCAATCTAAAAGATTCACAACCACTCTCATCCTACTCTAAAGATGTGTCTCCTTACCTTTGATTATCATTCTGACCTAAACCTGTAACTACATGGAAGGAAGGATCTAAGGTGATATTTTTTTTTTAAACCATTCAATCGGGATCAATGGCCATTTTCTCACATAACCTAATTACTAGGCTATATGTCTTGGTTACCATGCTTCACAACTCGTTTCTGAAGTTTCACTACCTTCCATAGTTTTGATATCTATTTGATGGCCTTCTAAAGTTCTACTCACCATTTCACAACCTCACTAAGAGCCTACAACCCTTATTCAAATTTTAGTGTTTCACTTGATCTATCCTAATTCATTGACCAATTGGTATACCATTATTTTCTCAAAAACCACATTTTTTATTGCATGCAAGTGGTTTAGGTAAATTCATATTTTTTATTAATTAGTAAGTGGTTTATTTTTTTGAGTGGTGAAAATGTCATAAATAACAACCACTACACTTAATATCTACACAAAATGGATACAAGTTCAATTAACCCTCTAACTCAATTTAATTATCATGAATGGAAAATTAAAATGCAAGTTATTCTAAGGAGAAAAGGTTTGCATCACATTATAATGGTGTTAGAAACTCAACCAACTATAGATACAAAAAACCATAAGTGGTAAAAATATAGTGATGAATCATATGGATTGATGTGTCCTTATGTGTATCCCAGTCTCCTCTTTCATATATAACCTAACAAATCACCCAATGAAGTATGGACCATTTTGGAAAAGCTCTTTGGGAAGAAAGATGTGATGACAGGTCATAAACAACAAAATGAATTTATCAGTCTAAGTCCTAGTAACTTTAAAACCCTTCATTATTTCTTAGCCAAGTTCAATTCTTTGAGATTATAGTTGAAATAATGTGGAATAAAGAATAAAGATGACCAATTTATTCTTTATATAATCTCTAAGTTAGGTCTTGACTACTTTATATTTTTCTCTATTTTCCATGACACTAAAGTGATTTACACATTACATTGAAGATGCCTTATTTACATGAATTTACATCAACTTGAGTCAAGAGGAAGATAATTTAATATATATTGTCACATTAAAGTCATCAAAACCTCAAACCCTAATTTATAGGAGTGGGAAACAAAAAGATTCAAATAAAGATAAGAATAAAAAGAATAAAGATTAAGAGAAGAAGAAAGAATCAAACTCTATCAACACATTCACTTAAACATTCTCTTCCAATTATAAACCTAAGAAATAAAAAGTTAAGTGTGCCTATTACAATAAAAATGGGTATGATGAACACAATTTCATGAAAAAAAATTTGACCACCTAACTCAACTTATACAAAAGAAAAACATAGGTGTTCCTAAATCTATCAATCAAAATTAATCAACTCAAGATTTTTCTAAGGAAAAAGGCAAAGGTAAATACAAATAAAAGGGAAAGGCTCTTTTATAAGTTGTATCTCCAACATCTTTATGGCCTATTTAATTAGGTGTTTTTCACCACATGGGATGTTCAAAAGTTTATTTTTATTCCTTAGAGCATTGTAACATGTCTTCTATCAAATTGGGTGATGATACTTTATTAAAATATATAGGGAGAGGGTATATTGAAATGGATAGAGGAATATTCAATAATGTTCTAAGTGCTCTATCACTTTAAACTAATCTCCTACCAGTGTACCAAATCACTCACATTAGTAAGGGCATGAGGGTAGACATCTCCAGATTTAGTCATAATCAGAGACTTGTATAATGATTATACAATGTTAGTGGGTAGGGTAGATCACCAAGCTAGGTTACATACCTTATCACATTTTCCACCTAATTATTCTCTAATTGCATTTCTAACTCATTTATATGGAGTTATTAAACTTTGGCATGAGTGGTTTGTCCACCCCAACTACCGCTACATAGAACAACCTAGAAATAATTATATGATCATAAGCTTACCTCGTGTCCATTTATCTAAGGGTCCTTTTAAGGGTTGCACACTTGGGAAACATTTTGAAGATAATTATGACAAAGGAAAATCCTTGAAGGATTCATATGCATTGGAGTTAGTACATAGTGATGTATCTAGGCCTTTTCCCATTCTATCTTTCATAAGAATTGTTAGGCATTCACCATCATCGATTATTTCTTGAGATACATATGCGTTAACTTTCTTAGGTATAAATATGAAGTTTTAGAAAAGTTTCAAGACTTCAAGGTTATTGAATATAAATAATATGATAAGTGCATTGAGGGATTTTTAACAAATAATGGGGGTGAATATGTTAATACATGTTTGAGGAGTTTTGCACCATAGATGGGATTGATTTATAGTGGATAGTTCCATACATTCCTCAACAAAATAGATTTTCAAAATGTAAGAACAAGTCCTTAAATGAGATGGATAACTATATTATTCAATCTAAGCCACTTGCACTATATAGTATTGTGCCAAATTAATCAATTAGGATTACTATAATTAGAATAGGGTTCCTCACAAAGATTCAAAAGGCATAACTCCCTTTGAATCTTGGTACAATATCAAACCTATAGTTGATCATTTTAGAGTCTTTGAATCTCTAGATATGGCACACATAGTGAAGAATAAATACAAGGATATGAAACCTTAGATTAAGTATTTCATCTTCATAGTTTATCCATATGGTTTCAAGGGGTGCCACCTTATTTAGCTATTCACACATGAGTTCATTGAAATAAGTGTCCACTTTCAAGATAGTTTCATAAACATGACAATTGAAACTTATCCCACTTCATTTGACACACTTTGATTTGATTTAGATGATTTAGATCATCTTAAGTACATTTGAGAGATTGAGGACACTTCTTCTAGTTCTGATAGTGAGAGTAGTGATGAGGACTCATCTCCATCCACATATGGCTAGACTTCAAAGGATGATAATTCTCTACCTAACTCATCCAATTATGTTCCTCTTTGGTCTAGGTAGACATTGTAGAGCACATGTACATGGGTTGGGGATCCTTCAAATGATAAGTGGACATGTTGATAATTTTAGAGTGAGCCACATGTTTTTTATGCCTTTACCTCAGATCTATAGATTTTTTTGGGATCTATTAGGTATTACTAAGTGGGAATTTTCCATATGTGGGGAGTTTAACTCCTTAATTATGAATCATAATTAGGATTTGGCATGTCTTCCTAAGGGAAGAAAGATCATTTGATGTAGATGGATATATCATACCAAGTATGGATTAGATGGGTTTGTTGACAAGTTCAAGGCATGATTGGTAAAAAATGGTTTCTCACAAGTGTCTGATTTAAACTACATAAAGATATTTACACTAGTCACCAAAATGAACTCTGTCAAACTCACACTTGTTATTTCTACAACCAGACATTGGGATGTTCATCATATGGATGTGAAGAGGTATTTTTTCATAATGATATTGAGGAGGAGATTTACATAGATTAGACTCTAAGGTTTTTTTAGGATTATTTACTTGTATGTAGACTCTAAAAAACCATTTATGGCCTAAAATAGGTCCCTTGGGCTGGATACACCAAGATGTACTCCTTATTTCTTATATTAATATTCACTAGATGTCATTCAAATATAAACGTCTATCTCTTATAGTAGAATGATTCACTCTTAATTTTGGTTCTTTATGTTGATGATATTTTAATCATTGGTATCTCTTCTTCATTCATTATACTAGTGAAAAGGGATCTTAGAGATAGATTTTTCAAGATAGACTTAAGCTTGTTACATTACTTCCTTGGGATTTAGATTTCTCAGTCAAACTTGGGGATTAATCTTGCACAACCTAAGTATGATCTCAATCTACTTCCTCAATTTTACATGGTTTATTATAATCCAACTCTAACTCTTTTTTATCTATATTTGAGCTTGAGGTATATTTTTCTTCACATTTGGTCAATGCTACCTTGTATCAACAAATTTTGGGAACGATTATCTACTTGACACATATCGGACCTAATATATCATGTGTAGTGGGCCTAGTCTACAAATTCATATAAGAACCCCATTAGTTACATTAGAAAGTAGATAGGAGGATTTTTCACTATATTTAGGTCACTCATAGATTAAGGATTCACTAAAAAGATAGCATTGACATTGACTTAATTGGATATACTAACCTAGAGTGGGCTAGCAATATTCAAACTCACTAGTCCACTTTAGGTTATAGTTTCTTCATTGGTTCAATTCTAATTATTTGGTCAACCAAGAATCATAATGCTATTACTTTATTATCAATTAAGGTATATTATAGTGGGGCTATCAATGTTGTAATTTAGGCCATCTCACTTTAGGTGATTCTCATAGAGTTCAGTATCTAGTTTAGGCAACCTACCATCATCTACTATGACAACTAGATTACTATTTAGATTTGTAGGAATCTAGTCTAGCCTCAGTGGATAAAATGCATAGATATTCACATATACTTCATCAAAGAGTTCATTCATGTGTAAATCATTGATCTAAGATATTACTAGATGATAAATTAGACAATAAACATCTTCACTAAACCTTTCATGGAGAGTAAGTATCTTCACTTGTAAGCTCTTCTTGAGGTTGAAGATACTATAACATCACAAACACACACACACACACACACACACACACACACACACACACACACACACACACACACACACACACACACACACACACACACACACACACACATATTTGGGGGGGATTGTATCTTTTTTTTATGTCTCTCTTTTTTTTATGGGGGCAAGGGGGATGGGTAGTTTTTTCATTCATATTTTCTCCTTTCTTCTAATTTATGAGAGATTTCTTTATACATGGGTACCTCATCGGTTTTATACATACATACATACATACATATATATATATATATATGTATGTATGTATGTATGTATGTATGTATGTATGTATGTATAGACCTGATGATGTACCCATGTATAAAGGAATCTCTCACAAATTAGAAGAAAGGAGAAAATATGAATGAAAAAACTACCCATCCCCCCTGCCCCCATAAAAAAAAGAGAACATATATATATATATATATATATATATATATATATATATATATATATATATATATATATATATATATATATATATATATATATATATATGGCGGGGTGGGAGGAGATTGTATCTTTTTTTTATGTCTCTCTATTTTTTGGCGGGGAAGGGGGGATGGGTAGTTTTTTCATTCATATTTTCTCCCTTCTTCAAATTTATGAGAGATTCCTTTATGCATGGGTACCTCATTAGGTCTAGTTTTTTAGACCTATGTTTTACACTACCCACCTAAGTTTTTTGATTATGGGGAGGTGTTAGGGTATGGATTTATTATTTTCCCATATTTATTTATTATTTGATTTTTCTCTCACTAAGATTTTTCTTACTTTCATGGAGAAGCTTACATAGGCTTACAAGTTGACTGGATGACTAGGAAGTAACTCCCTTGATCATTTATTCTAAGTATGGGAGTTACTCCTCTATTTTTGTCTCTATTGACAACCTTTTGTGGAGGAGTTACTATTATGTTTTGAGGGTCTATTGAACACATTTTATGGAGGATATACTCAACACTCTCTTATTTTTACTTCTCAAATTTTTGAGCTTTGTTAATGGAATATTGAGTTTTGGATCTTATCTTATTTATGTAATATGCTCATGTATGTGATTTTATATTCTTGAATCTATTTTATTGTGTACCTACTTGACTCGTTCCTATCACAAACCTATACATTCACTTGATCTAGAGATCCTAGATTCCACTTCGATACTTTAGTGATAACTTTAATGATTCAAATAATAATACTAGGTCAATGACCAGTATTTATATACTATCATGCATATGTTAAGTAAGTTGAGGCAATATATATTATTAAATGAGTTTGTGATGTATACATACTATCAGGTACTAAAATTTATCAATATTTAAGGAAAATTAAACCATACATAGATGAATTAAGTAGATATATTCTAGAGCTACATATTTGTGTTGAATCACAAGAGTGATAAATCAAAAAAATGTTGATGTATTTAGTAGGAGAGTGTTGGTGTTGATCAAGATGTGATTTGAAGTCATAGGATTTGACAACATAAATGATTTATATTCTAAATATGATGATTTTTATGACACATGCAAACATATATAGATCCCACATATGCATACAAAACACCATGGTTAAACTACCATATATAAGAGGGAATACTTGTTTAAGGGAGTGTAGTTGTGTACACCCAAAGTGTTAACACATGAGAACCTAATCAACAATAATCGTAATGAAGGATTAGAAACACATTTTGGATGTCAAAATATATTATGACAATTGTATTAAGGATATTATTATCCAAGGATGGGCATAAATGAGTGTAAATATGTGTGAAGATGAAAATTTTTCCAGTTGGAAAATGGAAAGAGTCAAAACATAGGTTTGTAATGACTATTACCTATTCCAGAGAAGTTATTCTAGAGAGGCCATGGGATGACATTAGCATGGATCATTTTAGTTTTTTTAATAACATAGAAAAGGGAATTATTCCATATTTATAGTGGTGAATAGATTTTCAAAAATGGTACATTTCATTGCATGCAAGAAGACAAGTGATGCAACAAATATATCTAACTTGTTCTTTACATAGGTGGTGAGGATATGCGTCTTTACATGTAGTGTAATATTTTATAGAGATAAAAAAAAATTAAGCCATTTTTTTCATTCATTTTAGAGGAATTTGGGGACAAGGATAAATTTTAGTTAGTATACCATCCCAAATAGATGAAAAAATTAAAGTGGTGAACATAAGAATTAGGAATTTACTATGATGTTTAGTCTAAGATAATACCAAGTAGTGGGACATGGTTATTGTAAAATAAGAGTTCACATATAGAAATTTAGTAGATAGAATCACTCAAGGAATGCATTTTTATGTGGTGAGCGAAATCAATTTAAGGGGAGTTACAAATTTGATAAACATCTATGAGATGTGTGGAAAGAGTGTAGAAGCAAAAAACTATATGGAATATATGCATGAGATACACTAAGCGGTGTGAAGAACACTAGAGAAGATAATTATAGAATACAAGGAACACATATATGAGAAGTGAAAAAATAAGGAGTTCAAGGCTAGGAGACCTTATTTTGGCACATTTACACAAGGAACAAATTTCAAAGAGGATGTGTAATGATATGAATAATATAGGACCATGTATGGTATTTCTTAATTTTATGTAAAATTAATATGAGTTAGTATAGACACATAAATCAAAATTTATCACTAAAATAATGCATTTGTGACCACTCCTTATATGTACATAGCTCATGCCTATTTTTGTGGTCCTTGACTACCCTTAATTCACTTTTTATGCAGATGACCCTTACCTCTTAAGTAAATTTTGATTCTGAATTTCCATATTCCACATCCTAAACAACCTAATCTCAATTTAAAATAGATCCACACTTTTAGTCTATTTTTCTTTATTCTTAAAATAATACCACTCCTTATATATTATCTTGTTGTTTGGTATTATCCAATTTTACCAATTGCATCCTTTCACCAAATCAAAATCATTTTCTCAAATTTAAGTTTTCTAATTGGTTCATGTCATACATTTCATAAACCTCATTAAAAGAATTTTAAAATGATCACTATAAAGCCACATTTTCAATCCATTATCTAATAAAGGCTCCTATAATTGAAAATAATAATAATATATAGCTGCTTATTGAGAGAAAAGGAGTTATTTTTATTGATTAGGAGTTCACACATCCCTAGTAGCCATGAGTTAAGTCTGAATACACCTCTAAGGTCACAATTGATTATTTAATCATCTAATCACACCAATATCACACCAAAATTTAGCATTTTACACCAATGTTTCACACACATCACTATAGCATGGGATAACTACATGGAGTTTGATCCCTCTTTGGATTATTTCTATGTATGTAATACCTAACACATGGGTTGTTCAGGTGAAGAAAAAATTAAACAACTAACCCCTTTATACCTCTTGATTACATTCATATTATTATGTCATTGAGCTAGGATTTTAGTGAAAATGAAGGTACATAGTAGTTTTTAAAACATATAAAAAGCTCATACACGTTCAACAAAATATACAGATGCATGTAAACATGTCATATCATTCATAGATATCAAACCCTCATAGGAATTCAACATGCCATAAAGACAAAAACACAATCCACTTATGTCCAATTCTAATAGCCTTATCCTAGATCTAAATGAATACTAGTTCATTATTCACAACATCATCACATAGTTATTTTTTTAGATGCATTCATATTCTTACATACTAGATTTTAGATAAGTTATTTATTTCCATGTATTTCCCCCCTTCATCATATTTATAAATGTAATAAATTTCAAATCAATGAATTATTAATTTATGCATATATTTTACATCTTAATAGCTCAATTCATTTTTTCTAAGTAGGATCTATCGTATCATATTTCCCATTTTTTATCATAAATATCAATGAACATGCTAATTATTGAACATTGCTAAAACCCTATCTTCCTTTAGGGTTTCTTTCTATTTATAAAATTCCCATTAGGGTTTTGATTTATTGATTTTATGATTTTCAAAAAAATTATGATAATAATGACTCATCTATCTATTATTTCTTCATTCAAATATTTTTAATTTCATTTACATGTAGCCTACCTTTAATATAAAAAATATTTATACTTTATGTAAATTCATGGGTATGAAATGTAAAATGAAAGCTAAGATCCCAAATTAATTAGGAGTATAATAATGAATATTTATATAATGATTATTATTTCATGGACCATTTTAAATTGCCTCTAGAGGATAGATGAATTATTGGTTCTTTGTTTCCTCCTACCCTAGACCTCATATCTAACTTATCTCATATCCCACCTCTGCTATTCACCCTAAGATTATAATATATTATACATTCTTGGATGTCGTTACTAGATGAGGTTATTTGACTCATCAATCAAGATATGAGGATGAGACTCAAGAAATTCATCCTCATCCCTAATATAATCCAATAGGATTAGTTAATTAGTCTAAAGGGTATTATATCATTGATCAATTAAGGAATACACCAACTAAGATTTTTATGTTATAATTACGTCAAAAATCTATAGTTTTTAAGGACATTTAAAATCAAAAATTTAATCAAAAACTAATGCCTCATGACATAGATCCTTCTTACTTTGCATACATTGTAACTATTTTTAAGGATATTGAGGATGTCATATCTTTTGGAAATGAGGATTTTCCTATACAATTATTTTAATAAACTTTGGAAAATATGAGATGTTAAATATTAATTTAAAGATATAATTAAATGATCTAAATAAGGTTTTAAAGTATATGTTTAAATTTATAATTCATTTATTTATAGTTTACTATATTTTGAAATATGCTAAAAAGGGAAAATATAAGAAAGAAATAACTTAGCTAGAAAATAAGCATTTAAGACTGAGACTGTAAATTTGACTATGTATTTATGTTGATTGGTTATTAATCTAAATTACGTATCCACTTGATCTATGGACAAGGTTGTTAGAATCAAATAAGGGCACAATATTTTGGTATCCTTAAGGAGCATCAGATTCCAAAATGGATTTTGACCTTTGTGCAAAAATGGGTTTGTCCATTGTAACCTATTGATCTTGTGTATGTGTTTTATGATGTTTGATCTATTACAAAATACATTTTATACTTTATTCTTCACCAAAACCTTAGATCAATAGGTCATGTGGATAAAATTAAATGAAAGATAAAATGGGTTGGCATTTTAATTTTTACTTGACCTTAACACCCACTATGTTGGATGTTTCCTACATAATAATAATCTAAAGAAAGATTAAACTCCATGTAGTTCTCCCATGCTACGATGGTGTGTGTGTGTAATACTGCTGAAAAATACTAATTTTTTATTAAATCTTGGTGTGTTTTTATGCTTGAAAATGACATGTGACCTTTAAAGTGTATGTATATTTAGTTGAATGCTACTAGGGATTTGTTGACTTAGAATTAGGAAAAATAATTTCTTTTTTCTCAATGTGTAGTTAGTTGAATGCTAATAATTTTCTTGAGAAGTAAGGGTCTTCTGCATAATAAGTGAAAGAAGGTATTCAAGGATTGTGGAAATTGGAATGAGCTAAGTCCATAGAATGAGTGGTCACAAATACATTTTTGAGTGATAAATGTTAATTTACATTTCTAAATTTTCCCCTTTTTATTATAGTAATGTTAAAAAGTGAAAGTACTAGAGTAAAAGGGAAAAGTGCATATCTAAACTTACCTATGAAGAAGAGTCTTGGATGTAAGACATAATGGTGAACTGTGCTTCATGCAAACCTAAAATGAAACATGTATAAATTAGTCCTTACTTTAAATTACAATCTTAACTTAAATAAAATGAACTTATATATCTAATAAAAAGGAATTAATAAACCTAATCCAATGCAAAACTTGTGACTATAGAGGATAGGACCCTTGGATATTTATTCTTCATTAAAATACTAGAATTTGATTATGCATGACCCAATCCTCATTGATAAGAGAGTATTCTTATGAAATAAATGTTTTATTGACTCTATCATTGCATACCTAAATTAGTATAGTATTGTAGAATCCTTATATGAATTCTAATAGATCACTCTAATGTAAAACTAGTGAAAAAAAGTGAATCAATCATTGTAGATGGAATAATATTCATTTCTAGTGGAAAAATTGGTAAAAAATAGTATAAATATAAAATTATATTATTTTGGTGTATAAGTCATAGATAATTGTTTATGTTACCATTACATCTACTAAACTAGTGTAAAAATGAGCAAGGAAATGGTCAATGTATTGTGCACATGCCCCCAATTTCGTATCTAGGTATATGTGGATTCTATAACTAAGTAATATCCTATTATTTCATAAGTAGTTTATACAAATCATCTTGGAACACATGTCATGCATGATGCCCCCAAATTGGAACAAATCTATGTTATTTTATTAAAGTTATGACTAGGTACATATTGAAAATTATTTTGTATTGATTGTGATTCTCAAAAGTTATGAAAATTATAGTTTTATTCCTGTTGGAATAATAGTGCATTGTTCTAGATGAGTTTGGTTTTTTCTCTTATCCAAATTGAGTGATATTTTTCAAAACATCTTTCTGAATGATTTTTAGGTATGGATCATGATCGGTTGTGTAAAGCCTACTGATTTCTAACTTTTTGTATATTATTATAGCTTAGCCTCTAAGAAAACCCATAGTGTATGCCTCCTATTTTGAAGTGAGTTTTAAATCTTTCACAATAAATTAAATCAAAATAAAAATTTATGTTATAAATGTTATGAAAATATGTAAATTTGAGTAGTAATTATAACATGAAGAGCATGGCATCATCATATATAAAGTGAGTAATATATTGATACCATGATAAGAAACCAATATGTAAAGTATACTAAATGTCACAAAAGATATATAGATAAAATTAAATATCAAATCATATGAATAATAACTAGATCAATTATATACATAGCACAAAATTTAGGTGGGAAAACCTCAAAATGTGAAACACCCACAAGTAATATTCAATTACTTCAAAAACATTTGCCCAATACAATACAAACTTCTCCTCACTTCTTCTCAATATCCTTCATAGAATACTCAAGTAAGTTTGAATGTAACAATGTTTAATACCAATTCACCATATTTCATAATAGGTGTAAAACCTTATTTATATTGAAATATGAAAGGAGGTGACCATTGTAATCAACGGGTCCAATTATCCCAAAATACATTTAATTATATTGGTAAGTATTAAATAAATATAATTTTACTATTTACTTACATTAATTTTTCACCTTCTATTAATAAAAAATATATTATTATTATTATTATTATTATTATTATTATTATTTAATTAACTACCAAGGTAAACTAAGGGTCAATTAAATCCACTTAGACATTAAATGCTTTAACACTCCCCCTTGATGCTAAGTGGAAATAAAAGTCATAGTCACCTAAAAAAGGAATTATACTATGTACATAATTAAAGGATTTAAAAACCTTGATCATGTAAAACATCACCTTTTGAAATAAAATGAATTATAATCCATAAACTACTTGAAAGTAAATTTAGGCTAACATGATTGTGAGACTACATCTCATAATTTCTTAGGAATAATCAACTAAGTATTTTTGGAACCTTTTATAACATAAGGACCCTATTAAAAATTATTATTTATTGTATTTGGGTAAAAAATTAAAACTTCCACATGAAGTTCACAATGCTTTACAATGAGAATAAGTATATAGAATAAGAATGAACATGTGGTCATTAGGAAGTGACATTTCCATGCACATTCCCCCTCAATCACAACTATGAGAGGCCTAAAAATACACAAAATTAAAAAAAACATGGTATCACCAAGTTTTTTTGTGAATATATCTACCACTTACTCATTTTTAAGACAAAAATGCAAATCAATATCATCATTGAGGGCTTTCTCTTTGATAAAATGCACATGAATTTCAATATGTTTTATTCATTTTTTTTGCATTGGATTTTTTTCCAAAGTTATACAAATTTGGTTATCACGATGAATGGTGGTACCATGAGAAACATTAAAATGCATTTATCCTAGAAACTTTCATATCCACATGGCTTATTTCATAGATTTCATAGCACTTCTATACTTTACTTCTATAGAAGAGATAGAAATAGAGGGTTTTTTTGTTGATCTAAGTGATAACACTTGTACCAAACTTAAACACATATCCAAAAGTATATTTTTGATTTATAGTATCACCAACATGGTTAGCATCAAAAAACCATATAATTTAGCATTATCAATGGAAATAAATCAAAATTAATAGTTCCTTTGATATGACAAAGTATACATTTAGTCAATTTCCAATTATCTAAATATAGATCCTACATGAATATAGAAGAAACATCAATAGCATATGAAATATTTAGCCTAGTAATGGATAGATAAATTAAACTACCAACAAACTATCTATAAATATTATGGTTAGATTTTTCATATGTAGATTTTGGATCAATTTTAAAACCAACTTCAATAAGAGTAGATGTAGATTTACAGTCAAGCATATTAAACCTAACAAGAATATTATGAACATACTAAGATTATGATACAACAATAAAATGTTTATCTAAAAATATAGTCATTCCTTAAAAATGATGCTAAATACCTAAATCAATCATTTTAAACATTTGACTTAGTTTATCTTTATTTTCATGAATTGAACTAGTTAGATTACCAATAATTAAAAGATCAACAACATATAAAATAATTAATACACCATGACCATTTTCAACTTTAACATTAACATAGTTATCAAAATAGTAGTTAGACAAACTTAGTTCTTTAAATAAAGAAATAATTTTAGAGTATCAAGTTTTAGAAGCTTGTTTTAAACCAAATATAGTGATTTATCTAACTTAAACACATAATTTTCTTTTTTAGGGTCAATGAAACCCTTAGGATGAGTCATATATATTTTCTCTTTTAAATCACCATTTAGAGATGCATTATTGACATCCATTTGGTGGATAACCTGACTATTTTAGGATGTAAGAGTAATAAGTAATATAATAGTAGTCATTTTTACTTAGGAGCAAAGGTTTCAACATATTCAATCCTAGGATTCTGAGTACACCTATGAATGACTAATCTTTCTTTACATTTATCAATATTATCAATTGAATTATATTTAATTTTATAAAGCCACCTACAACCAACAATATGTATTTTAGGCAAAGGTGGGACAAGATCCCAAATATTATTTTTAATTAAGGCATTAAAATCATCTTGCATAAAAACTTTCCATATATAATTTTGAATGTCTTCCTCAAAATATTAAGGTTCATAATCATACATAGTCATTAAGTCATGATAAGAATGTTGACTCCTAGTTAATATATTAATATTATCAACATTATAATATTGAGTTAGAGATTCTACCCATTTAGATATTTTAGATTGAATATGAAATTCAATGGGTTCCTCAGACTCTAAGTTATCCAAAACTGAATCAACTTCCTCTAGGGCATCAATTTTTTCATAAGGAAAAACATGAGATTCAGGTTCAACAATAGAATAATACTGAGGAAGATCCACATAAGGATTACAAAATAATTTTTTAAAGAATAAGAGCATTTATGTTCTTAATGATGTGACATTTCTATAGATCATATACTCTTAAACCTTTTGTCTTACCTCCATGACCTAAAAACATGTAAGAATAGAAAGTGAGATCGAGCTTATTTATTTTAACTTTATGAATAAAGATAGAAGTAGGAATACCAAAGATCTTAAGATGTGCCATGTTAGGTTTATTTTTAGACCACATTTATAAAGGATTAGAAATATGAAAATATTTTTTAGGGACTCTATTCATAATATGAAAAAAAATATTCACGGCTTTAGCCCATAATAAATTAGGAACATTTGAAGAATGTAACATTGTTCTAGCCATCTTAATGATGGTGTAGTTTCTTCTTTCATCAATACCATTTTGTTGAAGAAAATAGGGAGTTATTAGTTCCATTTGAATACCAAAATTAATGTAAAAAAGAATCAAACTATTTACTAATATATTCACCAATGTTATCAAATCTTAATCTCTTAACAATATAAAAAGAAGCATTTTCAACAATAACTTTAAATTCCTTAAATTTAGACACCACTTTAAAATTATTTTTAATGAAATATGATAAAATAATTATATTATAATAATATTTAAAAGTAACATCATATAAAGAACCATTAAGAGATGTAAATTTAATATATCCTATAACATCACTATAAATTAATTCTAAAGGATGTGAGGAATTCACATCATGATTCTTGTGAAAGGGGTTAGTATGGTGCTTACCATTTAATCAACCCTTACAAGTTTCTTGATAGAAGATAAATAAGTAAGTATAAAAACAATATTATTAGTAGGCATATCGTGTAAACTTATAAAATTAACATGTCTTAATCTTTCATGCCATAATTGAGATTCATTCTTACTATGTGATGAAAAAAATATGTAAAAAAGTAGAGAAAATGTATAAACCATTATTTTAAACACCTTCAACAATCAGATAACTAGATTGATTTTTAATGGACCATATATATTTAAGTAATGTTAAAATGAAATTATCATTCGTAATTTAAGAACAAGATAACAAATATTTCTTAATTTTAGGTATGAAGAAAATATTATCAATAACAACATTTAAAAATTTTGTTTTTCCTTATTTAGTTTCTTCTAAAAATGAATTGTCTCCTAAGTAAATATTTTTAGAGATATCTCTAGAATCATACAAAATATTATATAAGTAATTCATATGGTCTGATGCACCACTATCTAAAATCCATTCATTCTTATATGAAGAAAATAAAGCAAGAGATAAATCAAAAACATTTGAATTATGATCCTAATTATTATTATGACTAAGGTTTTGATTCTTTTGTTTGTTTCCATTATGTTTCTTCCTTTTTTAATTTTTATAAGATATATTATTAACTCTATATTTATTTTTATAACAAGTTTACATTCTATAACCAAATTTACCACATATATTACAATTCTCATTAACCAGATTTTTTATTCTTATTTGAGCCATTGTAAGAATTAGGGATAGATTTATGGATCATGTTATTCTTAAAAATAGGATTGAGAGTGAGAATTCCCTAAGTGGAATTATCTTTAGAATTCAAATTAGTCATAACTTTCTCTTTTTGAATTATAAGAGTCAACAAAGTAGTAATATCACAAAAATATTGCTCTATTTGGTACTTTAAATTTAGCTTATAAATAAAAATGAATTTTTTTCATGAATACTCAACTGAATAATAAAATAAATTAATTGATATTGAATCAAATTATGGTTAAAACCATCTAACTAAGATTTAATATTTTTAATTTTAGTAACAAAATTACAAAACTTTATCATCACCTTTCATAGGTATAATCAATAATTCAAGAATCAATTTAATCTTCTTAGAGAGATAAGTGATCTCATGCATGGATCAAAGATTTTCCAAGTATCATTAGGAGACTCCTAGTTGCTGATATGGAATAGGAATTCATCCTTAACACTCTGTAATGTAATCAACATAGCTTCATATGATTTTTATTGAAACACATTGGTAAGCTCAAGTGTAATATGTTATCTTAACAAGGTTTTTTTAGTCCCAATGATAATGTACTAAATCTTTTGAGCCATATATTCTACTTTAATGAAAATTTTATATATATTATAGTTTGATCCATTAAGCATTTGAGATTTATCTAATACAGAGTTAGGCAAAGCCATAACTTCCCTTTAAGAGTGACAATATAACATAAGATAACTCTTAAATTTAATCCCTTTTTAAATGTGATTTTTTAATCTATTTGTAAAAAATAAAGTGAATTTTTAGTGTAAATAAGATTTAATTGTTCAAATATATGTAAAATAATTGCAACAAATTTCACTATAATAAGTTTTGAAAGTGTCACACAAATACACTAATGTAAGAACAATTATTAAAAATGACTTTTGATTAAAGTGAATTTTAACTTTATTTTATAGTACAACAAATTACAAGTTTAAACAAATAATAGTTATTCAAATATATGCTAAATAATGTAAAAACAATGAAGTAAAATACATTAATTTATGTGTCGTAATAGTCACACATAAAATAACTATCTAAATACTATGATTAAAAAATATGAAAAAATTATAATACAATAATTAAAAATAAAAAATGGACCACACCAATGTGTCTAGAATATCCTAAAACATAGAAATGACTGGTCACACGACAATGCTCGACAAACTATTCAGTAGATCAAATGTTGCAACAAGGTTAGAAGGTTTAAGTTTTTTCACAAGAGAATATTAAAATGTAAACCAAAAAATATAATTCAAAAATAATTAATTTGGGAAAATAAAAAATGGTTTTAAAATAGGGTTAGAGAGATTTGAACACAAGAGCTACCTAAAATGAACTCAACCAACTCTCATACTACAATAATTGGAAATATTCATGCAAAATATTATTTTAAAACCTTATTTAATATAATTTTAAAAAAATAAAATAAACCTATGCATGTAAAAAATCAAGTTAAACAAATGTTTTAATTTTTTTAATGGATGGGTAAAAAACATGTAAAATAAGGTGAGGCCCTCAAATATTGCATGGAATATTAAAGTTTTAATTAAATAAAATGTTTCAAAAATATTTCAAAAAAACTTATTACTAACCTTTAAGCTTCCTATAGGTGACAATAGCACCCAGGAAGATGCAGGGGACTTCTACAAGCTTTAGGAGGCCAAATCAGGCTCTGTAAAGTTCAAGATCACCTCCAAATGGCCCTTTGATGTAGCTTGTAGAAAGAGAAATGAGTTTATTTTCCCAAAATATGATATTTTATCATTACTATTTCTAAAAATGTGTTCTACATGGTTGATAAAAATTAAAAATTTGAATTAGTTACTTAACAAATATTTTTGGAGGTATTAACAAGATTAAACTATGTTTTTTCAAATGTACAGAGAGAAATAAAAAACAAAGGCCACAAGATAATTCTTTTTATTGATTTTCAGCCCAACAAGGCCATACGAAAACTAGTAATGGCATCCCAAGCTATAATTCTACTTGTTAAAGGTCTTAGATTGATATTTAGTTGATGTGTTTTTGTTCTAGTTGATAAATAATTGAGATATGAGCTTCACCGGAGATCTAAAATAAGAATTTGGTTTTTCACCTTCAATATGCCATAGAGCATCATACCAATGAGTTTCAAGCTTAAAAAATATGAATTTAATATAAATTAATTAATAATGGTTTGTTAATCAAATCCACCCCACATGATTTGATAGTATGTTAAATTGAATGTAGTAATACATGATGCATAGGAAAGATCTAGGATGTATTGATAAACAAAGCATATACATAGAACAGTAACACATTACACAAGTAATTAGGTGGGAAAACCTCTAAGAGATTAAAAAAACCAACAAGTGATATTAAATTATTTGAGAAACATTTACCCAATACAATACAAACTTCTCCTTATCAATTCCTCTCAATAGCCTTCAAAAAACACTCAAATAAGTTTGAATGTGATAATGTTTCATACCAATTCACCATCTTTTACAATATGGGTAAAACTCTATTTATAATAAAATGTAAATGGAGGTGACCATTATAACCAATGGGTCTAACCATCCTGAAAGACATTTAATAATATTGGTAACTATTAAATAAATATAATTTTACTATTTATTTATACAAGGTTTTCACCTCATATTAATAAATAATATATTATTATTTAATTAACTACCAAGGTACATTGAGGGTCAATTAAGCCCACTTAGACATTAAATTCTCTAACAATAAGATGCATGAGGAAATAAGCATACATAGTGACATTATCAAGATAAATATTAGAAATTAGGTATGCATATAAGTGATCATATACTAAATATAATTAAAAATAATTAGAACAACTCAGTGAGGATTCATGATATCCATCATGGCATCAAAAAATTGAGGAGATGCATGATATACATCAGGGCTAAAAAACTAAGTAAATTGAGAAAAAAGTGTCATGTCCATGATGCACATACAAACAACACATGGAAAGTAAAAAATCATGTAAAAAGGCCAAGATGCCACATATAAGGTATATGTTCAAATGTCACTCAAATGAATATAAACACATAATGGAGGTTTAGAGCCAAAAATAAGGACATGTTTAAATTTACACAAGCCAAATAAGATGAATACATGTAAAAAATGAAGAAAGCAAGCAAACAAATAATAAAATCATGAATGAATAAGTAAATTCGCTCAAAATTAAAAACTTATAATACTAGTATATTTATAAACTTAGGTATCTAGTAATCTATTAATGTGAAAGTGAGTAATAAATCATGTAATGTAAGTACTGGAGTATGAATACTAGGGATGGTCATAAAATGATAAAAACATGTGTAAAAATATGCCCCTAGTGAAATTGATGTGATATATACAAGTTTTATAAGGCTTGTGATTGATTTAAATTAGAAAATTAGACTTGTATTCACTAGGGCAAGTCTAGAAAAATTAGAAAAGAGTATAGTGTGTTATTATCTAGGTAGAGAAATTTTGTCTCTATAAAGTTTATGGGCCTGAGACAATATCGCCACCTACAATTGCATCTATAAATTACAACTTGTATGTTATGCAACTCACTCAAACACACTTGTGAATACACACACACACACACACACACACACACACACACACACACACACACACACACACACACACACACACACACACACACACACACACACACACACACACCTCTGTGTGTGTGTGTGGAATTTTATGTATGTATATATGTATGTATGTATGTATTATATATTGAGTATAATGAATTGATGTAAATTAACTAAAACAATCATGCATAGGTCCTAGTTTTTAAAATTTTATGAAATATTAATTTTTTTTTATATTTTTACATATATGAAACTAAAAAATGAACACAATAATTAATGAATCACACAATATCCTCATAATTAATAGGTCATATATAGCATAGGAATAATTATCTCTCGTGAATGTAGATTATGATGCCCCAATGAAGTAATTAGTCTCAACTCAAAATCTAAGAATTGATCTAACTTAGAAACATGAGTATCATTATCATGATAATTCTCTATAGTATATTTCATATGTTTTTTTATCATGATGAACTATAGGAATCTTTGTATCCCATCCTAAAGTGTAATAATAATGTGTTGGTATCCTTTGTGGAACACTTTTAATGATTTGTAGTACCATTTTAGGATGTGGTAGAGTAGAGAGTGACTCTTTATAATATGTGTAAAATATTTGATTAAGTTTTATTGCAAGGATGTGTCTCCTTAGGGAATGGACCATTGCTCCTAAATTCTTTGAGTATGTTGAACCATTTTATGTTGTTCAATCACAATATGTTGTGTGTGAATAATGACATTTGGTTGGAGAGGGTATTCATAAGGAATACCTTGAATTGTGATAACATCTTATAAAAAATGTATTTCAAGCATTTATGTATCATAGAAGGAACTACGTGAAGTTTTTGAATCTAAGGACATTCTAATAACATATTGATTACCCTTGCATTGGGTACTAATATAAACCTAGTGGCCACATATGCTAGACTAACCTATAATAGTAATGTGATCTCACAAATAGAACTCTCTATGTGGCCATTTAATCACTTAATGACTATGGTGATAGGAGATATATATATATATATATATATATATATATATATATATATATATATATATATATATATATATATATATATATATTCACATATCCAAGATAAGAGATAAGTGTGATAGTAAACATATTCACACATGAACCATTATCAATCATTACACTCTATATAGGTCGATCATCAATGTAAGCTCAAATCAACAAAAAGTGAAAACATGAATCAACATCAACTATCTCATGATTTTCAAAATTAATAATTAGTCTAGATGTCATTGAAACATGATATTTATGAATTATTTTATTCAAAGGATGTTGTTAATCGATATGAGGATGATAAGTAATTGGTGATGTATGTGCATTATATGCATAATGCTTTTTTTTTATTTATGTATTTTTTATTGACATGTATGATCATGAAAAGGATCAATAAATATATTCATCTTTATAATCTCAATTTTTTTTGGTTATGTACTTTCATAATGCACACTCACATCAATGTTGTTCTCATATGTCAAATCTTGAATCTTATGTCATAAATTGATGCATCTACTAGTAGTATCCTTAGTGTTTGATGATAATTAAAAAAAACATTCTAATTAAATCCTTTTATAGAGGATTAGTTATATAAACATATTTAATGTTATGGAGTGATATGATGTTACATTAAAATAAAATTTTCAATACCTTATATGGAGCTTCTTTAAAGGTTGTAAGTGGTCTCCTTGGAAGAGTTGATAATACAATATACAAAGTAGGCTATAAAGCTACATTTATTGACACTTTTTGATCACTTTTATTCTCAATTTATATGGTGTCTTACTCATATTATTATAATGATAAGTATAAATAGGATTATGAGCATACTTAAGCTTGTTCATTGCTAATAACTTGACCTCTCTTTCCTTAACTATATGATACAAATCCATGAATGATAAAAAATTATTAATAATAATATATTCATGTAGAGGTAAAATTAAAATATGATTGAAAATGTTTTTCAATTCCTTATATTCCATAGGATTCATCATCTTGGATAGCATGGTCTTATACCTTAAGACATATTTTGAGATAGGTTCATTACATTCTTATTTTAGTTGAACAATCTAAGCAAATGAATATTTTCACTGATATTGATTAAGAAATGTGCAAGGAGAAAATATACCAAAGGATTGAATGCATGAATAGAATAATTTAGTAAATACTAAAATAATATTATTTTATACTCTTTTAATATTCTTGTAAATAACTTGGTCAACAACCTATCATTAGATGTATAGTCCAAACATGTGTGAAATTCTCTCAAAGTTTCCTGGGATCACCTTTTTCTATCATAAAATGTAATATTACATGTCATAAAACCATTTGGTAATGGATATGATACAATATTTTGAACCAATGGAGTATGAAAAAAAGCCTATGAATCAAGTCCCTGATTTGGTTTTGAATCACCTTGTTCCAAATGTAACACCTTATTTTGCAAGGATTGAACCTTTTGCACAAGGGATTTTACATTAGGATTAAAATTCATTCTAACCAAAGGTGGTGTCACTAATGAATTAGTAGGAATGGGAACACCAATTTTATAAAATCCGTAAGTTCCCCCATAGTAAATGGTGGTATAAAAGATGTATCAAATATAGTAGAAAAAGGTAGGGAACCCATAAAAGTTGAAGTTTCCTTAAAAAAAATTGAATTTCATCTCTAAAAATATTTATAAACACATCTTCCATATCTTTATTTTTTTTGAAATAAACCCTTTTAATTACTATTAATCCATGTCATCAAATCAATTATGAGATTTTTCCATTTGGGAATACTCAAATTTAGGATATATTAATCTTATCCATTTTTAAAGATAAGCTTAAATAAAATTATTATATTTATTAAAATATGAAATAGACCCCTAGAATATTGATACTAATAAATAATTTAACAAATATAAAAACCTTAAAATAATAATTAGAAATTAAAATAGCAAGGAAAGGAACCCTAGGAACATCTATGATTAAGGTTTGAAAATTTTGACAATAAATGGGTTCACCAACAGGTTTATCAAAAAAATTGAAATAAGACATGATAATGCTTATTAAATAAAATAAACTGAGCTAAAATAGGATTTAAAATATATGTGTAAATTAATCATTCACTTATTTATAATTTACTATATCTATAAATAATAATTAAAGGGAAAATACAAGAAGGAAAAAACTAGTTGTAAAATAGGAATACAAGATTGAGATTGAGATTGTAAATCTGACTATGTGGATATCATCCAGAGAAGGGCTATGCTTGATCTTTCAATAAGGCCATTAAACTTATACATGTTATCAATGAATTAGTGTCCTTAATTAGTTTTTATGTCTAAAATGGATTTTAACCTCTATATAAAAATGGTTTTATGCATTATTAGTTGTTGGTCCTATGTATCTATTATGTGATGTGAAAGTTGTTATGGAAGCCACTATATACCTTCTTTTTCACCAAAAACCTAATTCAATAGATCATGTAGATAAAACAAAATGAATAATAAAAAGGGTTATAAATTGTATTTGTGTTTGACCTCAACACCCCCTATGTTGAGTATTGCCTACATACTAGTACTCTAAAGAGAGATCAAACTCCATGTAGTTCTTGCATGTTATTGTGTGTGTGTGTGTTTGTGTGTGTGTGTGTGTGTGTGTGTGTGTGTGTGTGTGTGTGTGTGTGTGTGTGTGTGTGTGTGTGTGTGTGTGTGTGTGTGTGTGTGTGTGTGTGTGTGTGTGTGTGTGTGTGTGTGTGTGTGTGTGTGTAACAGTGATGAAAAATTCTAGTTACTAGTGCAATATTTTGTGTTTTGATGATTCAAAAATGACCTATGACCTTTGAGGTCTATGAAAACTTAGATAAGGGATATTAGGGTTGTTTGGACTCTAAATTATTAAAAATAAGTGTTTTTATCTCAAGGTGTGGTTAAATGTTCTAGTGTTTTTCAATCATATGAGCCTCTAGTGAATAATGGATTGAAAATATAAATTTATAGTGAATATTATAGAATTAATTCATATACGACTTAAAAAACATGTTATATGATCTTTTTGGTGAATTTTAATTTGAATAAATGGTTTTCATTTGATGGGAAGACACATTTAGTGGAATCAGAAAATACTAGGGAGTAGGATATTCCAAATAGGTTAGTCTTGTCTATAGAGTAGAGACATCTAAACTAAAAGTTTGGATCAATATAAAAGTGATATTAGGCTACTTATAATGTTTAATATGAATATTTATAATCATAATTTTATTTAGAGGTAAGGGTAATCTATGCATGAAGTGAACGAAGGGTGGTCAAGGACCATGTTAATAGGCATGAGCTAATTACATATAAGGAGTGGTCACAAGTGAATTATTTTAATGATAAATGTTAATTAATGTGTCTATAATAAAGGGGTAAATGTAGACACATAAATTAACATTTATCACTAAAAAAGTTCACTTGCGACTACTCCTTATATGCACTTAATTAATAGATATTTCCATAATCCTTGATTTCCCTTCCTTAACTTCTTATGCAAATGACCCTTGCCTCTAAAATAAATTATAAATATAAATATCCCTATTTAACATCCTAAATATCCTAATGTCATTTTTATGCTGATCCACACATCTCATTTAGTTATCTATACTCTTTAGACAAGACTACCTTTTTTGGACTATCTCGTTTCTTGTTACTGTCCAATTTTACCAACCATATCCTCCTACCAAAAAATGACCATTTTCTCAAATTTAAATTTCCAAATAGGTCATACCACACATTTCATAATCCCTATATAAATTAATTCTAAAATTTTAACTATAAATCCACATTTTTATGCCATTATTCACTACAAGCTCATATTATTAAGATTCACTTGGACATCTACTTGCATATTAAGATAAAAACACCTATTTTTCCTAATTAAAATTTCACATGGAACTAGTATCCATATTCCAAGTTTACATACACCTCCAAGGTAATCTATCATTGTTTAAACATCTATACACATCAGGATTGCACCAATAATTAACATTATTCACTAATATTTCACACACATACCATAGTATTGGATAACTACATGGAGTTTGATCCCTATTTAGAGTATTGGTATATAGGCAATTCTCAACACAAAGGTTTTTGAGTTTAAGCACAAATTTAACTACTAAATTATTTTTACCCCATGATTTCATTCATCCCATTATGTCATTAAAATAGGGATTTATTGAAAAATAAGGCATACAATTATTTTCATGACAAATTAAAAGGTCCTGCAAAGTCAATAGGTCACACAGATAAAGGTGAAAATACCACATTAGTCACAGAGATAAAAACCCTAATACGATAATAGTGATCCATAAAGACAACATATCAAGATGACCCTATCTAATTACATTATTATTGTCCCAAATCCCAATGAATCTATGTTCTTAATTCATAACATCATCGGATAGTCACACAACCATTTTTACAATTCTATACATAATCATGCACTATGAAATTTTTAGTTAAGTTGTTACCTTATTGGATTTTACATTTTTAAAATATTTTAAAATATATTAAATTACAAATAAATGAATGTTTAATTTACACATATGTTTTACATATTAATTTAGCTCAGTTAATTTTATCTAATTAGGATTTAACATCTCTTATTTCCTAATTTTTGATAAAATAATAGTCTACTATTGATCATAATCTACCTTTATTTATAAAATTTCAAATAAAAATTACAAAATTAAAAAGGGTTTTAATTGATAATGGTTTGAGGTTTAATATTTACAATCTCACATTCTTACAAACATTGGGTATTAACATGGATTATCTTCAAAAGATATATAATAATATCAAAGGATTCAATGATGTTCCTCACCAATATTTGGGTTCTATCACATTAGATATCACATTAGGGCCTAATACTCTATATACTTAGTTCTAAGTAATGCTAAACCATCTACACTATAATTTACTAATGGGTGGGGCATGGATACATGCAATGGAAGTTGTACCTTCTACTTAACATAGGTGTGTAAAATTTATACATGATGGATATTTATATACATGCCTTGCATATAATAAACCATTAGGATCTTGTAACATTACAAAGTCTACTATTAAGAATCAGTCATAATTATGGGCACCTCTATCTACTATAGTGCCACAAACATAAATTATACCTATATAACATATGTATAAGTATGATTTTGGTGAATCTAGTTCAAAAACTCCATAGTTACAGTATACAATTCCTTCAACTCCACCACTTTCACCTAAAAAGGTAGATCAAGAGGAGGATGAAAAGGAATTACCTCTAATAATAAATTTAGAGGACCCAAACTTTATATCTATAAAGTATTTTATGATGTTTTTGATGGTATTTCTGATGATGATAAAAATGAAATATAAATGAACATTGATGACCATTTATGTGGCTGCATTTTACACCAGTTGGCCCAAGTGAGTATAGAGATGATTCAAACGTATTTATTTCAATATATAAATATATGGAAAAAATAATGATTTCATATATTAATAAAGGAAAGAACATTTGTTTCAACATAAATACTACACAAAATACTATTTCAATATATATACCATGGACTAATATATTTTTCAAATATAACATTACCAAAGAACAAAGACATATAATGTATCAATCAATACAATAAAAGTATTCATATGCCACTATTTTTAGATTAATTAAATAATTTGGAACTTATGTTATAAAACCAATCATTAGAATACATAGTAATAGTCCCCATGATAGACCACATGTTATGTTACAAATGTTACTTAATAGGGAATTAATTATTTTTTCAACATTAGGGCTCAAAATCAAGATCAAATATTTATAAATTACAAGAATCCTAGAAGGAATACCTTGACATTTAAGGTTTTCATTGAGAATGAATATAGATAACATGTGTAAATATATGAGGACATAGATCCAAATGTGTGCACACTCACATTCCTTCAGCACATAGGTCATGATCGATATTAATTGTAAAAAACCATATCTTTCCAAGATTAAATAGGACATATTACAATATTAGTGGCATGTGATAACAAAGTTTTGGGAACACTATTTTTTTATTATACAAACATGAAATCAAATTAATCCTACATTGGACCAACAATGGTTACATGTAATAAAATCTACAATTGATAAACCATATAAATGTCTTACATTTAAATTTGAGGATAGTATAATTCACATTAATCATGATGGTATTGATTAAAATCATAGATTCATAAATGAGGGGTAGGGCTCAAAGCTAGGTTATCCAAAAATTACGCATGAGGATTCTTATAGAATAGAGAAACATGTTATATAGATGTGTAGGATTGATAACAATGTAAAAGATAAGGATAAAATTATAGAGCATGATTGTTATGATGACCATAATGATGATGATTTATGGTAATTTGACAAGATTGAGTATCATAAGTCAAAAATATTCAACCAGATCCATTGTGTGATTATCCACATCCCTTGGATGTGTTGTTTGATTATTTGACTATCATGTTTCATATATTAAAAATAAGAATATTTCAAAAATTCATAAAAATCATAACTTATGCATGCCATGTTAAGTTCATATACATTAGTTGATTTGTGTTCAGTATATGAAATATTTCTCTTTATCCAATTTTATAACAAATATTCTTCACACATTTACTTTAGTAAGTTGCATAACATACATTTTATCATTTCTATATGTTGATACCATCTTAGGCTCAAAACATTTGCATAGATAAAACCACTCTAAATTAGATAGTAATGCATTGCACTCTTTTTTTATTCCATTAAACTTGTCCTAGTGAACATAGGCTCTACTTTCTAGATTCAAACTAATTATAGGGTCTCTACAGCTTGTCTATAACATAAAAAAGTTCACCATGGGCATCTTATACACATGATTTATATCTCTATGACTATCCCTATGGGTCATACTTTAGTGCATTATGTTGTAGGATTTATTAGCTCACTTACTTTTACATTGATATATTATTGGATAATTGATTTTCTAAATAAACTAGTGTTACAAGTTTCTATTGTTGATCAGCTTTACTTATTCATGCATGTTTTTTATGTTTTATTCCTTGATTCATGTCTTGTGTGTGTATTCATCTTACTTGTATTATGAGAATTTTAACATGTCCATGATTATGTCTCTAATCCATCCTTATGTGTATATTGTGCATGAATTAAATTTGGGCATGTCCCTTGTATGTGGCCTCTTGTTCTTCTTATGTTCTTTGTGTGTACTCTTTATGTGGGATTCATTGCCATGACACTTTTTTTATTTCCTTTATCAATATTTTATGGCATGATGGATATCTTGAATCTTCCTAGTTTTTTGATGAGATGATAGATATCATGCATTCTCCCTAAGTTATTCTAATCAATTTCAATTATCTTAAACATATGATCATTTATACATGTTCCTAATTACTAACATATATCTCATTAATTTCATTATGTATGTTTACTTCCACATGCATATTTTATCACTATTTTTCTCATTTTATATATGACAATTCCATGTTTTTCATGACATTAATATTCTTATTTACAACTCTTCATAGGATCTCTTGCATAAATTTTTATTTTGAGTTAAGTTATTGTGAAAAATTACATCTCATGTGAAAAGAGGGGGTATACACCATGGTTTGTCTTAGATACTAAGCTACAATAGTATGCAAAATAGTTAGCAATCAAATTTTTTTACACATTTGATCAAGATCCATACAAATAAATCACCCAAAAAGTATTTTTATACATCACCATTCTATTTGGACAACAGAACAAGTAAGCCATGTAATAAAAAGTGTTTTTTTGTCCTATTAGGTATAAAATAGTAATTTTTAGAAATTATCAGAATCTTAGTAAGTTTTAGAATAGTTTGAAATAGGTATACAAAAATCTGAATATTAATTTTTTCAATAGAATGGGGCATCATGCAAAACATGTGTTCCATAGTTTGTATAGATTTTTTTTTCTCAAAAATCCACATGATATACCTAGTTTTAAAATATATATGCACCTAGATATCAGATTGGGGGCATGTGAATGACACATAACCACTTCCTTGATTAGTTTTATACCAGTTACATAGATGGAATGGAAATACTTTTAATTATCTATGTTGTAAACACTATACTCATATTATGTTATTTTATCACTATTATTACACTAGAAATTAATCTTATTCTATTTGTAGTAATTGATTCACCTTTTTTCACTAGTTTTTCACTAGAATGATCTATTAGAAATCATACAAGAGTTCCAAGTTACTCTACTAATTTGGGTATTATTGACCAAATTTGACCTTTAGTCAAATTGGGTCAACCCATACATATTAAAACTTTTCAAAGGTTTCCATATGTCCTATAGGGTCTCGTATGTGTTTAAACATCTCACCTATCCTTGTTTTATCATTGGTGTAAGCCTATCTTCCTTGTACTTACCCAAGTCAACTTTGGTCAACTCTAGTCAAATATGGTAAAAGGCTCAAATTATTCTATAAATGTCCTAATATGGTCATTTAAGTTTTTTAAAGTGTTCCTAAGTCATAAATATTTCCTTTTCCATACTTCATATGCAAAAAATGCCTTTTGGTCACATTTTTGGCTTATTAAATAACTTGCACAGTCATATCAAAGAAGAATATTTGTAACAAGCAAGATTCTAATGTGTATGAGGTTATAAAATGTTAGTAAGTGGTTAGAGGTAGTAAAAAAGTAGTTTAATGCACAAAAATAGGGAGATTTCCTTAAAATAGGCCTTCATGGCACTTGTACAGATTTGGGAAGTCCATCTTTATCAAAAAATGTGGGCCTAGTGTCCCTTCATCTCCCTAAGGTCTTCACTACACTTGGTGTGTAAATATTTAATTAGATAAATCAAATTCTTCTTTTGATCCTTTCTTGCCTTCACAAACTAAGAAGATTCAACTTTGGATGCTTAGTACAATTCATACAGATGGAGTTAGGAAGAATTATATTAGGATTTTAAATGGGTCTCAATATAATTAAAATCCATGGCAATAAGTTTTAGTTTCATGGCTCCTCCTTTATGAATCATTGATAAGAAACTAGGCAAATTTTTATGCTCATGTCATGATAATGTTTGGATAGATTTACTTGTACTCCAATTTCTTAAAATTACCTAAGATGCATTAAAAAGCCTAAGAGAGCCTCTCCTAGGCTTGTTTTGGTTGTATATCACCCTCACTGCCTTACACTCAGAAGTATACACCTATAGGTGTCATTTTCAAAGCCAAAAAGGTTTGTATGGAAGTAAATTAATAGTTTTAAATATTCATGAGGTCTATGAAAAAAATTGATATCTTTAGGAGCATGTTTAATACCCTTGGTAGCCTACTAAGTGTTAAGGAATCATTCCATAGCAAAGTCTAAAATTTTAGGGCCTCTGTCCCTAAAGGAACCAAGTAGAGTTCTAGGAATTTATATATATATCCTATACTTTTTTTATAATATAATTTCAACACATTTATTCCCATCTTTTAACCCTTGCATGGATAATAGCTATGCAAAGTTTGGATAATAGCCTTGATGATGTCATGATAATGTTTGGATAGATGTACTTGTACTTCAATTTCTTAAAATTACCTAAGATGCATTAACATGCCTAAGAGAGCCTCTCCTAGGCTTGTTTTGGTTGTATATCACCCTCACTACCTTACACTCAGAAGTATACACCTATAGGTGTCATTTTCAAAGATAAAAAGGTTTGTATGGAAGTAAATTAATAGTTTTAAATATCCATGAGGTCTATTAAATAATTTGATATCTTTGGGAGCATGTTTAATACCCTTGGTAGCCTACTAAGTGTTAAGGAATCATTCCATAGCAAAGTCTAAAATTTCAGGGCCTCTATCCCTAAAGGAACCAAGTACAGGTCTAGGAATATATATATATATATATATATATATATATATATATATATATATATATATATATATATATATATCCTATACTTTTTTAATAATATAGTTTCAACACACATTTATTCTCATCTTTTAACCCTTTCCATAGATAATAGCTATGAAATGTTTGAATAATAGCCTTGATGATGTCATGATAATGTTTGGATAGATGTGCTTGTACTCCAATTTCTTAAAATTACCTAAGATTCATTAACATGCCTAAGAGAGCCTCTCCTAGGTTTGTTTTGGTTGTATATCACCCTCACTACCTTACACTCAGAAGTATACACCTATAGGTGTCATTTGCAAAGATAAAAAGGTTTGTATGGAAGTAAATTAATAGTTTTAAGTATCCATGAGGTTTATTAAATAATTTGATATCTTTGGGAGCATGTTTAATACCCTTGGTAGCCTACTAAGTGTTAATGAATCATTCCATAGCAAAGTCTAAAATTTCAGGGCCTCTGTCCCTAAAGGAACCAAGTAGAGGTCTAGGAATTTTTATATATATCCTATACTTTATTTTATAATATAATTTCAACACATATTTATTCTCATCTTTTAACCCTTTTCATGGATAATAGCTATGCAAAGTTTGGATAATAGCCTCGATGATGTCATGATATTGTTTGGATAGATGTACTTGTACTCAAATTTCTTAAAATTACCTAAGACGCATTAACATGCCTAAGAGAGCCTTTCCTAGGCTTGTTTTGGTTGTATATCACCCTCACTACCTTACACTCAAAATTATACACCTATAGGTGTCATTTTAAAAGCTAAAAAGGTTTGTATGGAAGTAAATTAATAGTTTTAAATATCCATGAGGTCTATTAAAGAATTTGATATCTTTGGGAGCATGTTTAATACCCTTAGTAGCCTACTAAGTGTTAAGGAATCATTCCATAGCAAAGTCTTAAATTTTAGGGCCTCTGTCCCTAAAGGAACCAAGTAGAGGTCTAGGAATTTTTCTATATATCCTATAATTTTTTTAATAATATTATTTCAACACATATTTATTCTCATCTTTTAACCCTTGCCATGGATAATAGCTATGCAAAGTTTGGATAATAGCCTTGATAATGTCATGATAATGTATGGATAGATTTACTTGTACTCCAATTTCTTAAAATTACCTAAGATGCATTAACATGCCTAAGAGAGCCTCTCCTAGGCTTTTTTTGGTTGTATATCACCCTCACTACCTTACACTCAGAAGTATACACCTATAGGTGTCATTTGCAAAGATAAAAAGGTTTGTATGGAAGTAAATTAATAGTTTTAAATATCCATGAGGTCTATTAAATAATTTGATATCTTTGGGATCATGTTTAATACCCTTGGTAGCCTACTAAGTGTTAAGGAATCATTCCATAGCAAAGTCTAAAATTTTAGGGCCTCTGTCCCTAAAGGAACCAAGTAGAGGTCTAGGAATTTTTATATATATCCTATACTTTATTTTATAATATAATTTCAACACATATTTATTCTCATCTTTTAACCCTTTTCATGGATAATAGCTATGCAAAGTTTGGATAATAGCCTCGATGATGTCATGATAATGTTTGGATAGATGTACTTGTACTCCAATTTCTTAAAATTACCTAAGATGCATTAACATGCCTAAGAGAGCCTTTCCTAGGCTTGTTTTGGTTGTATATCACCCTCACTACCTTACACTCAAAAGTATACACCTATAGGTGTCATTTGAAAAGCTAAGAAGGTTTGTATGGGAGTAAATTAATAGTTTTAAATATCCATGAGGTCTATTAATTAATTTGATATCTTTGGGATCATGTTTAATACCCTTGGTAGCCTACTGAGTGTTAAGGAATCATTCCATAGCAAAGTCTAAAATTTCAGGGCCTCTGTCCCTAAAGGAACCAAGTAGAGGTCTAGGAATTTGTATATATATCCTATACTTTTTTTTATAATATAATTTCAACACATATTTATTCTCATCTTTGAACCCTTGCCATGGATAATAGCTATGCAAATTTTGGATAATAGCCTTGATGATGTCATGATAATGTTTGGATAGATGTGCTTGTACTCCAATTTCTTAAAATTACCTAAGATGCATTAACATGCCTAAGAGAGCCTCTCCTAGGCTTGTTTGTATATCACCCTCACTGCCTTACACTCAGAAGTATACACCTATAGGTGTCATTTGCAAAGCTAAAAAGGTTTGTATGGAAGTAAATTAATAATTTTAAATATCCATGAGGTCTATTAAATAATTTTATATCTTTAGGAGCATGTTTAATACCCTTGGTAGCCTACTAAGTGTTAAGGAATCATTCCATAGCAAAGTCTGAAATTTCAAGGCCTCTATCCCTAAAGGAACCAGGTAGAGGTCTATGAATATATATATATATATATATATCCTATACTTTTTTTATAATATAATTTCAACACATATTTATTCTCATCTTTTAACCCTTGCCATGGATAATAGCTATGCAAAGTTTGGATAATAGCCTTGATGATGTCATGATAATGTTTGGATAGATGTACTTGTACTCCAATTTCTTAAAATTACCTAAGATGCATTAGCATGCCTAAGAGAGACTCTCCTAGGCTTATTTTGGTTGTATATCACCCTCACTACCTTACACTCAAAAGTATACACCTATAGGTGTCATTTGCAAAGCTAAAAAGGTTTGTATGGAAGTAAATTAATAGTTTTAAATTTCCATGAGGTCTATTAAATAATTTTATATATTTGGGAGCATGTTTAATACCATTGGTAGCCTACTAAGTTTTAAGGAATCATTCCATAGCAAATTCTGAAATTTTAGGGCCTCTATCCCTAAAGGAACCAAGTAGAGGTCTAGTAATTTATATATATATATCCTATATTTTTTTTATAATATAATTTCAACACATATTTATTCTCATCTTTTAACCCTTGCCATGGATAATAGGTATGCAAAGTTTGGATAATAGCCTTGATGATGTCATGATAATGTTTGGATAGATGTACTTGTACTCCAATTTCTCAAAATTACCTAAGATGCATTAACATGCCTAAGAGAGCCTCTCCTAGGCTTGTTTTGGTTGTATATCACCCTCACTACCTTACACTCAGAAGTATACACCTATAAGTGTCATTTGTAAAGCTAAAAAGGTTTGTATGGAAGTAAATTAATAGTTTTAAATATCCATGAGGTCTATTAAATAATTTGATATCTTTAGGAGCATGTTTAATACCCTTGGTAGCCTACTAAGTGTTAAGGAATCATTCCATAGTAAAGTCTGAAATTTTAGGGCCTCTGTCCCTAAAGGAACTAAGTAGAGGTCTAGGAATTTTTATATGTATCCTATAATTTTTTTGATAACATAATTCCAACACATATTTATTCTCATCTTTTAACCCTTGGCATGGATAATAGCTATGAAAAGTTTGGATAAAAGCCTTGATGATGTCATGATAATGTTTTGATAGATGTACTTGTACTCTAATTTCTTAAAATTACCTAAGATGCATTAACATGCCTAAGAGAGCCTTTCCTAGGCTTGTTTTGGTTGTATATCACCCTCACTACCTTACACTCAGAAGTATACACATATAGGTGTCATTTACAAATCTAAAAAGGTTTGTATGGAAGTAAATTAATAGTTTTAAATATCCATGAGGTCTATTAAATAATTTGATATCTTTGGGATCATGTTTAATACCCTTGGTAGCCTACTAAGTGTTAAGGAATCATTCCATAGCAAAGTCTAAAATTTTAGGGCCTTTGTCCCTAAAGGAACCAAGTAGAGGTCTAGGAATTTTTATATATATCCTATAATTTTTTTTATAATATAATTTCAACACATATTTATTCTCATATTTTATCCCTTGGCATGGATAATAGCTATGCAAAGTTTGGAGAATGGAAGACTAATAGAAGATGGTGATTGAAAGGTCTAAAAATGCCCTTGAAAGCACTAAAAGTATGCAATAACATCCATAGGCCTTGAGCACCAAGATTTTGTTTCCTTTAAAATTTAAATTTCAAACCAATTTACGTGATTTAATAGTCTCATATGACTCAGGTTAGTATGGGTAACCTAGAGGCCACTTGAGGAGGATGTTATAACAGGGTAAGTTAGTAATGACCTATAAATTTGATACATAATTGGTGTCTATGGTTCTTATTGTAGAAATATAATACAGTAAAGAATATTATACCAAGAGGACTTCATAAAAAACTTTAACACACCTAGTACAAAGTCCAAAAACATGTAATCACACCTATAGTTCATTGAAAAAAAGTGTCTTAATCAAGTAGATAATGGACAGTTTGAAGATGTTGGAGTGATGGTAAGTGCTAAGGATGATATAGGAATTTTCAAACCAATTATAATTGATATAAGAGTATTATAGAGACCGTTATAAATGTATTCCAAGTTTATATATCTTATTAAGGCCCTAACACCATCTACAACCCTGTATATGGAGGTATAGGCAGTGAGTTAAGGATAAGGTTTACTTGGTGCTAAAAGAGACTATGTTTGGTGAAGTTTGTCATAGACAAGATGGAAAAGTGACCCTATGGGACTATTTATAGGTTTTTAAAAATTGTTTTAATATTTCTTCATGACAAACAACTTATAGGGGTCCATTTTCAAGCAAAACATAGTCATAGTCAACTATGACTGAGCAGTCAAAGATCAAAGATGAATATGAGTGATCTATGAGAGGTAAAAATGGGGAAAAGATACTATAACACATTAATAATTATTATAAATAACTATATAGGTTATTTAAATCTCAAATCAAGCAAGTGGAGGTCCTCAAATCATCCAAACATAGTCTACTTGCAAAATCCCCTACACGGTTTATCTTGAAGAGGTATGTCATGGAAATTAGGGAAGTTTAGAGGTCTAGACTCGTCATGAGGGGTTGAAAATTTGTACAAATAATAATTTTGAGTTGGGTAAGCCTCTAAAATATATATTTTTTCTATCAAAATATGGGAATTACCCCTTGTTTTGTCTCAAATAAGGGATATTTTTTCCTCATGCATAAACCTAGCACTTTGACAAAAGAAATGGAAAGTTGAGACCAAAATCCAAGGAAACCTTGAAATATGGTTTTTGGAGTTTTAATACACCTATAAAATCATGTTATACACATCACAAGAGAGAGAAAGCAGGCAGGGTGCTCTAAAATATAAAGGGTACAGTCAACCTAATGGGTAGATTTAAGGCATAATAGCCAATTTGAGAGCCTTTCACATTTATAGCCTTACATAAACTATATAATAAGTTGTAACATGTCTATGATATATTTTTAGATATGTTTTATCCTTTTGGATGTAGGTAAAACATGAATAATTTCATTTGAGCCTTAGGTTGCAAGTAGACTTGTGGAACAAAGTTTAAGCCTAAGGGAAATGGTAGGTCAATTACATTTGTAACACAATATGTTCTTTCCAATGGTTTGAAAAATGTTTTTTGGATGCATATAGAGGTTTTTAAGCCATTATTTTGTAGATAAGTCCATCGAGAGGCCATTTCTTGGCTTGAAGGCACTCAGACCCTACATAATGCATAGAAATGACCTAAGTGGCCAAATTGAAATGCTCATATCTCCCATGAAGGTTTTCATGGTGGCCTAAGGTGTTTTGGGAAGTTATAGAAGGCCCCTAAGAATAAATAAATGGAATTGGTTTATAATTTTAATGTGTAGTCTTTATGAATAAAGGCTATGACCTAAAATTTCTCTAAACCCTCACAAAACCCTCTCGAAGGACCTGATTGGGAAGATAAGACAAATGTAGAGTCCAAATGGAGTTTCAAAGCCAAGTAGATGATTTTAATCTATATATTAATCTTCAATTCTCCTTCCCATTCAATTGTGTTCTACTACACTTGTATGGATGGTGTACAACAAATCATTTTTTGATAGATTTATGTGTTTTATAGATATGGAAAGGTTTCAAAGGATTAAATCACCTTTAGGATAAATATTGGGACTTTTTCTAGGTCCCAATGTCCATATATTGAGGTATATAATATCCTAATTATGTATATTATCTTTTTCATCTCAGCTAGTCTAATGAGCAGACAGTGAATACTCAATGAAAAAGATGAAAGGTCCAATTAAGAAGCCTTTTTGATGATTTATTCATGAACCTAATGACATGGACACTCTTTAAAATTGTCACTCCTCCTTGTTCATGTATTAGTTTGAAGGTTTGGAAGCAATTTGTATGCTAATTGTGAGAGGTACATGAGAGGAAGTTATTTATAACTACTAGGAGTGATTGCTCATAGCCATAAGGATGTGAATGATTTTATACCACTCCAATGTATGTGAAGGATTTTCAATAACCCCTCCCCCTTAGATCAATCATTAGACTTGACTCTATACAGTTGTGAGGTAGTCTAATGAAGGTAAATCATGAGGGTAGTTTCACATTCATGATAGAGTATCTACACCACATATGGAGGAGTTAGATGAGTTTGAGAGACATTTATCCTTACTTTACTCATAGGACATATATAATTATTTATTCTATGCTATTTTAACTCATTTTACTTACTTGAAAAGTGTCTTAGTGAATCTTGATCTTCACCTTCTCTCTCTAACATTGTTCTATATACTAGCTTTTTTAGCTATTGTACAAATCTCTCCACCTAAGTATGGCAAATACCTACTCAATTTTTTACTCTAACTAATAAATAATGTTATTTTTACCTAATTCATGACTTTATGAAGTGAATACTATGGTTTTTATTCTTTTACAAGTGTATTTTTCTTACCTTGACATGTTATCCTTCCTAGTGCCTTCTATAATTTAAAAGTTTTCTTTTGCAGGTCAGCAAGAAGTGTCTAATGTAAATTGTAGGTATAGTGAGTAGTCTATTCATTAGTGTTTCTATAAGAACTATTGTCTAAGTCCTCCTAATGTTGACTCTCTTTAATACCCCATGCTTGAAACATTGATGTAGAAGAAGAGATTTTAGTTTTATGGATGAAGTGTATGTGTAGTTTTCCTTTTGGTTCTAAGTGCATTATAAGTGATGTGAGTAGACCATATATTTAGTGCATCACCTCATTATCTAGGTTTAGTTTAGTATTATTAACCCTTTTCTTCATAAATGAAAGTGTGGTTGTGGTGTGTGGAAGTGATACATCAAGGGAACTAGCCCTAATCTACAGAATCAAATCAAATTTAGGTCACCCATAACCCTAAGGTGTTTCAATTATACCACTTGAATGAAGAGATACTTTTCATCTCCTCAAGGGGTGCAAGTTCAAATGAAAATAGTTTTTGGCATGCCTGATGGGACTCAAAAGTCCATTCATCAAGGATTTTTGGTGTTATCCTCAAGATATCATCCTTTGAAGGAAATGTCACTAAGAACCAATGCTGATTCCAAACAAAAATCTACTGGTCAAGTAGTCTAGGTACTCTAATTAAGGTTGTTTTTTGTTCTATAGTATTATCATGAATGATTCATGGATAGTTTTGATGTTGACTTTGTTCTTACACAAGAGACATATCCATCTTTGCCTATTCCCTATCAATATGAAAAAGTCCTTGGTCAATCTTGTCATGATCCTTATCAATCCTATCAGCGTTGCTATGAGTTGTATTAGTCATATAATCAGCCTTATCAAGCCTATACTTCACCTAGTTCCTCTCCAAGTTAGTCCATTTCAAGTTTCAAGAAGACTCGCATTGGCTATAAATATTATATGTTAGATATTGATATTATAAATGGTTGTGGTCAAGTCATCCCTAGTGTTTGTATCAAGAGTGTGAAGAATTCTTTAGAGCAAGTCAAGGGAGAATGGATGCCCATTAAGAGAGATAATTAGTAAGGCCTTATAGGTGAAATGCTTGATGTTTGTGGGCTGATTTTCCACATAGAAGAGAGGTTGAAAGCTCATGAACTAGATCAATCTTGGAAACTCCAATACACCCCATATTAACCTTCAAGTGTGTCAACTATACCTATTCAAAATACTAATCTAATCATACTTCAAAGTGTCCCAAGTCCTTAATGCATTCCCAAAAGTTTCCCTTCTTGGAATTCCATCCAAGAGAGTAGCCAAAGGAAGAGGGACACCACCATTGGAAAATATTTTGAGAGAATAAAGTTGATATTGGAGACCCATATTGACAAGGAGATTGAGTTGGAAAACCAATATTTGACACAATCCATCATGGTAGTAGAAAATGAAGTTTCTAAGTGTGACATTCCTACATTTGAATCTCAAACTCATGAATAACTCTATAAGCTTAGCTTCCCAATATGGAAAGAAGTAGTGGCAGTTTATGGAAAGAAGGAAAGAAAATGTCTAAGTGGATAAGTGTGAAGTAGAGGGAAATATGAACCTACTCAACTCCCTCCCACACCTCCTTAAGAATAATTTCTCCCTTCATCTCAATTTCCTTTTACTTCCTTTCCCAATTAAGATCCTATTTTTCCCCAAGAGAAGATATTTCAAGAAAACCTTGCCAAAAGAATTGAGGAACTGGAACTCAAAATGCAAAATATCTCATATATTTAAGAGAAGATTGAGTCTAATGAGGTCATTGAACCTAATATGGATTAGTTTATTGAGGATAAATTAGATTCTAATGGTGAGGATGGATTTTATCTTTTGAAGCCTTCTTGGGATAAATTTCTTGGTTTTGAGATACCTAGTATTGGCACTACTAAGAGGGAGAAGGATATGGAAATTTTTGATTGGGTTGAGGATGAAGAGGATCTGACTTCTTATGAGGAAACATCATATTGTGATGATAATGAATATGACATTCCTTGTAATGAAGAAGAATTATTGGAAGAGGTTCTTTTAGATTCCAAATAAGAAGAAGAAGTTTATTTTATTTTTCCCTTCATGATGCTGATCACAAAGAGGATGATGACTTGTGGTAGAGATTTGAAGACATTTTCAGTGAAGTTGAAAGCCTCAAGGGGCCTAAAATTCCTTTGGAGTTAACTACAAGAAATGGTAAGAAAGATGATATGTTTCAAGAATAATACATGTGGCATACTTATATGCAAATGTTAAAAGAATATAAATATAGTGAGAATGCAAGACTTATAATAAAACAATCGCAAGATGTTGAGGAGAAAGTAGGTGTTGAGAGGTATCACCATCAATATAGTCTAAATCATGATGGAGTAATCTATGATAACTATGAGACTTTTGAAAATGGTTTGAATATTGATTCTAGAACCAAATGTGAATTTATTCCTATAAACATCAATAAGGATCTTGAACAAGAAAAAGTCATAGAATTCCATGATAATATACTTCTTGAAGGGTTTAAAGAGGTTGTAACAAAATAGAAGAGCAATGAAACCTTTTAAGAAGACATAGACATTCAGGAAGTTATTCCATTCATGGAGATGCAAATATGCCTTGAGGAGATAAAGGAACAATAGTATGAGGTATCTTTCCAAGGTTAAGAAGTTTTTATCTACTTTGGAGACTTGTTTGAGATTACTCCATCAAAGGACATGCCAAGCTAAGAAACAAGAAAGAAGCATGAGTCATCTAGTACTACATCCAAAAGGAAGCATGCTTGGCACCCTAATTCATCTCATGAAGAAGGATATTCAATATACTTTCCTTTTTATCTAGGAAGGGAGGTATGTTTAGTTAGATGTAAATAATTAGTTTTCTTTCTATTGTGTCTTGTGTTCCCTAAGTGCTTAGTAGCATAATTGTGCCTTTATTTTGTGTGTTTATTTGGTCTTAGTGTGTGTTGTATTTATTTTGTATGTTTTGATGTCAATAATCTATCTTTTTAGTCAAGTTAAGGTATGATACTACTATTTTTAGAGTTCATTTGACTCCCTTCACCCAATGGATAGGATAAGGCTACTAATCCTTAACATAGTAAGCAAGCTACCCCTATGAATTACAAAAAATGTTGACCAAATTTCACTTTTAGTCAAATTGGGTCAACCCCTACATATTGAAACTTTTCAAAGGTTTTCATATGTCTTATAAGGTCTCATATGTGTTTAAACATCTCACCTACCCTTATTCTAGCCTTGGTGTAAGCCTATCTTCCTTGTACTTACCCAAGTCAACTCTAGTCAACTCTAGTCAAACATGGTAAAAGGCTCAAAATATTCTATAAATGTCCTAATATGGTCATTGAAGTGTTTTAAAGTGCTATAAAGTTATAAATTTTTCCTTTCCATGCTTCATATGCAAAAAATGCCTTTTGGTCACATTTTTGGCTCATTAAATGACTTGTACAGACTTGTAAAAGAAGAATATTTGTCACCAAGTAAGATTAAAACATGTATGAGGTCATAATATGTTATAAAGTGGTCATAGGTAGTGAATAAGCAAATTCATGCATAAAAATAGGGAGATTTCTTTAAAAATAGGCCTTAATGGTACTTGTATAGACTTGGGAAGTCAATCTTCAGCTAAAAACATGGGCCTAGTGTCTCTTGAGATCCCTATGGTATTAAATACATTTTTTGTGTAGATATTTACTCAAATAAGTCAAATTTTTTTCTACTTCTTCTTTCTTGCCTTCACAAGCTAAGAAGAGTCAACTTTGGATGCTTAGTACAATCCATACAGATGGAGTTAGGAGGAATTCTCTTAGGAGTTGAAAGGGATATTAGTCTAATTCAAATCCATGATAGCAATTTTGAGTTTCATGGATCCTTCTTTATGAATCATTGTTAAGAAACTAGGTAGATTTTTATTCTCTTGCATCTATGAGGGGTCCTTGTTTGAGCTTTTTTCAAAATATTTTGATTTGATTTGATATGTTGGTTATTTTTAGGTGTTTCTCGAGGGTTGTCTAAGACCTCTCCACATTTTTTTAATTTTCTTTTGGATTTTTAAGTTATCAAATATTCAAGAAGCCTCTTCTAGTCTTGTTTGTGCTTGTAAACTAGCTCCTTTTACACCTACTGGTGTCTTTAGGATTGGGAGAAGATGTTTTGATGTTGTTACAAGATGTTTCTTGATAAATTTCATATGTTTGAGTATTAACAATGAATTTGAGTGGTTTGGAGGGCTTTTCCCTTGCATATTCTTACTCCTTCCATGTCTTTACCTATATAACACAGCTCAAGACACTCACCTATAGGCCTTGATGATATCATCCTGATGTTTGGAGAGATGTACTTGTAATACAATTTCTTAAAATTTCCTAAGATGCATTAACATGCCTAAGATAACCTCTCCTAGGCTTGTTTTGGTTGCATATCACCTTCATTGCCTTACACTCAAAAGTATACACCTACATGTGTCATTTGTAGAGCTACAAAGGTTTGTATGGAAGTAAATTGATAGGGTTAAATCTCCATGAGGTTTATAAAATAATTTAATCTCTTAGGGATCATGTTTAAGACCCTTGGTAGTATAATAAGTGTTGAGGAATCATTCCATAACAGAGTCTAAGATTTTAGGGCCTCTGTCCCTACACAAACCAAATAGAGGTCTAGGAGGTTTTATAGATATCCTATACTTTGTTTGCTAAGAGAATTAAAACACCTAGTTATGATCATATTGTAACCCTTGGAATGGACAATATCTATGAAAATTTTAGATAATGGAATACTAATATGAGGTGGTGATTAAAAGGTCCGAAAATGCCCTTGAAAGCACTGAAAGTATGTAGTAACATCTACAAGCCTTGAACACCAAGGTGTTGTTCCCTTTCAAAGCTACACTGAAAATAAATTTATGTAATTGAATAGTCTCATATGATTTAGGTTAGTATGGATAACCTAGATGCCACTTGAGGAGGATGTTACATCAAGTTTGGCTCATTTTACTCACTCCTTGTCCATACATTATCAAGATGCTTTCCTACAACAGAGTAAGTTGATATTGACTTATAAATTTGATGCATAATTACTGTCTAAGGTTTTTATTTGAGAAATATAATCCAATCAAGCACATTATACCAAGAGGATTTCATAAAAAAAATTTCACCCACCTAGTACAAAGTCTAAAAACATGCAATCACACCTATAGGTCAATAAAATAAAGTGTCTCAATCAAGTAGATAGTGGACAATTTGAAGATGTTGGAGTGATGATAAGTGATAAGGATGAGATATGGAATTTCAAACCATTGATAATGGATATAAAAATATTATAGAGAACCTTATCAATTCATTCCAAGATTATATATCTTATTAAGGCCCTAACACCATCTACATCCCTGTATATGGAGGTATAGGTAGTGAGTTAAAGATAAGGTTTTCCTGGTGTTAAAAGAGACTATGTTTGGTGAAGTTTGGCATATAAAAGATGGAAAATTGACCCCATGGGACTATTTATAGGTTTTTAAATACTATTTTAATCTTGATTCATGATAAACAACCTATAGGGGTCCATTTTCAAGCAAAACATAGTCACAGTAAACTGTGACTGAGCAGTCAGAGATCAAAGATGAATATGAGTGATCTATGAGAGGTAAAAATGGGGGGAAAGACTAGAACACATTCATAATGATGATTAATAACTATATAGGCTATTTTAATCTTAATTTAATCAAATATAGGCCCTCTAATCATCCAAACATAGTATACTTGTAAAATCCCTTGCATAGTCTACCTTGAAGATATTTGCCTTAGAAATTGGGAATGTTTAGAGGTCTAGACTCATCATGGGGGGTTGAAAATTTTTACATATAATCCTTGTGGGTTTTTTAATCCTTAATAATATTTTTTTTTAATATTCAAATAGTTTAATTACCCATTATTTTGTCTCAAATAGGGGGTATTTTTCCCTCATGCATAAACCCTACACTTTGATAAAAGAGATGGAAAGTTGAGACCAAAATCCAAGGAAACCTTGAAAGAGGGTTTTTTGAGTCATAATACACCTATAAAAACATGATATACACCTCATAGGAGAGATAAAGTAATCAGGGTGCTCTAAACTACAAGGGTTATAGTCAACCTAATGGGCAGATTTAAGGCCTAGTAGACAATTTTAACACCTTTCACATTTCTAGCCTTATATAGGATATATAACAAGTTGGAACATGTATATGATATAGTTTTAGATATGTTTTATCCTTTTTTATGTAGGTAAAACATGAATAATGTCATTTGAGCCTTAGGTTATAGGATGAATTAACGAACATGGTTTAAGCCTAAGGTAAATGGTAGGTCAATTACATTTGTAACATAAGATAATATTTCCAATAGTTTGAAACATGGTATGGGATGTGTATAGTGGTGTCTGAGCCATTAGTTTTTATAGAAGTCAATTGAGAGGCCATTTCTTGGCTTGAAGGCACTCAAACCCTATAGAATGCATAGAAATGATCCAAGTGGCCAAATTGAAATACTCATATTTTCCATGAAGGTTTGCATGGTGACCTAAGGTGTTTTATAATGTTATACAATGTCCCAAATAATCCATTAGTGTCATTTCTTTAAAAATCCAATGTGTAGTCTTTATGAACAAAGGCTAAGCCCTAAAATTTCTCTAAACCCTCACAAAACCCTCTCTAAGGACTTCATTGGGAAGATAAGACAAATGGAGCATCCAAATCAAGTGTAAAGGTTAGGGAGATGATTTGAAGTTGTAGAGAGATATTCAAATCTCCTCTCCATGCAATTGAGTTGTACTACACTTGTATGGATGGTTTATAAAAAAGTTGTCTTTGATAGATTTTTTTTTAAGGTATGGAAAGGTTTCAAAGGATGAAATCACCTTTAAGATAAATATTGGGACTTTTTCAAGGTCCCCATGTCCATATATTTAGTTATATAATCTCCTATGTGTGTATTTTATCTTTTTCATCTCAACTAGTCTAATGAGTAGACAATGAATACTTAGTAAAAAAGATGAAAGCTCTTATTGGGAAGCCTTTTGAGCCTTTATTCATAAACCTAATGACATGGAAACTCTTTAAAACTGTAATTACTCCTTGTGAATGTATTTTATTGAAGGATTGGAAGTATTTTGTGTGTCAAGTGTTAGAGGTGCATGAGAGGGAGGTATTTGTAATTGTTAGAAGTGATTGCTCATGGACAGAAGGATATGAATGATTTGAGTCCACTCCAATGCATGGGAATTCTTTTTAGTAACCCCTCACCCTTAGGTAAATAATTATACCTGACCCTATTTAGTATTGATGTATTCTAATGAAGGAAAATCATGAGGGTAGTTTCATATTCATGAGAGAGCATCTACACCACATATGGAGGAGTTAGATGACTTTGGGAGATATTTGTCCTTAATTTACTCATAGAACATATCTAATTATTTATTCCATGCTATTTTAACTCATTCTCCTTGCTTGAAAAGTGTCTTAGTGACTCTTGAGCTTCACCTTCTCTCTCTTCTCTCACATTTGCTATATATTCTATCTTTTTTGTCTATTATATGAATCTCTCCACCTAAGTATGGTGGAGCCCTACTCAATTTTTTCCTTGAGCTAATAAATAATGTTGTTTTTACCTCATTCATGACTTTATGAAGTGAATACTATGGTTTTTGGTCTTTTTCAAGTGTATTTTTCTTACCTTGACATGTTATGCTTTTTAGTGCCTTATGTAATTTGAAAGTTCTCTTTTGCAAGTCAGTAAGAAGTGTCTAACAGAGACTAAGAGTATAGTGAATAGTCTATTAATTAGTGTTTTTAAGATACCTACTGTCTAATTCCTCCTAACCTTTACTCTCTTCAATATCCCATGCTTGAAGCATTGATGTAGAAGAAGAGAATTCAGTTTGATGGATGAAATTTATGTGTAGTTTTCATTTTGGTTCTAAGTGCATTACAAGTGGTGTGAGTAGACCATATATTTGGTGAATAACATCATTATATAGGTTTATTTTATTATTCTTAACCCTTTTACTCATAAATTAAAGTGTGTTTATGGTGTGTGGAAGTGGTACATCAAGGGAACTATCCCTAATCTAGAGACTCACCTCAAATTTGGGTCACCCACATCCTTGAGGTGTTTCCATTGTGCCACTTGAATGAGGAGAGACTTGTTATCTCCTCAAGGGGTGAAATTTTAAGTGAAAATGTTTATGAAATGATGTAATCAATCACACATTGAGTTATTATGCATACTCTTATATCAATGAGGATTGAGACCTACACAGTCCAATCCAAGTGTTTCAATGAATAAGAAAAATTCAAGGGTCCTATCATGTAATGTATCCAATCAGGTATATTTTTTCCATTTTAATTGATATATAAGTTTTATTTTCTTTAATATATATTTTAATCTTAAGTAAGGACTAATTTATATATGTTTCATCATAGGTTCGCATGACATATAATTTAATATTATGGCTTATATTCAATATTGTTCTTCATAGGTAATTTTGGGTATATCTTTCTTATTTTTACTCTAGTAATTTCAATTTTGATAAATTACTATAATAAAATGGGGGAAATGTATACACATAAATTAATATTTTTTTCTAAAATAATGCACTTATGACCATTCCATATACACAGTTCATGCCTATTTCCATGGTCCTTGACTTGCCCTATCTCACTTTTTATGCGAATGACCCTTAACTTTTAATAAAATTATAATTATTAATATCCATATTCCACATACTAAGTAACCTAATATCTCTTTAATATTGATCAAAACTTTCATTTTAGCTATCTCTACTCTTTAGACAATGCTGCTTCTTTTGGATTATCTCGCTCCATGATAGTATCCAATTCCACCAACCACATACTCCCACCAATTAATGGCCATTTTATCAGATTAAATTATCCAAATGGGTCATACTAAATATTTCACAAGCCCTATCCAAATTAATTCTAAAATTATCTCTCAAAAACCACATTTTCAAGTCATTATACACTATAGGCTCACATGATTAAAAATCACCAAGATATCTAATTGCACATTGAGATATAAGCACTTATTTTTTACAATTTAGAGTCCACATAGCTATAGTATCCATAGGATAAGTATTAATAATCCTCCAAGGTCATAAGAAATTTTTGAATCATATAATCACACCAATATTACACCAATATTTTACATTTTTCACTAATATTTCACACACCTTCATAGCAGGGAAAAACTACATGGAGTTTTATGCCTCTGCAGAGTATTGATATGTAGGTATCACTCACCATATTGAGTATTGAGGTTAAGTAAAAATTAAACCATTAATCCATTTTTACCCTATGATATGATTCATCTTATTATGTCATTGAGATAAGGTTTTAGTGAATAATAAGGTACATAGTGGTTTTCTTAATAGATCAAAAACACCTTTATAGTCAACATAATATACAGGTGTAAGTGAACCTTTCATAAAAATTCACAAATATAAAACTCTCATAAAAAGTTGACATACTTTAAGGACACAAAGATAAGCCACATTTATCTAATTATAGTGGCCTTGTCCTAGATTTGAATGAAACTTGGGTCTTATTCACAACGTCATCACATAGTCACATAGTCAGTTTTATAAATGTGTTCATAATTTTACATACCCAATTTTTTTCAAAGTTGTTTATTACCATTCATTTACCTATTTTATAATATTTATAAATATATTAGATTATAAATTAGATAATTCTTAAGTTATGAATATGTTATACATCATGATTTATCTTAGTTTATTTTGTCTAATTAGGATCTAGCATCTCCTATTTCCTAATTTTTGATAAAAATAAGTAGAGTTTTGAAGAAATGTACATATCACCCATATTAAATATAGTAAACTTGTATTAGTTCCATGAGGGGAAAAACATGAAAAGTCATATGTAATAAAATCATAAGTATATAATTATAAGGCATAGATAATAAATTATGAGGAAGAAATAGAGGCCATATTACAATCATAATTGGTAAAAAGAACATGTAATAAGGAATAAAATAATTATTTATATAATTATAATAATAAAGAGTTAAAGACTAGACCTAGTTGACCCTCACAAATATTTATCTCTATGGACTTACTCTCAAAGATTTAAACTTGTGAGCAAGAGTTCAAATTCCAGTAATTTAAGATGTTTGATGTAGGATTATCCTAGGCATAAAATAATATTGTATTTTTAAGATGGATAAGTCCAATTTTTAAATGGAGAGCATAGGTTGTAACACATAATTGTTTGGTAAAATATCAATGTTAAAAATTTAAGGTAGAGTCTAATTATGCATTTGGTTTTGAGTTTTATGTAAATTTTTGCATGGTGGATAGTTGAAAATAATAGCTTAGCATAAAGGCACGGTTAGAGTGAAGTTGATGTGGGAGCACCCAAGGGTTTGTGTAATTTATGTCACTCAAAATAGAGTGCAATTTCTTTATTATGTTTTTAGGTTGTGGTCTTGTTGGTTTGAGTTTTTTAACCTCTTAGAATGATGTTTCTAAAGTATTCCTTCATCGAGGGGAAAGTGTGGAGATATTTTATCTACTTTTGTCAGTTTGTGTGGACCATTAAGTCATATAAATTTGTTATAAATTTTTATTCAATTTTGGTAATAATTATATAATTAAATTATGTGAGGTTATATCACCTTACACTTATAACCTATACACCAAATTTTAACTCCTTTGGAGTCTCTGTTTAAATGTATCATATGATTATGTCAAAACAATTATAATGATGTTTCTCCTTTATAGGTAATAATTAAATTATGAAATTTGGTGAGGTCATAAAACCTAACACTTTCACCCTTTTTACAAAATTTTAGATCATTTGGAATCACCATGGAAGCATATTGTCTGATGTTTTCTAAACACTTGGAACATTTTTTCTCCTTCTTTGAAAAGAGATGTATTTCGAAATTTTGTGAGATCATATTAAATTACATGGGAAACCTTCATGACAAAACTTAGATAATTTGGAGTTAAAATGGTAATGTATTGTCTATTTTTTTCAGTCTACATCATTTATCTAGTCTGTAACTCTTAGCAAGATGATTTGTTACCTACATTAATAATTGGAAGGACAAATTTGGTAAGATGATACAATATGTAGTATAAAATTGATGTTTAAAATTTCATATAAATTAGATAATAGTGATAAATTTATGATAGTTTTGATAATTATCATTCACCCTAAAAACATCACTTGAGTACCTAGGAGTTATTACTAACAGCTTGGTATTTAACCATGAAAACTAAAATATGCCCAACTATTTTACATTATGTTAGGTCAAGGAAGTTTAAGAGACACCCCATTAATAGGATGTTAATAAGAATATGTGATTAAAATAAATGGGATCAATTTTAGAGATAAGGATGAGCTATGAAGGAGTATAACTCTTTAAGATCTTAATAAAGAATTATATCAATTCAAGAGGAATTATATGAGAGTCTATAAATATTTCATGTAATGTAATAATACTTTAAATGAATGTGCAAGAGTGTGAGTTTGATTTATATTACACTATAATTTTTTAATATGAATGTAATGAAAATGTGTCAAGTTCATCAAGTCTATGTTAGTGTTGAAAGTGTGACCATGGATAAGTGTTCAACCCTAAAAACATAGAGAGAAATTTAGACCTTAATTTATTTCCCTCTCTTATGATTTCATGAATTGGTATCATATCAAGGTTTTTTCCTTTTGTTTTATGTGTGAAACTCATGTATGAGTTGTTGGAGGTTGTGAAAGAGTGACATAGAGTATTTGGAAAACATGTCCTTGTGGTGTGAAAAAGAGATGGAAGAAGTGATTTTGGGAGCTCTTGAATCCCTTAATATGTTTTTTAAATGTGCAAGTATAATAGAGTAAATAGATATTGAAATGGTGGAGATGGTTCTACCAATAGGGATAAAGGGTGAAATTAGTGTTGCATATGTAGAATTAGCCCATATCAGTATTGGAGGAGAGACTCTTATGAGTTAAATTTTTCATTATTTTGAACTGGATAAGGAGAGTAAAATATATAGTATATGGAAATGACATGGAAGAGATGTAATAAGGCAAAATAAATCAGCCTAGAGCTAATATAAAGAGTTTGAAAATAAAAGAGGAGTTGTCATAAGAACAATGGTATAGTGATAGAGGATTTGAGAAGTCTAAGATTAATGAGAATCAAGACAATAGTGTGAATATAGAGGAAGCACCAATAGGGACTACTAGGTATCATGTTTATAAATTTATTTGTGAGTATATCTAGTGTGTAAGTGTATAAATGAAGAGAGAGGAGGCATTAAAAGATGCCTTCCAAGGTGAATAGTTTAAGATAGAAGTGAAAAATTATTCACTCAAGAATGAAAGTGAAGAGGATTAGTTGATTTTCATATCAAAAAAATGATGTGGATAAGGAGATGGTGTTTTAGCAGAGATGAATTCTTTTCTTGACACATTAATGAGGACATCAAGAGATGAGAATTGAATATTATCCTAGAGGTAGCACTAAAGGCTATGGGTTATAATTTGGATGCCCAAATGTATGTTGAATATGTGGAGATTATATTGGTGATGAGAGAAGAGATGATATCCATGAGAGAAGAGATGAAAACAAAAAATATTTATCCAAAAATAACTTGTATATTACATATCCAAAGCCAAGAAGGCTTTAAGAGGAGGTGGTCGGTCTACAGTGGGTTTAGCCCACAAGGAGAATAATATGTAAGAGTAAGAATCTTGGTAGAGGTGGTCAAATGAAAATGGGTTTCAAGCCATAAGAAGATTGAGAGTAGAAAATATGAGCCTTTGGTAGATGAGGATGGACTATATTGGATCTAACCCCACAAAAGGATGAGTTAACAATTAATAGAAAAAGAAAAGAAAAGGTAGAATAAATTAATTATAACTAGAAAGAAGGATCTAGATATGGAAGAAAAATCATGGTAAACAGTTGAACTTAGGTGTCTAATGCAAGAGCATCCAAGGGTTTGTGCAATCTTGCATCAACCAGGAATAGAGTGTGGTGTGTTTTATTAGATTTTTTCATTGTGTTCTTATTGGTTTAATCTTGTTAACCTATTAGAATGATGTTATAAAAGTATTCCTTTTTCACAATAAAAGTGTGGAGATTTATTATCTACTTATATCAATTTACATAGATTATTAAATCACATTTTTTTAAATTTTCCTTTAATTATTGTAAGAATTAGATGATGAAATTTGGTGGAGTCATATTGCCTTACACTATAACCTCTACACCAAATTTCAGACCATTTGAAGTCACTATAGGAACGTATTGTCTCATTCTACTAGATAAATTAGAAGGATGTTTCTCCTTGTGTGATAATAATTAGATTATAAAATTGTTTAAGGTCATAACACCTGATACTTTTAACCTTTTTACCAAATTTTAAGTCATTTTGACTCACCATGGAATCATACTATGTGATTTTGTTTGAACACTTATAAAGATGTTTATCTATCTTCGATAAGAGTTAGATTGCAAAAGTTGGTGAGATGGTATTAAATTACATGCTCAACCTATGTGAAAATTTTTATATCATTTGGAGATACAATGGTAATGTATCATGTGTTTATGTCAGTCTGTATAATTTATCTAGTCTATGGCACTTAGAAAGATGGTTATTTACTTTCAATAATTATTGGATGGAAAAATTTGTTGAGATGATGTAAAATTTAGTCTAAAATATGTGTTTCAAATTTCAGATTAATCAAATAAATATTGGTAATATTATGATAGTTTCGGTAATTATTGTTTGATATGAAAATGTCACTTGAGTGCTCAGGAGCCATTACTAATAGTTTGGTGTTTAATCATGAAAATTAAAATATTCATAACTATTTTACATTATGTGTATGTAAGGTAATCTTAATAGAAACTCCATGAGGCCTAATATGTGAAGAGGAATACATGATTGAAAAAAATTGAGTCTCATTTTAGAGAGGATGAGTTGTGAAGGAGTAGAACTCTCCAAGATTATAAAAAAGAGTTGTATCAGTTTAGGAGTAACTGTATGAGAGTGTATAATAATTTCATGTATTTTAATAGTCATATATAGGAATTTTAATATTTTGAGTGTGATTTAATATTCTATTATACTTTTTTAATATGAATATAATGAATATGCGTTAAGTTCATTAAGTTTGTATAAGTGTTAAAAGTGTGACCATTGATAGGTTTTTGGCCCTATCAACACAAAGATAAACATATAAATTAATTAGTTTCCTTGTCTTGTGTTATCACTATAATCCTAAGAAATAATTCAGTACAAGTGTAGAGGTATAAAATTATCACATGAGGTAGCATCACATGATTAGATTGCATAAATAATCATTATGCAAAAGCAGAGGTTGGCATGAGAAATTCAAGCCACAAGAGTTTAGAATAGATTAAGTGATTTAATATACAGTCTTAATGCACATATATTATAGATCCACACAAGTCTATAATTATCTATAATAGACCTTATACCATTATTGTGAGGAACAAATTAGTATAAAGGATGATAGTTGGTGAAAGTAACTTGTGAAATAACTATCCTGATAGATAGTTGCGATTTAACAACACAAATATTGTTAGGTGATATTTTTAGGGAGACATAAAAGAATTGGTATAAATATAACATAGATACATTACACATTATTAATTTATAATTTCATATATACATAGTTGCTGATAAGGAAAGTGCCTAAAGAGCTCAAAAAATATATAATGTAAATGCTACACCCAACAAAAGAGATATTTTTTAACTCTTAGGTAAAATATGTCACATTCTATAGACAAAGAGATAGATAGAGATAATAGTTAGTTCAATATGAGGAATGGATTGTATCCTTGATTGAATTCATGAAATACCTAAATAATCCATTGTTTTAATCAAATTTTGCATTTTTTAGTTTGAAACCTAGCAAAGCATGTAACTTATGGTTGGTGTAAATTTCTATAGTATTTAATATTAATTCATAATCCAAATATTTTTTTTGTTTCTATATTGAATATGTTAGGTGGGATATTTACCTAGCTACATGGTGTAAATCATACATTTATTGGGACCCATGACCATGACTACATTAGTTTCTCTTTGTTTGATTGTGGAAGCATTTTAACATAGTATCCAAAGGTGAGAGATACTTATGATAAATGCCCATTTTGTTATGTAATTACATAATACAAATATTAAATCCTATTTCATTGTCATTGAGGACCTTATTAATTCACAAACAAATTTATTTTTCTTGAACATACAAAGGGAAGATTTGAGATCTGTAATGTCTTTAGAAGGTATACATTTAATTTGGAAGTAAATTAGGTGTCCACTATTTTATAATTTGTTTATAATAAATTATAAGTAACCAGGCTCGATGTTGGTTGGAAAATTAACATCATGCAATAATTTTGTAATATGAATTTGAAAATAATTGATATTTTAGGCATTTATATGATATAGATATTGGTTTTTGTATTTTAATTTTTTTTCACTATATATTACAACCTATTAATCCAAACTCTAAAAGGAGGAAGGGGTATATTATAATATTGCATTAGTTTTCTTGGTTTACCTCACCTTGAGAATTAAGAGGAAGGATGGTGACATTGTGTATCTTATCCCTTCATGTTTTAACATCATTAATATCACATTGAACCATAATACATTCTGTAATAGAAGAAATATCATGAAGATATGGATAGGAGATGATATCAAGAGATTTTTTATCATCATATAAATTTAAAATAAACCTATCATGTCTAAATCCATATGTAACTATTATATGATATATGCTAGGAAAGAAACATGTAATTAATGATAATTATTTTCATGACAACCATGAAATAAATCTTATGAACATATAAAATAAAATCATATTCCATTCATTTTCAAAAATGACTATATAATTTAAAAATAAGCTACCCATGGTGTAAGATAACACAAGCCTAGATATCAACTAATAAAGAAATATTAGACAACATTTTGCACAAACATCATGGTTCAAATAAGTAGAAAATTTGAAGCAAGGAAAAACAATGGATAGGGTTTATATGAAACCATAAATAAATAATTATAAATTATGGATAATCCAAACCCTAAAAAATTATAATTATGTATGTATTCAAAGCATAAGGTAGTGGAAAGCTAACTAGGTTTTCTCAAAACATTTCAAAAAAGGCACATAACTAAAAATCAAACTAAAATTTTGAAAGAACAACAATGAAACACTATTAGGAAGGCATAATATTAAAAATAATGGAGGGGCTTACCAATATGTTTTACCCTATTTTTATTTATGTGATTTACCATCAACAACAAGATAAAATGATTTCACAAGTAATATATACTATTTAACAATACAAAATAGTAATTCTAGATTTGTCTTAGTAACTAAAATGATAAAACATGAAAATTTTAAATGTTAAATTTACAACTAAAATTCAAAAATAATAAAATGTAATGGAATAATCACACATTATATGAATATTTTATTTAAAAATGTAGATCTAGACTATTGAAGCCTATAGCTGACTATATTCCATATACAAAGTTATAAATCCATAGGAACAAGAATGATTCTTGATTTTATAATTATTATTCATATCTAGAGATATAATTTAGATTAATATCTATTTTTTTCATTTGTGTCCTCATATACAATTTACATATTGTGCTCACTTTTTGAATATATATTTTTATATGTTACTTTGTAGCTAGATGTCATCCATTTTTATACTTGTGATTTACAAAATTCATGGGCATAAGTTTTTAATTTTAATGATTGATGTTCTTGACCTATCTTTCCATAATAAAACATAATGCAAAATGAGAAGAAAAAACATAATTGGGTCAAGAAACCATACATGATTTTTATTGTGTGTCTCACATGTTATAATCAACCCCATTTCAGTTCATGTGTAGTGTAAATGGAGAAATATAGGAAGGTTTTCAACTCCCTCTTCCCTAAGTGTGATATTAAACTACATGAATATTCACATAGGCATTGTTTTTTTACAAGACACTAAGGTACTATCCTTCATCCAGTTGTTCCTGGACTTGAAATGAAATTAAATGATACTTCTTTATAAACCTTTGGAAACTTATATGAGAACCTATTCTTTTTAAAAAACTTATATAATATTTGTATATATAGGATTTTAATTTTTTATTCAAATACCTTATGGTGAAAATAATTTAAAAAATAAAAAGGAAAGTAAAAAACCAATATATCTAAACATTGAAAGAAAATGACAACAAGAAGATAAGATAAAATTAAATAATATAGTAATGGTAAGCCCACAATTTCCACCTAGTTCCCATCCTAGAAGAAGTAATGTACATAGACATATAAGACATGTCCATGGGCATTAAAAAAATACACGAAGACAAAAAAAAAGAAAGGAAGACCATGAGATCTCATAAAGAAGAAGGAGAGAGATGAAAACATGCAAACAAGTGACAATAAGCCCCTAATTCAATGTGAGGACCCATATATAAAAAATAGTACTAAAAACATTATAATAACAATGTTTAATAAAAACTTATGTCTCTATACCCATTAATCCATAGATAATAGATCATTGTTTAATTAATAATTATTATGAATAATGTCTTGCTTACATGGATTCACTTTAGGCTCTTTTGACTTTATAGAATTCATAGGATGTGACAAATGAAACCTTTTTGGGGTAGCTTAATGTAAATTTACCTTATTTACTCTTGCCTTAAGGTATAAAACTTGATATTTCCTTTCTTATTCATTTTCATAAAATTTAATCCTAATTTTTTTCCCTTTGGAATAATAATATTTATTATATTTATAACCACTTGACCTTGATGTCTAAATTTTAAACATTGATGTGTAGTAGACGTAAATATTAGAAACACTATTCATTAGATAAAAACATGCTAACATAAATAATAAATTAGATAAAAATGGCATCCAAAAACACCTTTGATAAATAGAATATTACTCATTTTTTTACCTTAAGAGGGCATAAGAGCTCTTGACTAAATAACCACTAAGGAGAAATGAAATCTAAATTTCCACAAAGGTTGACCTTTCATGTACCATCCCTTTTTATATTTACAAATATTAATTTTATCCCTATAGCTTGTTCCCACTTATATGGTCCCACTCACTAAAATCTATAAGTTTATAGGATATCAATAATATTCTAAGTTTTAAATAGCTTACATTCAATAGGTTTATAAGAATATACCAAGATGTTAATAACCATTGGTCACTAGGATCCCAAGAACATATAAATATACTAATAGCTATGGGTTAATAGGATCCTATGAATACATGAATTCATTGATATCTATTTGTCACTAGACTCCCAAAAATAATCCAAATCACTGATATGCATGGGTTACTAGGTTCTTGAGAATCATATAATTCACTGATACCTAGTGGTTAATAGGTCATTTAGAATAATCTAAGTCACTAATACATAGTGTTAACTAGGTTATAAATAATTATATAATTCATTGATACCTAATGATCACTAAGTTCTTGATAATGCTCCAAACCATAGATATTTGCATTCACTAGGTTCTCAGGAATAGTCCATGTCATTGATACCTATTAGTTGCTATGTTCTAAAAACATCCTTATAACTCATTCATTCCTAATAGGTGATATATTCATAAACATTATGATATTTAATCCCTTGTGAGGTTTCAAAGTATCTTGATAAGTCATCCATACCTAGTGGTAACTATGTTCTAATAAATTTTAAAAATCCATCAATACCTACCATCACTATGCTCTTAAAGATCCTAAATTATTTTTCATACCTAGTGTTAATTTCCTGAACACTAGGTTCCTCGAGAAATATGAGATATAGTCTACCAAGTAATTAATTACAATTGATGTATTAATGGTCTACCAAGTAATTAATTATTGACCCATTATTTTATATCACATGAAATATTATTTGAATAATATCTAGACCCATTTTAATATGCAAAACAATGCACCTAAGTTTATCTTTAATCATGTCATCATATATTTCAATAACCCTTGGAGTGTATGATAAGCCATCAATATTACATCTAAGGTTATAAATAAATTATTCGGTGCATATTTTCAAGTTTGAGTGACTATCAACTTGTCATTAATAGAAAATTCATAGGATCATTCATCATTATTTAATATAAAATTATTTTTTCCTTTCATAATTATAACATAATTATGGATCTAAAAAATTACATGGAAAATCAATAGAAGTTAGATAGTTGGAAGAGTCCCCCAAAAGATAAATCAACCAAGAGAAAGGCTCAAGGTGATAAGGATATAATAAACTATGGATCCACTTTTAATTAGATTGAGCTCATGGGAATAATCCCTATGGAGCACCATAACTTCCTCCCAAGTATCACATAAGTTGGTCATGTAGTCATGTCTAATTATTCCCTAACTTTAATTTAAGGGGTGAGGATCACCATTGCCATGCAATAAATATGATGTAGCTCCTTCTCATAGTAACTCTCCTACTTTCACTATTACTCAGGTATATCTTTTTAATGGTGTTGGGTGAATATTTTGTCACTAGTTAACTGATGGGAAAAAAGGTGTTTCAACCACAACATAAGGAGATTTATCAGCCAAAATGTGCAGGTCTACCACATCAAAATGGGACAAATCTCTCCTCTCATCAAGGGGAGGTTTCCTATAACTATAAGGTACTATATATATATATATATATATATATATATATATATATATAAGCTAAAAATAACACTCAGGGTAGAATAACACCATCCATCTCTCTTTTTTTAGAGATGATGCTCACATATCAAAGGAGAAATCTTGGGTAATTACTGAAGGTACTTCTCTTCTTTCAGAAGTAATATTTAGTCAATAACCAGATTCCTTCTTGGTAGTAATTATAACCATGAGAAACCCACAAAAGTACAAAGTCTTTCATTGCTTCCCTCACTAAAACGGGGCATAGTAACACAACAAAATGAAATGTAGCATAAAGTCTCCACCTTTACTACCAAAGAGTGACATATATGAATAACAATGGGGGCACAAAGTCATCCGAAGATCCTTCACATAGAAATAGAAAAACAAGCATGCTAAGACAATTATAGTAGCATAAAGTCTCCCATAGTTGGCTTTAAGGCACTTTTCAAATTATTTTCACTAGTTCTATTTATTTAATTAAATGGACAAGATGGTATTCAATAAATAGAACATAATAAAAATCCCCTAAAAAACATAAGCTATCTCAGTGCAAAGTCTGAAAGGTCACTTGCTTTCTCATTCAAATAAAGAAATATGATTAACAATCTGAGCTCAAAGTCTCAAGAAATGCCTTTCAATTTGGGCAGCATTTTGCTTCTATAACAGAGAGATCTCATTTTCATAAAATAAGATATGCCAATATATAGTGCTCCAAGAAAGACTTGGGTGCTTTATTTCATGGAATGGCCCACGTTGCATTTAATGCCTTGAATACATTTTCAGTTCTATCAAGGGGCCATGCTAGAATAGGGCATCAGCCTTAACTATGGCATGTCAATTCATCTCAAATGTCTCCTTCAAAGTATAGGCCACTTGGTCCTCTTCTTGATATTTGCACAATTGTCCACTTTACCTTTACTCAATGGAGAAAAATAGGCCGTGTCCTTAAGTGCTCAAACTCTCTGATGTCCACCTAGCGGACTATTTCACCAACTAGAAATAACTCATGCACAAATATTTCTAGTCTTTCACTCTTATTCCCTCTTCTCTTAATGAATTTTATCTCTTCCTCATTATCTAAGCTCTCAGGCTATCTCTTCCCTTTTTGCTAGCTCTTTCGACTTCTTCTTCAGCTGGTCACTGAGTTTGTTCTTTAGGTTCCACGCCACATTTGAAAATAAATGGGAATTTTGTTACCTTGAATTTGACATCTACAGGGATGTCATTGGTTTCTAGTCACTTAAACCACTTTAAACCTTAAACCTTTGAACCATGAGAGTGCATTGGTTCAATGGTTCCATGGTTCAGATGGCCCTATCAGCTCCTTGGTTTAATCGACTCCATGGTTCAATCAGTTCCTTGGTTCAATCAGATCCTTGGTTTAATCAGTTCCTTGGTTCAATCAGTTCTTTGGTTCAATTGGTTGAACCATTTATTTGAACTTGTCTCTGGAATCTTCCATTTCCTTCCTTCGCTTGAAGCTTCCTTGTGAACTTTGAACTTCTTAAACTAGTTAGACTCTTTAAACCATTTCGGTTCAAAGTTCAACGGTTCAACAGTTCATTCTCTTTCTTTGAATCCTTTTATTCTCTAAGTCTTTTGAACTTTATTAAACCTTTGAACCTTGAACCATTTTGGTTCAAATTTCAATGGTTCATTCTCTTTCTTTGAATCCTTTGAAGTTTCAAACTCTCTGGATTCTTTTCTTTCTTGTTGAACTCATTGAACCTTTGAACTTTGAACTCTTTTGGTTCAAGGTTCAACAATTCAATGGTTCATTCTTTGCTCTTCAAATCCTTTATTATTTTAAGTCTTTCAAACTTTATTGAACTCATTGAACCTTTAAACTTTTAACTCTTTTGGTTCAAGTTTCAATGGTTCAATGATTCAATCTTTCTTTTTTGAAGTCTTCTTTCATTTAAGTCTTTTGATCTTATTGAACTCGTTGAACCTTTGAACTCATTGAACCATTTAGGTTCATGGTTCAAAGGTTCAATGGTTCAACCTTCACTCTTTGAAGCCTTCTTTTCTTTAAGTCTGCTGAACTTATTGAACTTTAGAACTTGCCGAAGTCTTCGAACTCATTGAACTCTTTGAAGTGGTTGAACTTCTTTGAACTCATTAAGTGCTTAACTCTTTTTTGAACCTTTAAACTCATTAAACCTTTGAACCTTTAAAGTAGGGTTTAATGGTCTAATAGTTCAATGGTTCATTCCATTTGTTTGAAGCCCACCACTAAGTCTTTTGATTGAACCTCAGCGTTGAACTAGCCTTGGAAATGCCTAAGTGTTGGAACTTCTTTTTGAAAAACCCTGCCAATTGAACTTGCAAGTTATCTAGCTGAGAAGACTCAAATAATTGAATAATTTGAATACTTAGAACATTTTTGAGAAGGGAAGAGATAATTTTGGTCTGTAAAACCAAAATAGTTGATATGTTGTCCCCAAAAAAAAGTGACAGATTTTGGAAACAACAGCTGGCTCCAGTTGGGGAATTTCCATCGATTGTAAAAATAATCAAAGGGAGTAGAATCCAGAATCTCCAGTGCCTTTAATTATGCCATTGGGATATGGAGTCATGCTACCTAAAAAAGAAAGGTGCCAAAAAGAAATGAAAATGAAAATCACCAAACAACAAAAAAAAGACTATACAAATATACATATGTACAACTAATGTCACCTGATACTTCAAGGATTGAAGTGCTTCAGATGCTACCCATTGTGAGGTAGTGAAAAGGGCGTGCCATCTTAATAATATAAGATGAAACTATTTTCAACATTGAGCTAATGGATAGTAAATGGGCCTCTCCATAGGGAATCAAATTTCCCATGCATTCCCTTTGGTTCTCTTCTCATATCCCATAACAGAACTTGATCACCAATCTAAAAATTACAGGTTTCTATTTTCTAGTCAAAGATCTTCTTCACCAAACTTTGATGTGTAGTAATTTAGTCCACCACCATAGTTTTCTACTCATCCAGCTCAGTCAATCACATGATCCTCTTATCGATGGATCTTTCATATGTCTGATCTTCTACTGCCTTTGCCAATTCAATGTTGGTAATTCTAGGGTGATTGGTATCTCTACATTGAGACCATACAGAAGTTGGAAAGGTGACATACCTATAGCCCTCTTAGGCATAATTCTGTCTACCCATAAAACATCAAATAATGCTTTATGTTAGGTTCATTGGTTGTCATCTACCAGCTTTTTGATGATGGTCACCAAGTTCTTGTTGCTCGATTCTACTTGGCCATTTCCTTGCAAAAAAAAATCAAAAGAGTGGGAGAGGGTAATCCCATAATGAAAATAGAATTGAGTAATCTCACTAGAAGAGAAACAAGTTGCATTATCTGTCATAATCTTGGTTGGGACCCCAAACTTGGAAATGATGTCTTTCTTGAGAAATTTAAATACTACTTCTAAATTAGCATGCTTGGTTGGAATAGATTCCACCCATTTGGTAAAGTAATATGTGGTTGTGAGGACATAATCATGTCCATCACTTGAATATGGGTTTATAAAACCAATGAAATCAATTCCCCATTACTAAAATGGCTCTTCTATTACCACTGGCTTAAGAGGCAAAGTAGCTAACTTGGGTCTTCCAACAAACTGTTGGCACAGTTCACATCTTCGTACCCATTTGTATGCATCTTGAAACAAGGTAGGCTAGTAATACCTGGCTCACAAAATCTTATGGGTAGTCACAAGCATAGAAAAATGTCCTCCATAATCCAAATTATGGAAGGATTCCAATAGTTTGTTCTATTGTACATTATCCATGCAATGAAGGAATACTCCATCAAGGTTCTTCCTATATAGCCCATTGTTCCACAAGACAAAGTTGGTAGCTTTTAATTTAACAATTCTCCTTTCTTTATGAGACAGGTGAGTAGGACACTCATCATAGGTAAGGAAATGAGTTATATTCGAATACCATTCATCCGTAGTGGTGATAAAGAGATCTGTTGGTGTGTCTCCCACTTCTATTTCTTCATGCCTTATTTCTTCTAGTTTGTTGTCCACAATTAATTGGTAGAGACCCCTTCCCCACACTAACTTTGTTAGTTTGATAACTAGATCAAACTCCTATATTTTAGCAATCTAATTACCCCTTTTTATTCCAAACTCTTTCCAAGTTAATATGGAGTTGACTGTTGCATCAAGAACTAGGGTAATAATGTGTGAATTCAAAATGTAAAAGTGGAAATGCTTTACTTCCTTTACCACTACATAAGCATGTTTCTCCATGTTTGAGTGTTTTAGCTCATGAGCTTTGAGGGGACAACTCATGAAGGATATGGGAGATTCCACACCTTCTTTGTTCTATTGAACCAGAATTAATGAAAGTGTGTGCTCGAAAGCATAACTGTACATTGTGAAATCTTTGGTATAATTTAGACAAACTAGAATTAGGGCATGGGTGATAGCTATTTTGATGTCTCAAAATGCCAATTTTCCTTCTTCAATCTAGCTGAAAGTGGCCTTTCCCTTCATCATGTCCACAATGTAGTGAGTCTTCTCGTCAAACTCAAGACTGAACCTTCATAAAAAATTCACCTTTCTAAAGAAAGAGTGAACTGCAGTCTTACTTGTGGGTAGAGTAAGCTCTTCGATGGATTTAACTCTTTCTGAATCAATTTTTATGCCTTCTCAGGATACAATGTGGCTAAGAAGTTTCCCTTTTGTTACTTCAAAAATAGACTTCTTGGGATTTAGAGAAATGTCATTCTATCGACATCGTTCCAACACTTGTTACAGATGGCACACATGATCAAGATGATGCTTGGAAAAAATAGTTGAGTCATCAAGGTATACCATAATTAACTTACCCATTTCATCTTTAAAAGCAAGGTCCATTGCTCTCTAGAAAGTGACACCAGCATTTATCAGACGAAATGGCATTCTTTGATACGCAAAGGTGCCCCAAGGTGTGGTGAAAACAGTCTTATGTTGGTTTGCTTCACCAACTTCTACTTGATTGTACCATGAAAAGCCATCTAATATTGATAACATCTCTGAACTAGTCACCATCTGAAGGACTTGATCCATGATGGGTAGAGGGTAATTATCCTTTAGAGAGGATTGATTCAAGTTTTTGAAATCTACATAGAGGTGAATTTCTCCATTCCTTTTTCTCACAAGGACTATGTTTGCAATCCATGTGGAATGATGGATTGAGAAAATTATTCTAGAATTTAGCATTTTCTATATTTTAGATAGAATAGTACCTGATATCTTTGGATTATACTACTAAGATTTCTACTTTTAAGGCACTAAATCACTCTTGAGAGGAATTTCATGGCAAATTTCTTCGGGCTTGAGAAACTTCAGATCATCATAAGAGTACGCCAAAACATCTATGTAATGGTGAAGAAGGGTAGTAAATTTGAGCTTCTCCTCAAGAGTGTAGCACTTTGCAATGTTAACCATCTTGGTATTTTCCTTAGTACCCAAATTTATTTGATCAAACTCCTGGGAGGAGCTTGAATCTATTTGTTGTTATTTGATGAACCTGTCGTGCTTGTCAAATAGTTTCTCAAGGGAAACCAATCCTTTGGGAATATTATTCCCTTATAGTTGTAGGAATTCTTCACCTATGTCTGAACTTGTTTTAGAGGCTGATTCAAGTTTTTGAGGCTCAATGCCTTCAAAGTGAAGCTGTTCAAAGCTATCTTTTTATTCTAGAAAGATGATTTGGTTGTCGCCATTAAACACTTGCCAATGATTAACATTGTCAGGCACACTTAGTCGAAAGACCAATTTGATAGTGTACCTATCTCCCTTAAAAAATAGGTGAGGAACCAAAAGAGTTAAAGAAATAGCTAATGCATCAGCTCAGTCATTAAATTCCCTGGGTACTGCAAAGATACTAAAAGCATCAAAACTTTCAATTTGATCCCAAACTAGATTGTGGTAATGGTGAAATCTCTCATTTTTGGTTTGGTATAGGTTCCTAACCTAGCAAACCACTAGCTCAGCATCTCCTTTGGCATGAAGGAGTTTGACACCCTTGTCTCGAGCAGCCTTCAATCTGAGCAGCAGTGATTCATATTCAGCAGTAATGTTGGTGTTATTGAATTGTAATTTGTATGAAGAAGGAAAAATATTTTCTTGAGGATATACTAAAACGATCCTAGCTCCAGAGCTGGTAGAAGAATAGCTACCATCAAATTCTAGTATTTATACATTATCAGGAACTATGCTTTCCTCAAATTTTCTTTTAATTAGAGGGGAGGATTCTTTTGCACCTGCACTATGCTTTATTAATTCTTCTATTGTCTCATCTAAATCAATTTTTAGATTGTCATTTTTAGAAGTTTCATTAATTAGGATAGGAATATCCTTTGTAGTCAAGAAGTAATTACCCATGCTTGAAGACTCAAATAGAATTTGAGCTTCAGGTGTTGATGTTTGAGTGACAACATATTTTGTTTCCTTCTCAGGGAGTAATCTCTACATGATGCCTTTGATCGAGATCCTCACTTTAGACAGGTCCATTCTCAACTCACCACCAACATCCTTATATAAATTTCATCCAAACAAAATGTCATAGGAGGCTAAGACGTCAACCACCAGGACTATCATCTTAATTCTCTTATCCAACAATGTTGCAAATGTAAATTGGGCATCCTTGATTTGTCCCAGCAATGGCACTTATTTGTTCTTCATGGAGAAACATCTCCCAAATTCCTTGTTTAGTGTGATACCAAGAGATTCTACCACTTTGGTGGGCATGATGTTGTCAAATGCACTTGATTCTATTATGCAGTTGTTCAGCTGGTGTCCATTTATCAACAGGGAAACATAATAGTTCTATTTTCCCAGGGGCAACTAGAGGAGTGATGACAAGGTTATTCCACATGGATGTGGGAGTCACCTTTGGAATAGTTGGTCTTGTAGGGATGGTTTTTTTCTTTACACATTGAACCAACTTATCCAATTACTTAGGGTTGGATTGCAAGAATTTAAATTCAGATATTTGAATTTTGGTTTTCTTGACATGGTCAATTATGTCAAATGACTGAAATGGACTAAAAACATAGGAAGGGATTTCATCCTTCTAGTTTTTTGGGGGTGTAAGATTGATCTATGAATTTGAAGTAGAAGATGAAGGAATGCTTGATGTACTTACCTTTTTACAGATCACCAAATCCTTTGATTGAAAAGGCAGAGTGGTTCCCTACTTAACAATTAAAATTGTTGGTTGAGAATGCTCCTCTATTTTTTTCTTATTAGCTTGCTGGGCTGACTAGTTCTGGGATAGGGTGAATATAGCATATGATCCATCAAATGCTTCGCCTTTAATTCTGGGTTCATCTTGGTAATTCAAAAAACCAATGTTGGAGTCACTAGCTAATTCTCCTTAGTCTGTTGTAAAGAGATCAGCATCATCTTCTGGGTTCAACTTAGGCTAAAAGGAAAAAATAGATTCTATTTCAAGATATCCAACTGCTAAGTTGGTTGGAGCTGCTTCAATAGCAAGTTTTCCCTAAGGGGGTAGAAGATGATTTGGTTACCCTTGATTCCTAGTAGCATTGCCTTGGTATGACTGATTAGGGAATGTCCTCCTTGGTATATCTTGGTACAAAGGAGGAACAGATATCCCTTGTGCCATTTGCTTTCTGGAGCTAACAACTCATTTGCCATCTTTTGTACCATTAGATCAGTGGTGCCTATAGATGGATATTTAGAGGATGAAGAAGATTTACCTCTGTTAATATCTCTCCTTATCTTTCCCACCAAGATGAGATCATCTTCGACCTCAATAGCCAAATCCTATGCTGCAATAAGGTCTATGTGGCTAGCACATCTCAACAAAAAACTTACTTCAGGTAGCTGAGAGTTAATGAAGAAGCATTTGAGATTCTCAATTGTTGGCTAAGTAATTATAAGAATCATATTCCTCAACTTGTTAAATTTGGCAATGAATTCCCTCATAGGTTCATGAGGCTCTTTCTTCATTTGTGTAAGCTGGGCCAATAGGGCATGCACATCTTTTGTAGGCTTAAACCTGGCTTCAAATTTGGCTTTGAGGGTGTTCCAGTCAGTCACAGTCTGGGCTTACAAATGATAGAACTAGTCTGCAGTAGCTCCTTGTAATGTTTCTATAAATAGCCTGACTGTTACATCCTCATACTCCATGCCTATCATACCACAAGCTATGTTGAAGGCTACAATATGTTCATCAAGATGAACTCTCCCATCACCAAAGAACTTGGGGAAATTCTTCCTTGAACTATGTGGTAGCTCATGTAGAGGTGGATTTAAATTGAGTAGGCCAAAAGAGTTACCCCAAGGGCCTTGAACTACCATTATTTGACTACTGAAGGGAGGCATAAAAAATGCTTGAGGGGTATGTATTGACAAAGCTCTGCTAACAGCAAAAATGGACACTTTGCCTAGTAATGGAGACCTAACTTTGGTAAGAGGAAAACTCCTAGTTCATTAGAGGTGAGATGGTGAAAGAAATAGATCAAAATTACTTTGTTGTACCAACTCAAATATAGGGTCAACAATACCTTTGGATCTTTGGTTTCTCATATATCATGGAGCTGTTAGAGTGTAAAGCTGAAATGGATAAGGATAGGGACTACTTCATTTTGAAGCTTGAGGCTTTAAATTGCACAAAAATATCCCAAGCAGAGTCATCAAAAACTATTGGCATGTAGCTAATAGTGTTCTTTCCTACTTCACATCATTCCCCAGTGATATGAAATGCTTCAATTTGAACAGACTAAAAAAGGACTAGAAATGCTCATCAATCCCCAGTGAAGTCACCAAAAATTGTTGGCATGAAGCTGGCAGTGTTCTTTCCTACTTCACATCATTCCCCAATGATATGAAATGCTTCAATTTGATTAGATTGAAAAAGGACTGGAAATGCTCATCAATCCCTAGTGGAGTCACCAAAAATTGTTGGGTGAATATTTTGTCACTAGCTAGCTGATGGGCAAAATAGGTGTTTCAACCATAGCATAAGGAGATTTATCAGCCAAAACATGCGGGTCTACCACATCAAAATGGAAAAAATCTCTCCTCTCATCAAGGGGAGGTTCTCTATAACTATAAGGTACTATATACTATATATATAAGCTAAAAATAACACTCAGGGTAGGATAACACCATCCATCTCTCTTTTTTTAGAGATGATGTTCATAGATCAAAGGAGAAATATTGGGTAATTGTTGAAGGTACTTCTCTTCTTTCAGAATTAATATTCAGTCAACAACCAGATTCCTTCTTGGTGGTAATTGTAACCACGAGAAACCCATGAAAGCACAAAGTCTTTCATTACTTCCCTCACTAAAATAGGATGTAATAACACAATAGAATGAAGTGTAGCACAAAGTCTCCACCTTAACTGCCAAAGAGTGAAATATATGAAAGACAATGGGGGCACAAAGTTGTATTAAGATCCTTTACACAAAAATAGAAAAAAAAACATGCTAAAGACAATTATAGTAGTACAAAGTCTCCCATAGTTGGCTTCAGGACACCTTTCAGATTACTTCCACTAGTTCTGCTTATTTAATTAAATGGACAAGATGGTATTCATAAAATAGAACATAAGAACAATCCCCTAAACAACACAATCTATCTAAGCGCAAATTCTGAAAGGTCACTTGCTTTCTCATTTAAATAAAGAAATATGATTATCAATCTAAGCTCAAAGTCTCAGGAAATGCCTTTCAATTTGGGTAGAGTTTTACTTCTATAATAGAGAGATCTCATTTTCATAAAATAAGAGATGCCAATATATAGTGCTCTAATAAAGACTTGGGTGATTTGTTTCATGAAATAGCCCATGCTACATTCAATGCCTTGACGAATATATTTTTAATTCTGTCAAAGGGCCATGATGGAATAGGGCATCAACCTTAAGTTTGGCATGTCGATTCATCTCAAATGTCTCCTCCAAAGTATATGCCACCTAGTCCTCTTTCTGATATTTGCATAGTTGTCCACTTTGCCTTTACTCGATGGAGAAAAATAGGCCACGTCCTTAAGTGCTCGAGCTCTCTGATGTCCACCTGGTGGACTATTTCACCAACTAGAAATAACCCCTACATAGATATTTTTGGTCTTTCCCTCTTGTTCCCTCTTATATTTACACATTTTATCTCTTCTTCATGATCCGAGCTCTCAAGCTATCTCTTCCCTTTCTGTTGGCTCTTTTAGCTTCTTCTTTAGTTAGTTCCTGAGTTTGTTCTTTAAGTTTCATGCCACATTTGAAAATAAATGGGCATTTTGTTACCTTGAATTTGACATCTGTGAGGATGTCACTAGTCTCTATTCACTTGAACCACTTTAAACTTTGAACATTTGAACCATGAGAGTGCATTGGTTCAATGGTTCCACTATTCGGATGGCCCTATTGGCTCCTTGGTTTAATCAGCTCTATGGTTCAATCGGTTCCTTGGTTCAATCAACTCCTTGGTTCAATCAGTGCCTTGGTTCAATCAGTTGAACCATTTCTTTTAACTTGTCTCTGGAATCTTCTATTTCCTTCCTTCACTTGAAGCTTCCTTGTGAACTTTGAACTTCTTGAACTAGTTAAACTCTTTGAACCATTTCAGTTCAAAGTTCAATGGTTCAACAGTTCATTCTCTTTCTTTGAATCCTTTTATTCTCTAAGTCTTTTGAACTTTATTAAACCTTTAAACCTTTGAACCTTGAACCCTTTTGGTTCAAAGTTCAATGGTTCATTCTCTTTCTTTGAATCCTTTGAAGTTTTAAACTCTCTGGATTCTTTTCTTTTCTATTAAACTCGTTGAACCTTTGAACTTTGAACTCTTTTAGTTCAAGGTTCAATAATTCAATGGTTCATTCTTTGCTCTTTGAATCCTTTGTTCTTCTAAGTATTTCAAACTTTATTGAACTCATTGAACATTTGAAATTTGAACTCTTTTGGTTTAAGGTTCAATGATTCAATGGTTCAATCTTTCTTCTTCGAAGTCTTCTTTTGTTTAAGTCTTTTGATCTTATTAAACTCGTTGAACCTTTGAAATCATTAAACCATTTTGGTTCAAGGTTTAATGGTTCAATGGTTCAACCTTCACTCTTTGAAGCCTTCTTTTCTTTAAGTCCGCTAAAATTATTGAACTTTAGAACTTGATGAAGTCTTTGAACTCAATGAACTCTTTGAAGCGGTTGAACTTCTTTGAACTCGTTGAGCGCTTAACTCTTTTTTGAACCTTTGAACTCATTGAACCTTTGAACCTTTGAAGTAGGGTTCAATGCTTCAACATTTCAATGGTTCATTCCATTTGTTTGAAGCCTACCACTAAGTCTTTTGATTGAACCTCAGCATTGAACTAGCCTTGAAAATGCCTAAGTGCTAGAACTTCTTTCTGAGAAAGCCTGCCTGTTAAACCTATGAGTTCTCTAGCTGAGAAGACTTGAATAATTGAAGAATTTGAATACTCAAAACATTTTTTGAGAAGGGAAGAGAGAATTTTGGTCTGTAGGACCAAAATAGTTGATATGTTGTCCCAAAAAACAAGTGACGTATTTTGGGAACAATGAATGGTTGGGCTATTGATATGAACATAGACCCCTTGAATGGTTTGGTGGCAATAAATCCTCCTACCATAAATCCTTCTAATTAGGTGACTCTACCACCTGAGGATGATTCTCTACCTCCTCCTATAGGTTCTATAGTTTTTTCTCAAATTTTATGATGTAGGTTTTTGGTGATGTGTTTCATTTGAACTTGTTTTAGGTTCCCTACCTTTTGTCTATGTTTTGAGCTAGATATTTTCCTCCAGCATAGAGTTTGAGCCATGTATACCAACTGATTGCTTTCCTATGTAACCTTCATGTATAACTATTATTATTTTGTTAATATATGATATCCCAAAGCATTTCAATAGTAAATTTGAGTGACTTCAACCATTATGTCATCTTATTATTTACCATTGTAGCTCTCTTAACCTATATCATTTTTTGGTATATGTGTGATCAACTTATGGATAGCATAATATTTTATTTAGTCATATGATAATTTATATATATATATATATATATATATATATATATATATATATATATATATTGTTAGTAATGTCAATCTATAGACTATCCATAGCATTAGTAAGGTATGTAGAAAGTATTAGTTATAATTAGATCATAAAATTTAAAATTATGTTCTTATTCCAAGGTTTTAGAGGTTTCCCCCTCGAAATAGCTCAATCATATATTTCCAATATTAATATATGGTTCTAATCATCTTGTGTGGATATTTTCTTGTATTCCCTTATCATTGTGAGTTATTGATGTTATTACAATTTTGATATTTATATAAATATCCATTATTGTTATTTTGATTTATCTTTATAAGTAATTTCACTATAATTGGTATCAAAGCTTTGATTTGGGCAAAAACAAATTTCATTGCATTTTTTTTTTATCTAGATCAATTTCAATTTAGTGTTTTTGTAGGATAATAAAAATAATTTTTGATATGGGAGTAATTTAAATATTTCATTTGTATAGTATTCCTATAGGTTTTGTTTATAAAAAAGTCTACAATTTTTTTTGAAACTCTTATGCACTACAATAATCATTGGTGTTGGGTCAGGGGGTAAACAACATATATTTATGTTTATCCTGAATTTTAGGGTTTTTTATATTTTTAGGTTTTTTTCATTGAAAAATATAGTATTAATTGGATTCATCTCAATTATAAAATCACATAGGTATAATCCCCTAGTAACTTTAATTTTAACCCTAAACCTTAAATACTAAACATTGAACTTAAAAACCACAAACCATAAACCTTAAACCCTAACCTATAAACCATAAACCTAAAAAACTACATCATGAAACCTAAACCCTAAATACCAAAACATAAATCCTAAAAAAATTGATGGAAAGACTATACATAAGGGGTTGAGAAAATTATTCCAACACTTTGATAAAAATGCTTAACAAATAAGAGACAAATTCATATATGAGAATTAGTGGATATTTTGATCTATATTTTTCTATGATAGATTATAGAGCTAGCCACATTGGTTATAATGTGTAAAACTTAGAGGTGAAAATGGCCAATAAAGGAGATATAGACAAAATAATTGAGTGAAAAAATGAGATTGGGTAGAGATTCAATCCATTATATGCCTCACAATAGAATCTAAATGCCCAACCTTGGTTCACCAATGCACATCCAAACTAGGGTGGATATTTTTTCTTGTCTTTTTCTAAATCCAAATACAATTAAACCCTATTCTTTGGTTATATATAAATTTGGGTACTCATAACATGTTTTCTAAATTATGAATGCATAAGATCAATGGAAAACATTTGGTCACTAAGATCAATTAGATATAGAATTTTTTTATATACATTAAATACCATATAGATTAAAGGTCACACTATCATCCTTGTATTTTAAATATAAGTAATTCATTGAGTATGGATAAATTTTTGTTCAAAGTAAGAAAAAGAATACCAATGTCACCTAGTTAATTTTTACTGATTAATTTCTTACACACTATCATAACATTATGATGAAAAATTATTTGTTCTAGTTAGCGAATATAAGTAAAATATGATTGGTCAGAGATTATATTTAATTAAAATTCTAAAAGATATCATTTCCAATGGAGAAAATGACATATGATAAATTAAACGATCGATATCTTGGGGGACTCTAGAATCACATCCAACATGAGGAAAACATTATATATATGCTAACCCCCTCAGAGGAAACCCCTTCACTTGGTCCAATAGAAGAGTGGGGGAGATCTTAATTCAAGTCAAAATTGATATGGTTTTAATATCCCTCAACTGGGATTTAAACTTCTCTAGATCCCTATCCTCCCTCCTAATAATAGGATCTAACCACAATCTGATCATTTTTAAGGCAACAAGTTTTTTAAATTAAAAAGACTCCCCTTTAGATTTGAGACAATATGGCTACACCACCTAAACATATATATTACCATCAATGATTTGTGTAAGGAACTAGTAGAAAGCATAGTCAAGTTCATCTTGGATATGAAGTTAAAAATAATCAAAGAGAAACTTAAAGTCTAGAACAAAGATGTTTTTGAGGATATATTTTTGCAAAATAACATCATTTTGGAAGAGCTAAAAAATACTTGACGAACATATGAACATCAATGGAAATGATAAAAATGTGTCTACCATGGAGAAGCACCTCTTGAGCTCTTATCATAATATTAATGCTAAAGAAGAGGCATTCTGTAAACATAAATCTAGATGAAAATGGCCAAAATAAGGGGAGAAGAATACCAATTTTTTCCATCAGTCAACTTCCCAAAATAGAAACTTAAATAAGATCTTTGAGCTCCTACTCAAGTATGACTCCTTATATGGACGAAGAAACCATTAATGAACATATAATTCACCATTTAAAATATCAACTTAGAGAGACTGATCAATGTGATAGGAAAGTGGAAGATAACCTCCTAAAGAACATCCCTTTAATCATTCCCCCATTAGATAACTGGGAGATGTACAAGCCTCCCTTGTCAGAAGAAATTTGACAGGTAGTTTTTTCAATGGAAGGTAATAAATACCTTGGGTTAGACATATTTCCCTCCCTTTTCTTCTATAAATTTTGGGATATAATCTACGCTAAGTTAGAGGTAGTTGTGTGTGAGTTATTTATAGTAGGTACCATTCTCAAATAACTAAATAACACTTTCCTAGCCCTCATCCCTAAGAAATAGGGTGGAAATTAGCTAAAAGTATTTTAACCCATCAGTATTTTCTCTACTACTTACAAAATCTATATTAAAATAATGACCACCTGATTACAACCCCTCCTCTTGGCTTTAGTAATAGAATAACAAGAAGCATTCATGGTGGGTAGATAAATCATCGATGGTATAATAATTATTCATGAAACTTTACACTCCATTGCCAACTCTAGCAAGGTATGTATGTTCATTAAAATTGACATGAATAAAGCTTACGATAGAGTGTTATGGAGTTTATTAGACTCTAAACAAGCTTGGATTTGAGTTTTATATTAGGGGTATGATCCATAGCTACATCTCTACCCCCATATATTCCATTCTCATCAATAGAACCCCTAAAGGTTTCTTCTCAACTAACAGAGAAATTAGACAAGGATACCCCCTGTATCCCTACCTATTTATCATTATGGTAGAAACACTAAGAAGGAGCATGTCTATATCTAGGGATAAAATTATAATTTGGGGGGTTAAAGGTGACCTAGAACCTGGTCTAATCACTCATGAGTAGTTTAAGGATGAGACTTTTCTTATAAGTGAGGCCTTAGTTTTGGAAGCATTTACCTTCAAGGATATCTTGGTAAATTACAAAAAATATCATAGTCAATGAATAAACTTCAAAAAAATCTTTACCTTCTTCTTGAACACCCACAACCTTCAAAAAAGGCTAGTGAGAATATTTAGGTGTAGATGAAGCCTGCTCCCATCAACTTATCTAGGATTACCTCTATTTGAATTCAAATAATTTAAATAAATGTGGAACCCTCTAGTGGAAATAATCCAACTAAATATGGTGGGTTGGAAAGGAAACTTCCTAACCTAGGAAAGTAAACTTTAGCTAATTAAAATTCATTATAAAGCATTCTCATCTACCTAATGACTCTTTTCCAAATACACAATAATGTAGTGGATAGAATTGAACAAATATAGAAAACTTTCTTATGGAGAGGCACAGAGGAAAAGTTATGATTCCCTATAGTTTCATGGGACAAAGTTTACCTCCCTAAGGATTTTGATGTTCTAGGATTATAAAGTGTCAAAATCATGAATCGAGACTTTAAGGCAAATTTTAGGAGGAAAGTCATGAAGGAAGACAATCACTAGACTAAAATAATCAGATTTAAGTGTATGGTTAGAAATGAGGAGGATAACTTCTTATGGGAAGATGGCCCTTTAAATGGATCAGCCTTTTGGAAGGCTATTGCAAGTACTAAAGACCTCCTGAAGAAAATGGTAGGTTGGTAGTGGCTATGGATAATGAATATGTAGAGGAGATGTCATTCTTGTGTTAATACAAATAATAAAACTCAAATAAACAATCTAATATCCTAACGCCTCTATTTTAGAAACTAGGGAGAGTGTAGGTAACAATCAAGCATATGAAACCACAACTAAAATATAAAATATCATACTCTTTTACCTTCCTTAGAGCTCCAAATGGCTTGCTCAAATTTTGCATTAAGTAGTCTTCATGAATGGAGCTTTCTTTGCTCCTTCTCTCCTTGGCACCTTGGCTTGGCTTCTTGGTTTATTAAATTTAGCATGAATTAGACATGGTAACATTACTTGTATGGTTTATTTACATTTATTTGATCATTATAACATTACACCAAGATATCTTTAAAATAATTTAGTCATAATAAATTTACACCAAAAGATATTAGAATTTAATAGGCATGGCCTTGTATTTATAGTCTCAAGAATTAACTCTCACATAAGGTGAGTTAAGGTTGAGTTTAAACATGGAATGGGTTAAAACTAACCCTAAGTGAGTTAAGGATAACTCCCTTTGAGTCAAAATTTGTTATATAATTATTATTTTTAATTACTAGGCATGGCTCTCAAATTAGATATTTTGGAAGAGCTTGACAATTCATAAAGGTAATGATGAAAGGCTTGATATTTTGATTTTTGGAATTTATATTTTTAGATATTTTTTAATTGTAAATGAATAATTAAATTAAGAATTTAATATTTTTTATTTTTTTAATTGATTTTGATTATTATTTTAGCTCTTTCAATATTTGATTGTCATACTTAATGGTTCATATGCCAAATTGATAGTTGTTATATTGTCAGGTGATTGGGATGAATATGTGAGAGGTTATTATTGCATACAAGATAGTACCCCAAATAGGGATGCCTCAACATGATTATAAGCATTGATTAATGATGTGTAATCAAATCTAGGACATTCAGTGATTCTTGCCTTAATTTATAATGGTTGGTAGAAATTAGTCTGAAGTCTGATCGAAAGCCATTTATGGATAGAATTAGATGTCTATAGTTTACCCCTGTTTGGTAAGGTGTTTCAACATATAGGCATAGTAATGTCTTTTCAAAGAATGAAAAATGCCATTTAAGAAGGAAAGAAGATAATGATTGAAGAATCTCTAAAAAATGTGTGGGAAGCCTATAATTATGCCCCCTTGAGGGAGTAGTCAACAAATATGATTGATGGGTGGTCACTCAAAAAGAAGCAAAAATAAGAATGAAATTAACCCATGGGTGAGATTAATCTAATAAAGATAATTCTTTCATGCATTTGATTTAAAATTACTAATTTTTTAGGGTAGTTATAATGAGTAATAAAGGTTGAGACTCTAACTTTCCTAAAGGTAGTTATAATCAATGGCACATGCACATGCCCCAGTAGGGTGTATGATTCAAAATAATAATTTTCCCATAGGTAGTTATAATTATTAAGATAATATGAATTGAATAATGATTTTTTGATTGTACCCCAATAGGGTGAATTTTATCTAATAAATTAGTTGTGCCCTAGTAGGGAATATTGGGAAACATAACTTAAGAATATAATCTATCATATAGATTAAAAATGAATGGGTGCAAATGTAAATGTGATGGTCTAATGAATTAAGAAGCCATGAAAAACTAGGCACATGAAGATGTGAACAGTGATGAAAGAGGTGATTGGAAGAATAAAGGTGGTTGAGCTGACCTGAGATACGTCATGTATCCAAGCATAACCTACATAGTCAAAAATGGACCTCAGGCCAATGTAGTTCACCTATAAGTGGGAGAAAATGGAATGAGAAATATAATAGAAGAGTAATAATTGATTAATTTGAATGGTTAAATTGTTCCTACCAATGTAGATATGATCATCCTTATTAACATTAATATAACTTGAATGGTCAATGGGTTGATTTGATCAAGGAGGGTGGGAGGATTTACCAAGGTTACCAAGGAGAAGTTTATGTGGCTCCATTGCTTTTAAGATTTCCTAAGATAATTTTTGTTGTAACATATGATGGTATGCATCATGATATAAAACATAATGAGAACATAGTCAAAATGTGCATAAGGACTGACTCCCAATCCAATAAATAATTGAAAACAACACACCAATGATAAAAACCATGATGATAATGTTGACGTATGAATATGGATAGACTCAAGAATAATTCAAAAGGAATCACCTAATGAATACATATATATTGAGTTGAGTCACAACAATGAAATCAAGTAAAAAAGTAAACAACCAACTAAGAGAACAAACACATAGAAACTTTGAAATTAAAATCAACAAAAACCATCATTTCATCAACCAAGTCAATATCTATGCATGAAGGCTTAATTAAAGGATAAACAAGTAGTTCCCTCAAGAGAGGATACATGTAAAGGGAAAGTCGCACTCTTAATAGTAGTGGAGTAAAGTATAACCAATAATAGATTTTCCTCAATAGGGTGGATCAAGGATGACTGACTAGGTTTGAGTAGGATAAATGGTTTTGGATTTTAGAACTTTTGAATGTTTTTAAAAAAATTTGGTGTATTTTAACTCATTAGAGATTGACAAGATACCACTCAAAAAATGGTGAACGCATTATCTTTGGTTGATATTAAAATGGTGAGAGCATTGGAAAATAGGGACTAAGAAGACCTCAATGTGAATTGAGCTAGGCCTTCATAGTCCCATTAGGACCTCAAGTCACAGTAGTTTTGCCAGTATAAAAGGTGGTGAGATTTGACCAAGAAGAAGCACATTTGTGAATATCGTAAAATGGAAAGGCAAATGATAACAATAAGGTTAAGGTGATGTGGTAATTCATGTTAAAGGTATTTTTCCTAATTTTCCCATAGGTAGTTATAATTAGGGAACAATAGCATAGGTCAGTGATACTAATATTCCCATAGGTAGTTATAATTAGTAACACAAGGTGGAACACTAATTTACCCAAAGGTGGTTATAATAAGTGGCACCATTTAAGCATAAATAAAATATGTAGTTTCTAGATCCACTATCATACTACTTTCATATATAGCCATTTGAACACATACTTCTAAAATTGTTGAAATTGAATCAAAATCCCCATATAGAAGATGCTAAAAGAACTAATAAAACCAAGGTAAAAAGGGTTAGGTAGGTTAGGTCAAAATAAGTGTGGTAAATAATTAAGTTATGGTAGGATGGCATAGGGTGAGGAAAAGGGCAAGTCAAGATAATGTATGACAAAAGGGGGTATAATGACAATCGGGTTGCCCCAAAGTGACAAGGTAAGGTTAATGGCATGGTATGAAACAAAAACAAGATAAATGGAAAATTTACAAGGTAAGGTAAATAGTTTTGAAAAGGTAAATGTTTATGTTGTTCCTATTTATGTGTATATGCACATCTTGATCAACATATAATACAACTAGAACAGTCAATCATGTAAATTGCTAGCCTACACCCCTTCTAAATTATTATTCTATCAAGAACCTACTACATATTTGGATTCTAATAATGGTTTTATGATCTTCATTGGTCTTTTATTTTATTTCCTCCAAACTTTGAGACAAGATGTATTTATAGCCTCTATAAAGGATAGTGTATCTAATGATGATAAATAAGGATAAATATTTGTTGATAGTTTTGATTTGGTAATCTAAAGTTGGATAATAATGGAATGTATAATTGTTATGAAATAAATTAAGATCAGGATTTTAAGGCACACATGATGTTTTTGATTCTAGATTCAACATAACTTTGGATGTGGCATGGCCAAAGACTTCTAAATATGCTATCAATAGGACCATCAGATTTTTTGTTTTTTAGGCTTGAGAGTAGCTACCATTTGATTATGCTATAGATTAGAAGTTGTATTGATGTTATCTTTGATAATGTCTTCATCAATGAGTGAATAACTTTTGTTCTTAGCTATTGGTTCATCGATGAGGTTTTCACCAATGAAGTTGTCTTGATTGTCTCATAGTGCCTCTAAGAAGGTTTCACTGAGGAATGTTGACTTTTGAATTTGACTTTATTATAGCACCTAAAAAAAGGTTTCACTAGAAGATGTTGAGTTTGAACTTTGATAATGTTATGCCTATTTTTCATTAACCCCCTCAATTTTTCCAAAACTAATACTTTTCTGCCATAGAGATGACTTAGTCATAGAATTTAAAACTATGTCAAGAACCTAATCGATTAGTAGCATGTTTGAATGCATATTTTAAATTATAAATTGATAATGATTAGTTTATGAATTCATATTTATACTTTAAGTGATTTTGAAAATCATAAATGGATAAATGAATATAATATGCATATGTGTTTATCATTGTGAATGTTTGTGATTAGTCATTTTGTTTTTCAATTGATTCATGATCAGATTATAATACAAATTTTCAGTTTAAATGGTGATATTTTATATGGATTATCAAATTTTGGAGAATTACATAATTTTCATAATGTATTCAAATATTTATTGATCTTTAGCTAAATATGGATTTATCATAACATGTTTTGGATTAAGTTGTCAGCATGAATAGTTTGTGGTGACTAATTTGATATTTTCACAGGTAATGTGAAACTTTATTTGAGACAGATCAAAATGGTTTATGAATTGGTTATAATGATAACCCTATAGATTCATTAGTATTCAAATGGATCAATCTTTATTTTTTTTACATTTTGAGTAAGCAATACAGCTTATGGTCAAATAAATCAAATACATCATTTGATTTATATGAGTTTCATTTTTAAATTTGAATATGATTATTTTATGGATTCATTCACATTCATTTATTGTGATATAATTAACATTTGAAAATTTTAACATGATTGAAGTGGGTTTGATATAAAGTTATCAAACGCTTCTAAGGTTTTAAATTCAAGGTCCTTGTTTGGCTAAGGTTCCTAATTTAAACATTATCAAGCCTTAGTGATTTTGATGGAATTTAAATGGTTTGATTTCAAGGGCATAAAACTTTTTTTGAAAGGTTAATGTTATTAACTTAAATTTGTGTCTCAAGGCAAACATTTCAAAAGGCATAAAGTTAGTGTGGATGACTTTGTTTCAAGTTATGAACCTTGATGACATATGACGTTTGAATGGTATGTTAGAATTTGAGTTGGTATTGGAGTTGGTAGTGTATTCAATAGTTTTGTGGATTATAGGTTGGCAAGGTAATTTAATAAAACATTATCAATGCTTCAAGATATCACAATATTTTGGTGGTAAGAGAGACTTAATGTGAGTCATACATGCCTCAATTATCAAAAATTGGTAAGAGGGTTAGTAGGTGATTTGGTATTTGTTAAGTTTGATAACTTACTAACCTGGTTGGCAAAATTTCTAAATAAAACATCAATTTTGATGAACTAATGAGTGGTAGGCACGTAAGTGAAGTAGTTACATCAGTGGATGGTGATTACAAATATATTATTTTTCTTGGTTTTAGTCATTTCATGAAGCTTTCTCATGGGAGTGTTACCCTACAAGTTTGGATTTTCAAGTTGTAGATAGGATTTTAAATGGGAAACTTACAAAAAAGTATATCCAGGTATGTAATGAATAATTTTTTATAAGTATTTATGGTGAACTCAAACAAATTTTTAATTGCATGGAAAATAAATAAATTTTTAATTTTCATGAAAAAGAAATGACTCTGGTTTACATGAATTAAATTTTGTTTGATTGGTCTATGCATGCATGTTTTGGAAATTGAATGAGCTCACAGTGGTTGAATATATAATTTCTTTGCATATATATTAATAAGAAATGTATTTAGTCTTTAGTATAGTCTTGATAGAAGATGAGAATGGAATGTGTTGGTTCGCTAGTTTGTTTCAAACATGATTTTCTTGAATACGTTGAGACTTTTCCTTTTTCAAAACATGCATACCGGTCTAATTTTTGTGAGTAATATATACATACATACACACACACACACACACACACACACACACACACACACACACACACACACACACACACACACACACATATACATATATATATATATATATATATATATATATATACACACATACATACATACATACATACATACATACATACATACATAGATATATATATATATATATATATATATATATATATATATATATATATATATATATATATATATGTATACACACACACACACACACACACACACACACACACACACACACACACACACACACACACACACACACACACACACACACACACACACACACACACACACACACACACACACACACACACACACACACACACACACACACACACACACACACACACACACACACACACACACACACACACACACACACACACACACACACACACACACACACACACATATGTATATATATGTATGCATATATAATGTGTGTGTGTGTATGTGTGTGTGTGTGTGTGTGTGTGTGTGTGTGTGTGTGTGTGTGTGTGTGTGTGTGTGTGTGTGTGTGTGTGTTTTGAACATGCTTTAGTTTCAGAGACTTGGTTGAGGTTTTGGATTGTGGAATTTTTGTTGTTTTAAAATATTGGGTAGTAAAGTTTTGATTACTTTAGGTTTTATGTAAAATGAACATTGTTTGTTTGTTTTATAAATATTTAAAAAACTTGAATAAATTAACGGTATATCATGAAGAGGTGACAAAAAGGGGAGTTAGGTTCAAGCATGCAAATATATTTTTAGTTATAGCTTTCTCAATTTTTTGTATTTATGGGTTTTTAATAAAATATTTTACAGAGATAATATATGGATACAAAATGCTTTTGCCAATATAATGGATATTTTTGAAGTTCATGCACTTTGGGTTTTCTGTAAAAATAAATTCTACATATTTAATTGATGAATATTTTAAAGGTTTTGAGTGATTATAGTCGGCCATGATATAAAAAAGATATGTCAAAGTTTCAAACATATAAATGCAACTATATATCTATTTTGTTAAAGCTATAACTTCATGCACTTGTTTTAGTTTTGAATATTTACTTTGAAGGAAAAATCTACATATGGAAATATAGTAGGCTGAATTCTAAAAATAATGAAGGTATTTCTAGTTTTACACCTCAGTCTTAAAGTTATAGTTTTTTTTCAAAGTTAAATTTCAAAATAATAGTGATTTGATAAATTGTGATAAGTATCTTGAGTTTGTTCAAATATTAGAAATAAATAAAATAGCAAAGAGATAGAAATAATTTCTGGAAAATTATAATTAGTTGTTTCTTAGTTTTACAACATTGTGTTAGGGTTTGATATGAAATAAGTTTTGCACAAAGATATTATATGGTTTCTTGTTGCTTTCTTATTTTCCATGAAAGTTTTACTGGAAATAATTTCTCTTGAAAACAGATGTTGGAAATATGGTTGTTTGAAGGATTAGGTTTAATTATTTCAATATAGTGGTGCCATATATTTCTATTTGAAAAGTTCATGTGGATTCTTACTCAAATCAATATATACAAAAATAATAGGTGGCTAATTATGTAATAAATAATAATTTAAATGGACATAGTGGTTGTTATGGTGTATTTCATAATGAGTTTTAATTGATTAAAATTTGATACTCAAAATGGCTTTTCATGGAGATTTGAGTATATTGTTTCCATCAAGGTTTTGTTTGACAAAATTAAATATTATGATAATATTTCAAAATCATGATCAATAAGAGATATTATAGTTGTAGGAAAACTATAATATGGAATTGGAAATATGAGTTATTATTCAAATTTATATTTGATAATTTAATCTCTTATTTAATCTTGAGTAAGTTATGTAGTTTTAGTTTGAAGAGTATATGTTATAGATATGACCAAATTGTTTTCAAATTTTGTGCAAGTTTGATTTTTAATGTTGACCCCTAAAATTTGAATAAGTATTGTTTTATTTTTGGCATGTAACATGGAAGGACCATTATCCATTTTGACATAAGTACTGATACAACATAGGAGGACCATGGTGCATAGTTGATAGGCACAGAAGATGATGAGTGGAGAAAGATAATGATGTAGGAAACTCAGTGTGAGAGGACCCAATCAAGAGAGAACATGTCATGATGAACCCAAGAACAAAGAACTCATAATAGATGTAGAAGATTAGGGGAGCACATGGGAAGTAAGGTGCGAGGGATGTAGGAGTAGTTAGAAGAACAACTCAAGTAGGACACTTTGACCCCACTGATCAAAGGTTTTGTACCAACCTATAAGGAATAGGAACACTTAGTCACAAGAATATAGCATAGAATAAGGATCTAGTGGTGTAGAGACCTGAGTCTCTAGGAATACCTCATTGTAAGAGCCATGAATCTCAGTTTTTTTGGAGTTTGTGTGCCATCTATTCATGATAATTAGAATTATGATACTTGTTCAAGGCAAAACAAGTATAAAAACCCCTATTGTAATCACTTGATTATTGGTCCTTTGGATAATAAATATAGCATTGTCTTGTAATTTGTGAAGCAATTAATGAAAAAATAATGTTTTCCATATTGTGTTATGAGTGATGAATTACTCTAAGTGTTGAATTATGGATATGTTTTATTCCTAAGTCATGGATATCTTTTTATTTTATCACCATTATTAGCAATGGTTATCTTAAGTATAGTATTAGTTACATCTAGAACAATAATGATAATAGTAGTATATTTAGGGTGTTGAATAATATTTTAAGAACTATGTTATGAAAGATGAACAATCGTATAACATTGTGTTATAAAGCCTCAAGGGATAGGTATTTCATTGTGCACTTTAAGTGAGTACATGAGACTACCTCTCACATGATAGGGTTAGTGTGCTAGCCTATTGGGGAGAAGCTTTAGCACTAAAGTAGAACTAACTAAAAGAACCCAACATTTTGGTTTTGTTGTCAAGACCTAAAGCAATTGGACAATAATCATAGGAAATGTTTGAGTGTATTACGTTAGAGAATATTGAATAATGGGTTACCAATGTTGAAGAAAACTTTTCAGTTTTGTATCTTGAACTAAGAATTTTTACATGACAGTGGGTAGAGTAGAATATCTACAGTTTTTTGTATGAATCTTTATTTTTTTATGTCCCAATTATCTTGCATGCTTGGATATTATCATATGCTGAAGGATGATCCAAAAATATTATAAGAAGGAAAACTTGGACACTTGAATGAAAGATAAGTTTAACATGACTTAGAGTTCCATAAATACAAGTGGTTAACTTTTGGTGGAGAGGCATTCAAAATATCTATATTTTAGAGTTCATTCTAACCACCTATTCATGCCTTGAGGAAGTAAAGTTCCAATTTCTATGAGATATGAAGGGAAGATATCTTTCATTGTTTGCTTTTAAGATTAAGAAGCTAATTGTTGACCTTGGATTGGAGACTCTACCCATGTAAGGCTAAAATCTCTTATGCATGAGCCACACATTTAGAAGGGGAAACTAGAAGTTGATTGAAGATTATAGGTTCAACATGGTAGCAAGCCAATGAGCATTATGGAATTATAATTATGATGAATCCTTGTAAAAGATCATGGGAGTTAGTGGCATGAAAAGAGATCAAAAGACCTCTAAGAGTGTTGTGAATAGTTGTAGGGAAGTGGATGTACATGAGGAACCTATCACTTTCAAGCCACATCCTTTACCACTTCTATCCTTTAGAGGAGAAACAAGCTAGACTATAAGAGATGAGGAACCAAGTCTAAATCAACTAGGCTCCCCCACCACAATGCATATTCATGCCTTTGAGTCAGAAAGAGTATGAATATATAATTGGGATGTAGATAGTTTAGAGTCAGAAATTAAACCAATAAGGGAAAATATAACTCAAATAATTGAAATAATAAAATCTACATTATCTTTCCCTCATCAAGGGAATTCTATGGTATAACTTGGAATGACTGGTGGATCTAGCCCTTAAGGCCAAAATACAAGACTAAACTTGGGTAACCAACCCTCCACCATGCTTCTTTCCACTAGAACTACTATTGAGGGAATTAGAGGAGGATTAGGAGGAGGTTTTGGAAGAGGTAGATCCCCTCCTCATTGGACAAGAGCTATATCTTCTTAGAAATCACTCACTCAACCATAACCTACTATTGTCTACTATGAAATGACATTACATTTACTTGAATATCAAGGAGTAGAGAATGTAGTTAATCATGTCCATAAGTGTAAATTGATTTGGAGAGTGCATGGCATCACTTCTTATAAATAAAAGTCTATGTAATTTGAAACCACACTTTTAGAGTGTTTACATAAATGGTATCATAAATTTGACCCTCAACAAGTCATGGTCAACTATGACCATCTCAAAGCATCCTTTCTATAGGAATTTGACATTCTTGAGTCTGAGCAACAAAGTATAGTAGTGCTAAAGGACATAAAAAAGGACTTATAGATAATGTACATGAATATGATGCATGATTAAAAACCTTGTTTTCTAATCTATCATTTTAAATAAATCCTACTCATCATACATAATGGTTTTTGGGAGGATTATTATTACCTTTTTGATGGACTATGTCACAAATTACCTTCATCAGCATGTGCGAGGCTCTAAAATTTTCACTTCACATTGAAGTGGTTAAAAGTATGGATATTAGGTTTAGTCCCTTTATAGATTCACAAATAGTATCCATGGCATCACAAATTAAAATTTTGAAGGCAAACAATGCACATGATACATGCAGTGGTGTCTAGTGTACCGACTATGAAACTGAAGGTCACACAAGAAATAACTAGCCATGTAAGAACATTTATGTGGTATTAAAACAAACTTGTGAAATATATCATGAAGAACATGATGTCTATTCTTGTCCTCTTTTTCAATGGGATACAAACACTAAGATGTCTAAGTATTGTAAGATTTATGATTCCTACACCCATGAAACCAATGACTACTATTTGATCAGTGATAATCATGAATCTCAAGTGCACGGTACATGCTAAACCTTAGTCAACAATACCTAAGAAAATGATGGATACCATGGGTGAGGGAGAGGATAAGGGTGAGGTGGTGGTTGGTTTCCACTAAGGAATTGCTACAAATTTGAATCACCAAACCATTATTAGAGGGATTGCCCAAAATACCTGACATGTGTAGTTTTCAAAAAGGACCATCAAATGGAAGAGTGTCTTGATATATATGTAGACGTCACTAAGAAATGTAATGAAAATGGTGATGGAATGATTAAAATATACAAACCATAATGGTGCACATGACCAACCATCCCAATAGTGTAACAAGTAAATATCACTACTTGTAGTGGGGGACAGACTCAATCCACAACCAACCTAGATGAGCAAGTACATCGAGAAGAACCATGGGATAGAAAATACCCTAATGCTCAGCAATAAAAGGATGTCTTTTAGGATACTATGACACTTGTGTGAGAGATCTAAGGCAAGATTCAATACCTCAAGGACAAGGATGTGACATAGCACATCATAGTACAAAGGGAAGCGAAAACTCAATTGGTGGTGTAGGATAATTTTTAGGAACTATGCAAATGTATGCTGGATGAAGACATTATTCCCCAACTTAGTGTTTGGTTTAAAAGTTAGGCCCACTTACCAAATGAATTCCAACCTCATCTAAGTCAAAAAATCAAAGATCACTATTTAAATGATGCTTAATGTCAAGAAACTCCTAGTTCTTCTTTCCTAGAAGATGGAGAGATATTGGTTAATACTTCTATCAATGGATGGCTAATCTGAGATATTCTAGTGGATACTAGAATAAAAGTTAATGTTCTCACTAAATATACTTGGAAAAAAATGTCTAGTCCAACCCTATATCCCTCTCCTCATGTCTTGTTCATGGAAAATAAGACTCGATTGCATCTTATTGGAGTCCTCAAGAATACCACTATTGATATACTATTGGGTTCCCTTCAAGGTATATTTTAAGGTCTTGGAGTTGGTAGAAGTTGATGACTATTTATCCCTATTAGGAAGGCCTTAGTGCTATGATAATCATGCATACTTGAGCTTTAAAAACGGATACATTAGTTTTGAGAACACTGATCAACACATAGTAATACCTTTATACCAAGCACAAGGACCTCCTTATATCAATCTCATAAATGTTGATGAAGAAATGAACCACTTATATAATGTTACTACTTGAAATGATGAACAATATGATCTTATGCTAGATGGTATTCTCTAGTGGATGGACAACTATTTTATCTCATATACTACAAGCAATGCTTGAAACTATTAGGCCCATGGTGACTACAATATCACTGGAAGTTTGTGTAGCACCATAAACAGAGGAGAAAAAAACTCACACCAACATCCTAAACATCATAAGTTTATGCACCTCATGGGTTTAGAAATGAGAAGACCACTAGTGGGACCACCATTGTAAAGACTTGATGAAACTCTATGGTTCCAAGGATAGATGGAGGTATGTGAATTTGTCCAGTACATTAAAGAGTTATATGATACCAAGAATGACTAGATGAGGTCATTAGATCACATGTTTTATGGTACCACCACTAGATGGTGGTGTAATCATAAATAACACCTTTTTTACTAGGATCAAGTGTGAGTTACTCTCTACCATAGATGTCATCATGATAATAAGGTTAAGGGAACACTTAGTTATAGTGGCATGCAAGCACTCAAACCTCACATTGAGGCTTGTGAGATAATATGGTAAAATGAGGACACGTTCTTACTATAATAGCTATGGGTGTATGCATTCTATGGAACTTTATGAACTTGGGAATGAGCTTGGTATATTCATGAAGAGAGACACATGGGTACTAGGTTATAGTAGTTACTAAAGGATAAAATGATGAAAGTGGTATCTTACTCTTCACTAAGGATGGACTTACACCTCACCCTTTAAGCCATGTGTGAGGTAGTCATAGAGACCCAAGTCTCATCGAATATCATCTATGGCATATTCATCAAGAACCTAAAGAACCCTTATATTTATTCATTGAGCCTCCTACCCAATTACTTCTTGCACCATCGATACTTCCTAGTGAAGAACATCGTGAAGAGATCTACCTAGGAAAGTAAAAACTCATCTTCCAAATAGATGAAGGTGAAGGATATAATTCACTTAACCCCTTAACTAACAACTTAGATGTCCATATAAGTACTATTTTATGAAGTGTTTAGGACAAAATTTCTCCAATGGATAGCATTTATCATAAGCCTATTCAAACTATTCAATGTAACATTGGCATGGAGAAAGAGCTTAAGATTGCTAAAATTGGAAATTATTAGAATGACACAAAAATTTCCAAGATTTTTGAGTTATTGAAAGAGTATCAAGATGTATTTTTAAGTATTTATAGAAAAATGAAAGGATTCCACCCTTCCATAGTAAATATGCACATAAAGCTAATCAATGGTGCTCACCCCATTAAGAAATGACCATATAGGATGAACCCCAACCTCCAAGAATGAGTGAAAAAGGAGATCAATATCATGATTTGTGATGGAGTAATTACCCCATTATTGAATTTGAATGGGTTAGTCCCATGGTAATTAACATCAAAAAGGATGGGCACATTTGTATCTATGTGGATTATCATGTCTTGAATGCATCTTATGTGATAGATCCTTTCCCACCACCTTTCATGGCGGAAATCATAGAGGGTGTTTTTAGTTGTGAAGTATACTCTTTTATCAATGGGTTCTTGGGGTACCACCAAGTCCAAATAGTTGAGGAAGACCAATCCAAGACTACTTTTTCTATTGAATGGGGGTCTTTTACCTATATGTTCATACCTTTTAGGTTAACAAATGCCCTAGTAGTATTTTCACAAATAGTAATTGAGGTTTTCAAATATTTCTTCCATAAATTCCTCCAAGTCTACCTGGACAACTATATGGTATACAAGTTAGTCAAGGATCATTGTACTAATCTGAGACTCATGCTTGAGCATGATCGAGTGTTGCAAATTTCCTTAAATTTGAAGAAGTGCCTATTTATGACACCTTTTGGCATACTTCATGGGCATATCATTTTCAAAGAAGGACTCTTGCTAGACCCAACCAAGGTATTCATTATCTATGTCTACCAGTGCCCAAGACTCAGTACAAGGTATGTGCCTTCCTAACGTACATGGGTTATTACAAAAATTTCATTTAGGGCTATGTCAAGATTGTAACACCCCTAAAAGATATTTTAAAGCATAATGAACAATTTATATGAATGAATTCTTGTAAATCAGCTTTTGAGACACTTAAATAAAGGCTAGTTATCACTCCTATCTTGTAATTCCTCGATTAGACAAAGCCTTTTCATGTCTATGTTGATGTATCTAGGATAAAAATTGACATGATACTTGCATAACCAGGTGAAGGACACTTAAATCACCTAATTTATTTTTCTAGTAGGAAGCTAACATTAGCTAAAAGTAGCTATACCACTATTGAGAGTGAAGATTTGTCTATGGTTTATGCTCTACAAAAGTTTAGGTAGTACCTTTTGGCCACTCCATTTATATTTTATACAGATCATGAGGCCTTGAAATATCTTGTCAATAAATTATTACTACATGGGAAAATTTGTCATTAGATTGTCCTATTACAATAATTCTAGTTTGCCATCGTAGTAAAGCTTGGGAAGACCAACTATGGACCTGATCATTTATCCCAAATTGAAAATGGAGAACCCCCACATGCCATAGAAGATGATATTATTGACATATAACTCTTTCAAGTTACTAGGGTACCTAAAGAGTTGGAGGATATTGAAACGTTTCTCAACACTAGTTACACACCTAACTCCCTCACTCCATAAGAGAAAAAGCAACTTGTGGTCTACACCACACCATATTAGATCATAGTAGGAGATCTTTATATAATGGATCATGACAAGGTGTTTCACCACTATGTTATGTAACATGAGCACCCTGAGGTGTTATGAGAAGTATATGAAGGTATTTCTAGAGGACATTATACTAGAGAGGCTGGTGCATGTAAGGTTTTACTCATTAGACTCTGGTGGCCAACTTTATTCCAAGATGCAAAGGCTTATGTTAGGAAATTTGATGTCTGCCAGTGTGTAGGAAAACCTAATAGAGGAGATGATATGTTTTTATGCCCTATTCATTCTCAATAATCATTTAAAAGATGGGATATTGATTTTGTAAGGCTTATCACTCTAGTAAGATAATGAATAGGCTCTTAATACATCATTATAACAGCTGACTACCTCATTTTCTAGGCTAAAGTAGCACCAATAGAAGACTGTACTATAGTAACCACTACATGATTAATTTGGGAGAAAATTATAACATGATTCAAATGTCCCCTAAGCTTCACCAATGATCATGGAACACACTTCTTGAATCATATGATTAGAATTTTATTGGTTGAGTTCATTATCATACACCATAAGATGACATTATACCACCCATAGGCCAATGACACCGTGGAAGCTTTCAATAAAATCCTCAGTACTGATTTAACAAAGATATATAATGCTAGTCAAACTAATTGGGATGATAGAGTATTTATAATTCTTTGGGCCTACCAAACTACATACAAGTGCCTCAACAAAAGTACAATATTTAGCCTAGTGTATGGAAAGGAAGTAGTCATTCCAGTGGAGTTATTGGTTTCATCTCTCTAGATAGAACATATAGTAAACTTGGATGATGAGGCCTCTTTGAAATCTTAGCTTGATGATTTGATGAAACTAGATGAGGCTCAGTTCCTCACCCACTAGAGTCAAGATGTTGAAACATGCAAACAAGAAGCATGACATGATTACCATCTAAAGCATAAAGTATTTTCTCCTGGCATGAAAGTCTTGTTATATTATTATAAGTTCACACACCACCTTGGGAAGCTTTAGATTCATTAATATGGTTCATTCATTATACATATCATTTAAACTACTAAAGTTTGTTAGTTAAAACAAATGGATGGTCAGTTCCTCCCAAAGCACTATAATGGCAATCAGCTTCAGTCGTATTGTGATTTTGTTTAAGCTTAAATTTTGTAATCAATAAGGCTCAAGGCCACTAGGTTAGAATTTATAGATTTTAATAAAAAATCACTACCCTTGAGGTACATGACTCTTTGATGTAATTTTGAGTCCCTTTACTTAGATTGTTTTTTTGGAGGACCACGAACACTTTTAGTGTGGGTTAAGGCATCATGCATATGAACACAAGATATAAGACATGTGGATGCAAAAGGACCATAAGGCATGAAATTCATCTATGTTAAATAAATTATTAATGGTTCATGAGTCATTTAATGCACTTTGAAAGGTTCCCACCATTTGGGTGACAACTATCTTCCACTACACTAGAAAGGTGGGACACAGTTGTCACCCACTTCCAAGCAAGGTGTAGGAAGGGATGTACCATTAATTAAAAAAGGTTAGTCATGGTGAGAAGCATGTGAATTAAATGATGGGACAAATTTGTTAAGGCACTAAATATTTAATACATGATTCAAAGTATGAAGGTTTTTAAAAGATTTGCATTAATGACTCAAGGTGATGAGGAGAGGGAAGGAATTAATAGAGTTAAACCCACTAAAGGGCCTATAAATAAGCCTACTAAATCCATTTTACACTTTACCTTGATATAATCTTTGAGTTTTAAGTGTGAATAGTGAACCAAAGAACCAAAATATGACGAAAACAAATTTCTTACATACCAGGGTGCTTGTGACGTAGGTGAATTCATGAAGGTTATTTCCTATACATAAAGAGAGATTGTTGAGTTTGGATTAGTGTACAAGAGTGGGGATTTTTGAATTTTTAGGTTATAGATCTACCATTATTTAATGATGAATCTTGGGATCTAAAGTAAGTTAGGATACCACCATGTATTCATTCAAAAACATGGGATGACCATGAATTAACATTAGAGCACCATGAAGGGTAATGTATCCAAATAAAAATTCCAAAAGACTTGAAAATATTCCAAATATACTAGAGGAGGAAGAGGTGAGCAGAGGAGATTAGTTCCCTATTAGGGAGGAGTCACTAGGAAACCAAGAATAGAGACTAGAATAAGTGAAATATGTAGAAGGAATTTTGAGAGAACACATGGAAGAAGAAGCCAAAGAGAGCATGGAAGAGGTAGAAAATATGGTGAATAAAGTAAATAAAGTGCAAACCTTATTAGTTCAAAACACCCTAGCATTTCCCCCTCTATCTTTACTCATAAAGGAAATGCAATACCTAGAGTCAGTCTTGCATGCAGAGAACTGGGTCTCTAAGGTGTCAACTACCATAAATTTTTACTATAACCACTGTCAAATGGTAAATGATGTAGATCTACAAAATGACTACCAATTATAGACCACCAAGACAAGGAATCAATTGGTCTATGACTTATCCATCAAGAACTAGCTAGACAAGTATGACCTCTTTCAAAATTTTGAGCTACCATACTTTGGAAAGCCTCATGAGGTAGTTCAATTCCTCCTCTCATGCATCCATGAGGACTCCATCCACTTCATGGGATGCAACATGAATATCACCATAGAAAGTATCAATAAAGTCATGGGACTTTAGTTCTTAGGGGTGAACGTCCTAGATGACTTAGTTAATATAGAGGAGATTCAATAGACTACCATGGTGCTTATGTACCAAAAGTAGGGGCATATAATACACATAAGAAACTTGTAGGATCTCACCATCAAAATAATAGCATGGATCATTTCTACCAAGGTTATATGGATTGACTAATGGAAGGAGGTGGACTTCACCCACCTACACATTGCTCACCAAGTCTCTCAGGGAACAAAGTATAACTTAGTACTATGTTTTGCCTAAAAGATAACTGAGGATGTGAAGAAGGCACATAAAATTCCTAATTATAGGTTTCCTCAGGGATCAATCCTATTATTACTAGTTTTTTATGAGATTGGGGTGCCTAAATACAACTCAAATTCATTGAAGTAGGAGTACCCTCCCACTCACAATTCCCCCATGGAGTTCTTCAAAGCCTTTACTTACCCCTAATAAATTACCCCATCTTACAAGATAAAAATAAGGTATTGGTTTGATGAGATGAAGGTATTTTTTTGGAATGAATGGTATATTATAAAGTATTTACCCCCTTGGTCACAAACCAAGCAAAATTCATTATAAAGTAGCATTACTCCTTGGCACATATTCACATGAATCCTTTGGGACATATTTTAGCATGGCTTAAACTACCATATGCATTATTTATGTGGTACTTAATCGATTCCATCAACTAGATATATGATGCATAGCCAATAATTCTCTAAGTGGATCAGATCGTTGCAAAGTGCCACACCCTCTAAAAGATGTATGTATATCTGAGAAAGAAGACCTTTATAGAGAGGGGGAGACTGACTTAACTAAAATCCAAGTTAAGGATATCTTACTTGGGGAGAAATTCCATAAATTATTATACATGTTATGCCCCTACCATTACCATCAATATGGAGACCCTAAAGAGAGGCTCCCCTAGGCACTAAAAATATGAAGGAGGCATCTAGAGGCAAGCATCAATTTTAGTGGGTAATAGGCCCACTAAAAATGGTAAAGAACAATAGAGGCATAGCCCTTAAAATGCATAGCTTCTTGCCCATACATACCACATCCACCTCCACCTCACCCTTCACCTTCTCCACCTCACCCATCTCCCCTCACCCTTCACCTCCATCACCTTGACCTTCTCCATCCCCTCCTCACACTTCATCTCCTCCTTCCTCACCTTCTTCTACTCATTACATTCCTCCCCACTCACCTACCCTAAACCCTTAATTTCCTCATCCAACTCCCCCAAATTCCTCACCTTTGTGACCACATTCACCTCCATCATCTCTAAGGAATGCCATAGGGTCATCCCCATAATAGCCTTTAAGGCAAGCAACCTAACATGAAATTCCATAGGTGTGAATTCATAGTTTAGTATCAGACTCTGACAAGACTATGTCCCTAGCATAGGAGGCCCAATCCAATGATCGCCAACTTGACATTGGGGTAATAACTAGAGAGATGGCCATAGAGATCCATCAAGAGGATGATCTTGAGTGAGATCTAGAATGGGGGAAGGGACTAGCTAAAGAATAATAATAGAGGGAGCTATCCACTACACATAAATGTTACCAGTTTAATGTAGAAGATAAGAACCTCTATCTATGGTCTCACTTCCACCCCAAGGATGTGACTCCAAAAATAAGGAAGAAGGTGTCCTTAATTTTGGAAATGTATAGTGAAGAGCACCAATTTGGCATTCCTTTAGATTATGTTTTTTCTAGCTCAAATGCTCTAGGACTGCTAGACCTTATGAAGGTCGATCCAGAGAGGTTAACTCCAATAATGGCAAGTGTTGTATTTTTGAAACTATCCATGGAAATGACACACTAGAATATGTTTTTAGATTTGGATGCATTCATGGTGGAAAAGAAACATGGCAAAGTCATAGAGATATATAATAAAGTAGTTAAAGAAAAGCAAGCGATCACCAAGGAAGTAGCATCCTTGAAGAAACAAATATAAAAGGCCATTAAGGCTAAGGTAAGGGTTTAAAACCTTTAGAAAAACATTTGAAAGAGAATCTGAAAATTAAAAAAATGGTTTTCCATTAGATAGGGATGCCATCATAAAATAGGAAACATTGTTTGAGTTCTTACTCAAGAAAAATAGGGAGTGACCTACACCAAGAGATGAGGCCAAGGAAATTATTGAATAATTCACCATAGTATCAAACATTTACAAGCACACCTAGAGAGAGTTGGGGAGGTTATCCCCATTTTGGATGGCATTTTTGCATGCCTAGCATGATCAAATAAAATAGTGGAGGCCCAAATCCATGATGAGGAGGTCATGAGATAGCAAGTAGATGATGTTACCCTTTTAATAAAAGACCACATTGAGCATGCAAAAGCATATAAGGATGTTGAAATGATGTAATATGCCATTAATAACCATCATCAATAAATAAATAAATGAAATTTTTGATATACTCTAAGGATAGGTTGATAAGGAAGTATCTAAATTAAAAGACATCCAAAATGAAGCTAGTGTAGCCCTAGATGAAAAGATGAATAATAAGACTCCAATTCAGCCTGAGGAGCTAAAAGAATTAAAAGAGGATATTGATAGAATAACTACCAAAGTCCTCGATGCATTTTCCCATTGGGATTTGTTGAAGAAGGAACTTGAGCAGAAGGGACCATAATTTTTGGAGGATGCTAGCACAACTTAGTCTAGGATAGACTAAGAGCATAGTGTGTGGGGTGATGTTGACCCCTAAAATTTGAATAAGTATTGTTCCATTTTTAGCATGCAGTGCAAAAGGACCATTGTCTATTTTGACACAAGTACTGGCATGGCATGGAAGGACCATGGCACGTACCTAACAAACATAAAAGGTGATGGGTGTGAAAGGATAATAGTTCAAAAACCCAACATGAGAGGACCCAGTCAATAGAGAATGTGTCACAAGGAACTCAAGAATAGAGGATTCAAAATAGAAGCAGAAGACTAGGGGAGCACATGGGAAGCAAAGTGTAAGGGATGTAGGAGAAGTTAGAAGAACAACTCAAGTAGGACACTTTGACCCCAGTGATTGGAGGTTTTGTACTAACTTGTGGGGAATAGGAACACTTGGCCATTAGAATATAGCATAGAACAAGGATCTAGGGGTGCAGAGACCCAAGTCTACAAGAATACCTCATTGCAAGAGCCATGACTCTTAGTTTGTTGGGAGTCCATGTGTCAACTATTCATGATAGTTAGAATTATGACACTTGGTAAGGGAAAAATAAGTATAAAAACCCCTATCAAAATCATTTTCTTGTGGTCCTTTAGATAATAGATATAGTTTTATCTTGTAATTTGTTAATTAATTAATGAAAAACTAGTGTTTGTCATATTGTGTTATGAGTGATGAATTATTCTAAGTGTTGAATGATAGATATGTTTTATTCTTAAATCATGGATATATTTTTATTTTATCAGCACTATTATAAATGGTTATCTTAACTATAGTAATAGTTGTATCTGAAACAATAATGATAATAGTAGTATATTTAGGGTGTTGAATAACCTTTCAAGAACTATTTTATGAAAGATGAACAAACATATAACATTGTGCTACAAAGCTTTCAATAACTGATCTTTTATTGTGCACTTTAGGTGAGTATGTGAGACTAGCTCTCATGTGATAGGAAAAATATGCTAGCCTATTGGAGAGAAGCTTAAACGTTGAAGTAGAACTAACTAAAAGAACCCAACATGTAAAAAGACATATATATAAAACTATATTTATAGTGGGAATGGAAAATCATGAAGAAATGTCAGAAGTATTATGAAATAAAATTATGATATTATAATTTTATTTTGAATTTTTAGTTGATTTTATGGGGTATTTTAATGAAATAAATGGAATATTGTAATGATATTTAATTTAGTTAGAATAATTCAGTTGGTATAGTCAAAGTTAATTCAGATATTTTATTGATATGCAATTGTGTTTCTTTTCATGTTGAAAAGACATGTTGATTTTCAGTCATTATAATTAGTTTTCTTTGAATATATTTCAAAGTTTAGGATGTGTGGATGGGATCAGACCAGATCAATTAGAAGTAATGATAATGGAGGTTGGGGTCATAATTTAGATAATGTAAATCAACATAACTCAAATAGGAATTTTCTAAGGGGTGGTTTTAGGGTTAGGAGATTTGGCCCTATATTTAATAGAGGTGTTAGGATGTCTATTCACTTTAATGCTAATGATCTTGAGTTTTCGAATGTTTTAAAAAATCTACCTTTCAATCCAACTAATCATAGGGGTAATTGAGGCTTTAATGGCCATATATTTGGTGATAGGACTCTCATAGTAGTTCCCTTCACATTTACAAAGTAATCCACATCATTTACTGATACAATCACCTGTTCCAAAAAGAGTTAAATATGTTAGCGAGTCTCACCCTATTAATAAATCCACTCAGTTTGATGTTGAAGTTTCCCATGCTAAAAACTTTATTAATCTTACCCTACCTTCTTTTTTTACTGAGCCTTCATCTTCTTAAAGGAAACTTATTTTAGGATGCATGAAATTAAGTTTGGAGAAACCTATTTTATTTTATAGAAAATTTACACTTGAGATTCATCTTATTACTTCTAATAAAAGGCCAGGTAGTCAAAATGATATAGACACTCTAGTTGAGGTCAAAGTTCTCAAATGGATTAAGTTACAGGTGGATGATCCTTCAACTGATTCAGGGATGAATATGGTTCACCTTCCAACTATGGAGATGGAGTATAATGCATGCATGAATGAGAAAGGGAATCTTATAATTAAGGTATTTTCAGATTATGATGATTACTGGATGTCAACAAAATGAATTTTTATTTTAAGTTAAGCTTTTAGATCGCAGAATTCTATACTTTCAATTTTGATACTTTAACTTTCAGGTTTTGAGATTTTGGTGATGATATTTTGGAAATTATAACAAACTTTAATTTCTTGTGTGTGTGTGTGTGTGTGCGCGCACTTATAACAAACTTGAATTTCTTGTGTGTGTGTGTGTGTGCGCACGCGCCCGTGCTTGAGTTAATTTTGGAAAATGCATCATGGTTAATATAAATAAGAATATTATTAAAATTTGATTTATCTATTTATTTATTAATATATGTTATTCTATTTTATTATTAGTTAATTATGCTCCCCACCCATTAGAAGTACCGGTCTATATTTTTTTTTTTAAACTTTATCTATTAATACTTTTTAGTCTTAAATAAATTTTAACTAATAATCGATAATATTAATTGACTTTTACAAAGTCAATTAATTAAAGTAAACTAATAACTAACTAAGGTTAGTTATAATTTTTTTTAACTAAGTTTGAAGCATAAAAGGAGATCAAGGATTTATTTGAAGAGAAAGAACAACATAGGTATTGAGGACTTATACATTGTAAAGTCAATCACTTATCTTTCTCTTTTCTATGCAACTTTTGTGAGATACCATGAATTTTATAGATAGACCCAATGCTACTTTCTCTAACAGTTGAGTAATTGCTTAGGTAACACAGGGATATCCAGTTTTTATTATCATTTATAATAGATTATCTAAATTTTGTCAAGTTTAACATCTTTTTATGATTGTTATTTGCATTCCTATGTGTAGAATCAAAGTATTCAACTTGAATAATGATAAAATTTTTGTTTTTTGTAATATTTTATTGATCTATTTTGATTGTAAAAGTTATCTCTCAAGATATTTGTGAAGAAAGATATTGGTTTCTTGAATAAGATCTATCTATTTTTTTAAGACAACCTCTCTTCTGAGACTCACATTTCCTTATATTATACTTTATATTAACTCTAATTTTCATATAGTATAATCTATTTTAGATTAATCTTTAATTAGTCTAATTTTTCTTTTGTTTTCCTTAGTTTGTCTTTTAGTTCTTTTCAGTTCATTATTTATTCCTATTTTCTTTAAGTTACTTTCTTAGAGTTAGATTGTTTTCTTTGATTATTTCTTTCTTGGTTTAGATCTAGATTATTTATTTCATAGACTTTATTAGATTTCATAATAGTTACTTATAATTTAGTCTTACTTAGATTTTAGATAGTTTCCTAGATTTTTTTTAGATTAGTCTAGTCTTATTCTTATTTAGTTTACTTAGTTGTTTACCTTGTTTCTTTTAGTAGTTTTTTATCTTTCTCTTTTCTATTTGCTTTATGTATGTTACTTTAGTTTATTTTTTACTATTTGTGGTGTCTCTCATGTGTTTATTTTTATTTATTTCTTACTTGATTAAGGATTTGTTTATCTTGATTTATCTCAAATTTGATTTACTTATATTTCTAGATTATTTTCTTGAGATTATTTGGAAGATATTAATTTTAAATATACATTATTATTGAATCAAATTTATTTTCTTCAATACATTATTTTATCCGTAGATCTTCTCTATCGAATAAGATAGATTACACATTCACATCTAAACAAATTCATTATTTGATGGAGTGGATTTCTAAAATTATAATATGTTATATTTGATAACTTATTTATTATTTACCAAAACATTTAAAAAACCCCTCACATATTTAGGATCATAATTAAACCTTTATAACCTTGATATTAGATTGGTATGATTCCAAATTAACCTTCATGATAGGTAAAATGGTTGATTCATTGATGGTACAATTTTTATTGTCAACAAATTTGGTGACTCTATTGGGGAAATCATTTAGAAATATTATTTATTTAGAGTTTTGTTTTCTTATTTCTCATATTACTTAGACGAAAGCCTCTTATTATTTAGCATAGAATTGATATTACTAATGATCAAGTTGATGTTTTTAATCTAACATGGTATGCATGGTTTAATCATTTTCATAATATTCAACATATTATTCAAGTCATAAATGAAGAATAATAGATAATATAATTTAAGATAGATTGGTATTCTAACCTTACTTGTGAAACTTAACAAAACATTTTAAACACAAATAGAAGAGTTTAGAAAGATAGAGCTATAGTTTTAGCTACTAATCCTAGATCTAAAACTCATTTTCTTTTTGATTCCTTTCCTTTTGATGATTTGTTTATACTCTCTGAACCTATTGATATAAATCTATAATTAAGTCAGTTAAGTCAGGTTCAAGATAATCAATTAATTCAAGTAGAGTAAATTGTTGAAGCTTCCAATGGGAGATCAAACAATGAGGGTAGAAGCCTTGATTCATGGAATCCAAGATAATAGAGATCAAAATAATCTCATTAAAGGTAAAGATGAAGTTGAAAATGAAGAATAACAATACATAGTTGTAACTCCATGGATTTATACAAATCTAATTAATGTTATAATTCATCCTGGTAAGTTACCTTCCCTTAAAGGGTTAAATATACCAAAAAAATTTGGTGCTCCTAGATAATCTTGAGAAGATCATTTAAAATCATTTATATTAGTTTGCACTACTCTTGGTAGAACAAGTTAAAGGATTTATTTAAGAGTTTTTACTCAAATATTTGAAATAAAAGCTTATCAATCATTTATTAGTTTACTTGCCAAAGTGATCAACACATGGAAAAATATTGAAGAATGGCTAGAGTTATTTTTGGGAAAGTTAAAGAAGACTTTGATCTAGTCAATGACCTTGTGAATTTTTCTCTTGATCCAGGTAAGACCATTTATCATTTCATTATCAAATTCACTAAGTTACATCAAAAGATCCCTCCTGATCTTAGACCTTCTAAGAAGTTATCTACACTTTATTTTTATAATACTTTACCCCTAAAATATGAAATGGCCTTAGAAGATAGAGATATTATAGAATATGATGAAATTTTAACATTATGTATTGAATATGAAAATAAACTTAAATATATTGGATTTAAAGATCTTCTATAGGTCTAAATTTAGATCATGCAAAAAATTTAAAGGTTATTCAGGGTCTAGAAAATGAGTTGGTCATTGTTGAAAGATAGTTAAATGATAAACCTTCTTCATTTAATAGAAACAATACTTAAAGTAAAAAAAATGACATTGCTTATTACTGTAATGTTATTTTATTATTTTTGGAAAATTAGTGTTTAGTTTCTAAACAATAAAGGGTCTAGAGTAAGGGGGAAAATCTAGTTTAATATGGTTAAATATATATTTTTTCAAATAATTTACACGAGGAAGAGAAATATACTTATCTAAAAATGGACTAAAATGAATGCTTTAGGAGATAGAAATTATGGTGCAAGGTTGAGACACTATCATACATCAGGATCTGACCTTCATTTTATGATTGGAGAGGAGCATTGAAATAAGACACTAGTGGCACTGATGATATAGTCCATTTTTATCACTATTTTCTAAGAGATTTAAGCTTTCTAGGTTTTGTTCACATTGTTTGTGTGACCCTACTTATGAAGTTTTGGAGGTTGGAAGTCAATATAACTCACTATAGATCCATTTCAATCTACAAACCCTGTATATATCTACACACATGCAAGCAATAAATGCATCAAAAGCAAATGGGGGAAAAACTAGGTTAGGTGAAGAATGATCACACAATATAGAACCCCTACTATCTTGATCACTACCTATATTAACCCTCAATCTAGGGTCTCAATCAAATGTAGTTCTCCCTTAGGGAACATACATAACCAATGTGCATGGTAGATATGAGAATGAATTTTGCTTAGACCATTCCTTGATCAAGAATGTAAGTCTAGGTGTGATGCAAAATGTTGAGCTATACTATTGACTAATTTTTTTATTATCTAATGTGCCAAAGTACTAAGTTATAGATATAAAATGCCTTGTGTAGTATTTTATATAAGAGTCTCTTTATTTCAAATTTAGGAGATTTAATCACATTTTGATGACATTGGAAAACTTAAGGATGAAGATAAGAAAGGGGCTAGGAATTATTAAGCCAAGGAAACTGATCATTGGAGCTCAAAATGACCGTAGTCAGGAACATCAAAATAAGACACTAGTAGCACTGACATTGTAGTCTTATTTTATTGCTCTTATCCTACATGTTAGGGACCTAGGGGGATGGAAAGAGCATAGAAAACCTAACTTGGCTGAGGTAGAATCACTATTTGAAAGGCTTAGGATGATTGGGAATAGTAAAAAAAATGATTCAAACATGATACAAGACCAAGATGACTAAAATGAAAGACATGGATAATTGTGAACAAAGCTCATATTCTCCAATCAAATTTTCCTATGAAAGGACTGTGAAAAAACATGACATGTGTGGTTTTTTGACCAATTTAGGGTGTATACATTTACTTCCTTTTAATCTAGTGATGCAATGAAATGAAGTACTAGATTAAAACAAAGAAAATAAAATGCTTACCCAAACCTACCTGCATGGAGATGAATGTGCTATAAAAGGGTCCAACTCATTTCCTAGCTAGGAAAGTGGATGGAGAGTCAAATAATGCCTAAAGAAAGAAGGAATCCCTAAAATGGATGCCCCTATATTAGATCTAAAAGTGGAATCTATGTAGTCATTAAGAAGGATGGAAATGCTTTCCCCTATGTTGAATTTGACTGGAATAAGGAATGATCAGAGGCCCAATACCAATGCTTACCCTCTATCCCACATAGAATCATGTAATCTAGAATGTGTGTAAAGAATCTGTATACTATGAAGAGAAAAATATGTCATGTCCCCACTCTGAATAATCTAAATTGGAACTAAGAAATTTTCAAAGGCCTAAAAACTAATGTTTATACTCTATCCCACACAAAATCATGTAATATGGAATGTGTGTTTAGAATCTATATGTTATGAAGAGTAAAATCTATCATGCCCCTACTCTAAATATCTGAACTAGAACTAAGAAATCCTCAGAGGCCTAAAGCCAATGTTTATCCTCTATCTTACACAAACTCATGTAGTATGGGTCTAGGTGATGTAATGGACCAACCGTTGTATATAGATGTGTGGTTTAACTTGGTGATAACTTGGGTAAAACTAGGTATAATCAAAAAAATCTAGTCAATGTGTAAGAAGATAATGTCATGTCTTACCATTTTATCTATATAATCCTAGATGATGAAGAACATGAACATTTGTGCCATGTCCCCTAATTTGGTATGTGAGTGATGCATATGTATAATCTATAAATCTATATAACCACGTGTGATATGATCTATCGTACCATGTCCCATGTGAAAAAATGGAAATTAAAACAATGTGCTCTATACTATGCCTATAATTTTCTATCTGGGCCTATAACTATGTCATGTTATATGAAGATGTATGTGTGATATGTGTAGTATGTACATGCCCTCAAATATGGTATTTGGTCCAAATCTATATCAAAGTCACTGTATATCCATATAATTTAAACCACTATATCTGAATAGTCTATGTATCTATAATTTGAAATTATTGTGGATCCATATAATATGAACCACTATATCTAAATAGTCTATGTATCTATAAACTAAATGTGTATCCCCCTAAATGTCCTAAGTAATGTTGATTGACCCATGTAATCTAAATCACTATATATATTGATCGATCTAAGCAAAATCTAATAATTTGAATACTAGAGGTGCAAGAACCATGGTGTATCCACCTATGACAGTGAATGGGTATGTTGGGTAAGTGTAGGAATAGAAATATTAGGAATGATAGCCTCTTTTTGGATAGAGGGACAAAATTTATGATAGACTAAGTCGAGCCAAAAGTGATGACTAGTGATGTAATGATAGAAGGAAGGTTGGTATAGTTTGAATTGATTGAGAAGTTATTTGAATGATTAGATTGAGTTGTTGAAATTGGAAAAAGTTTTGATTGGTGATGATCAAGGTGTGTGTCTAGATGTAAGATAAATATAGATATGTGTGTGCCGTAATAAGTAGATGATGTAGTAAGAGAGCAAAGCATGTGTTACGTTGAAGGTATCATTGTCACTATTTTTTAGAATAAAATAGTTTACAAAATGGAGCTATGAGGTTTTAGTTATGGGTAAAATAGTATTTTACTTTGTATAAGAAATTTTCTTGATACAAGAAATTGGATTGATTCTTGATTCATTTGTGCATTGACTAGGTTGAGATTTAGAGCTCAAGAGTGAAGATATGCTGAGGAGATGAGCACCTACTATGACCCATTTTGAGTAGTTGGTAGCCCAGGTGGAAGATGGTGGTGATGTTACCCTAGTAAGTAACCTTAATGCTTGATTTTTGCTTACTTAGAAACCTATTTTTGACATTTTTGAGCTATTTTAAGTAGCTTAGGAATTTTTTGATTAGTTATAGTGCTCCTATTCAGGTGTTAGGACTCTTATCTAGTGTTTATCACTATTGTCTAGATTTTGGCACTATTATCTATTGTTGGTGTCCTTTTTGTAGTGTTATTGTCCATTAGGGCTAGATATCTAAGTTTTTGAGTTGTTACTTGTTGTTTTATAGATTGAATATTTAGTTTGGCATGGTTGAATGATACATATGCTATTTTTTAATGTTTTTATAGTGTGAGGTTTAGATGAGGGAGTCCTATAGAGGTCAAGTTATGGAGACATTATGGTTGTTACCATTATCTATTGATAAGAGAGTTGTGATGGATAGAGTAAGATTAGGTCATGTGTGTAACATCAATAGGATAGATGTATAATTACCACCTTGTATGAGAGGTGGAATGTAGACACATGTAATTTATGGATTCCTATAAGGGAGATTACAATGACACTAAAGGATATGTACCATATTTTACATTTGTTAGTTAGTAGAAAGCATATGACATTACAGGATGACATGAGTGTTGATGTTATTGATCATGCATCCTTGTAGTTTTTTAGGGTGCCCTTAGGCATACATGGAAGAGTCAGTGATAGTGATGTATTATTGTTATTTATAGTATAGTTTAGTGTTTCACATCTATAGAAGTGCTTGGTTGTGTTGTTGGCTTCATTTATTGTTGTGGATGGGAGTGGAGTGTTGATTACATATAGGATGCATAAGATCATTCATAGTGTGAAGGTGTATGGTACTATGTTCTCATGGGGTAAGACTATTCTTTCCCACCTATATAGGTATATTTATAGGTTTAATTAGGAATCTTTTAATGGTAGTGTGAGTGCATCTACTTTATTACACTATTGGGCTTATGAGAACATTATTGTTGTGCGATAGATTGGGTTATCTAGGCTAGAATGGGCATATCTATGACTATTTGGGGAATGGTACATGAGTACATTGGATATCTAGACTCCTAAGATAAATCATTATAGATGAGTTTTAGATAGATTAGTGGATCAAGATATCATATGGAGGCCCTATAGAGGATTCCATGGGTGGCCCGAGGATTGAGTGCAATTATAGTATATGAAGGTCAATTATTGGTTACATGACCATTGAGCTAGAGTTTATAAGCACTTTTAGTATGAGCACATGACTAGATAGTTTGGGGTACCACAAGATGTACCTCCAATAGCAAGGGTGTGGGTGAGGAGTGCACAGGCACTAATGAGGGTAGGAACTCATGGGAGGCCTACTGAGTCTAAGTTAACACCATTACCTTTGGATGCATAGGATGTGGCTATAAATATTTCTAATGTAGATGATGTTGTATGCTTAGAGGCATATACCACATAGTGGGCTAGGCATCAATGGGCTCCATTGTATCCTATTGATGGAGGGGATACTCTTGAGTAAGAGGATCATGTACTAATCTAGATGATGAGAGGTAAGTTGCATTTTTTATTTGCATTGTTTATAAGTTTTTGCTTGTTTAGTTTGATTTTAAAGTGTGTATTTAATTTAGTGTTGTACTTTACATGCAGGTGGAGTGGAAGGTGCTCAGGATGAAGCACAAGCTAGGGCAAGAAGTGGAGATGATGAGTTTTGGGAGACCATCATTAAGTCTACACTCTGAGGTCTCACACAACATGTTCTTGATGATGTTATAGAGGAGGGTTTGATAGACCAAGTGATAGTTATAGCTAGTGTTTATGCTCATTTGTTTGATAGAGATGCTATAGTGATAGCTACATATGTTAGAGCAATGGGAGAGAGATGAGCTGAGGGTTGAGCTAGATAGGCATAGGATACCTCCACCAAATTATGGATCAATGAATATGAGGATTATGGATGAGTAAATAGAGATTTAAAGGTGGTATTCAAACTTACACCATGAGCATGGTCAGCTATTAGAGTGAGAGTCTCATTATAAGAGGCATTTGGGAGCTTAATGAGGTGCAGTGTCATTGATTGTGAGGCTAGACTATGGGACTACTACTAGAGGAGAGAGTGAGACTGAGAGTGAGGGCATGATGCCCATTCATGATTGATTTTATCTTGATAGATGAATATATTTTGAAAACTTAGTTATATATATATATGGATACTAGGTTGATTTTGATTTAAGCATATTGTGTTATGGATTGTGGAATAGATTGGTATTGTAATTTAATGATTTAGAAATAATTAATTTGGGATTAATTTTAAAGGTTGTATATGTTTGGTAAAATGGTACTTGGGATATGTGATTTGATTATTTTTTGATAAGTATGATGCTAGATTTTGATTTGTAATCATATATAAGCAAAAAATTATTGGTTTTATAATTGGTAAATTATTTGGATAAACTGAGTTAGTTTAATTTTAGTAAAAATATGATTTGGTAAGATTTGAATTTTGATAGGCTAGTTTTGGCTATGGATAGTTATTGTAAATTACGAATGTTAGTTGTTAGTATATGGGGATGTAAGATAACACATGATGCATATTACTTACTCAAGAGGAGATCAAGAATACAAAGGCTAACTATACTTTTGGCTCCATCATTGCCCTACTAAGTGAAGCTATGAACTAATGTTATTATGAATATGTGTCATATCACTCTATGATGTATCATGATCTAAATCTTGATGGCCAATTTAAGAAGTGCCCATATGGCTCATGTTGTGTAGGAATATGCTCTATATCTAATACTTTATGATGTGTACTAATTATATCTATACATGGAGATTCTATAAAATGTAACTTTATTAGATGTTCCATGGAAACTATGAGCTATGAAGAAGGCTCATCTATCTATAATTGTATACCCTTTGGCCTCTACTATGATGTGTATCACTGAGGAATAGATTAGTATGAAGCTAAAACCTATGATAGGGATTTGTTTAATCTCAATAATAACATGTTGCTACATGAAATAAGTCCTTAAAAATCTGGCCAAAGTGAATATCTCTCTAGAGTATTATTATGTTATGTGGGTTCATTTAATCTTAACCATATTATATTATGATGTGAGATAGGACCCAAAAAATTTGGCCATAGTGAATATTTCTCTTGAGCAGTACTATGTTGTAGTGTATGTGACTCTACTAGATATGTATATGGAACTACACTATTTACTCTTTAGACTAAAGTGCTATATATAGGTTGTTCTCATTTGACTAGTTTATAAACCTTCTTAATAGGTGAAATAGGAGATCTCCTGTGAGGCTCTATCCTAGAACCCGCATTACTCTCATGATGAATGACCGATGATTCCTATAAAAGAATGTTTTGGAATGACTCCATCATGGAAGAATGAGGTCTAAGGTTCCATGATGGAGGAGATCTTGATGCCCCCTATGTAAATGTTATGATTTCATTATCAACACATCTATTAGTACAATCTCTTAGTCCATAATAATCATTATATCTATGTCCATGAATATGATGATAGTTACAAAAGGGTCGATGTGGTTGTTTCTATAGGAGATGTGGATCTCATTAATGAGTAGAAGGCAATATGATTAACCTCCTATCTAATAGTGATGATAATATGACACATGGGATATCCCACTCTAAATCAAACTATAGTGGTGCTTTGCTATTATTTTCTATATTACATACTATGGATTATGCTTTAGAAATGGGCTCTCTATTCTTAACTAGTTACTTTTCTAGTTATGGTCTCATATCTTATTTAGGACATGGTGGATGATGGATGCTAGGAGCTATATGTAGTGCTATGAAATCTAGAGTGATCTGATCAATTGAATATGCCTCAATCAATCTCAATTTATTTTTCAAAGCTAGAACTGTATAGCATAATTTCTTGAAAGAAGACTTTGTCTGATATAGTAAATATTCAAGGAGAGGTTGGTGAATCCCCTTAATAAAGATATGTTAAATCTATAAATTTGTTATTGTTTATATCAATCTTAGCATGTGAGTCTTGAATCATAAGATATACTCACTAACTGGCTTTGAAGTATTCTAATGTAATGTGGAAAGTTTCTCATATGTAACATGAGGACCCGTGTTTACTATGTAATATCTAAAAAATGCCTCCTCTAAGTCATCATATGTATTATATGAAAGAACTAATTTTTTGCTTCCCCCACTAATGTCTACTGGAATAACTTTAGTAGAATCAAATGATTCACATGAAATGACAAAGCCTTTCAAAAGGGTTGAAGGTGTATGAATGGATCTCCAATTCCATCAAAGTGAGGCAATGATGTTATATATAAATGCTTAGGCAATGAAGCTTTTATAAATGTCTTCGAAAGGAGATTACCATGTAAATCATTGGCATCCATACAAGAATTATAAGACTTGTTTTATAAGGTAAGGATATTTATTTGGTGTTGTAATTCACCAACTACATGCATCAAAGAGATAATCTCCTGGGATGGTACATTAGTATCTTGAAGTGGTTCATTAATCATTAAATTTTATTGCTAATTTTAGCCATGGGAATGCTACATTTAGTGATTAGATCATAAAGATGGGGTGTGCTCACTGGAACCTTGGGAGTAATGGTAGTTTGGACCTTACTAGAGGGATGTGTGATACCACTCTCTTTAGGTGAAGAGTGAGAACTAGGTTCTACTATAGTGAGGATTAGCTTAGGAGGTTCATTGGTATCTTCATGTTTTAGTGAATCACATTCTAATTGAGTAGAATATGTGATATTAGAATTAACATGTGCATTATTTGAAATAGAATCATTCATATAAGTAGAAACAACATTTGGTAGTGCATTATGTTTGAGAGGAGAAATGAGAAGATTTAGAGGCATGAGATGAATTTTCTTCTTCAATATGTGCATAATAATCATCATTGTTCCATGCATTATTAAAAATGCAATATTGTTCATAATCACTCTCATCTTAATATTCATTTTCATGTTCACTATCATAATCATTATCACTTTCATCTTTGCTATGGAGAGTGTAAGAGAAGAATTTTATTCTTTTCTAATATGCAATAAATTATCATGTGAATGTGGAAGATTATGTTCATCTATGTTATCTATGGATGGAGTATATGCATTATTTTCATTTTCAACATGAGAAGTAAGAGTAAGAGAGTTATCATTTAGACATTCTTTTGATAAATTAGAGTTGAGAGCATGAGATGCCTTATTTGAACTATGCATTGGCAATTTGATTTTATTGCATTTGTATTGTTGTATTTTGAACATAGAAGTAGAGAGAGAGAGAGAGAGAGAGAGAGAGAGAGAGAGAGAGAGAGAGAGAGAGAGAGAGAGAGAGAGAGAGAGAGAGAGAGAGAGAGAGAGATTAGGATCACATGGAAGCAAATTATCACCAATAAGAGGTTCACCTGGAAGTGTATGACTAATTTGTTCATTTAGTGCATTGTGCATAGGAGAATGAGGTGAAAAGTATCTTTCTCATTTATCAAACTTATTTTTTGTAGAAGAAATACTAAAAGAGATAGGTTTAAGAGAAGAAGATTCATATACTTTTTTCTCACTATCAGTTTCACATGTATCATCATATTCCTCATTACAACAATAGTAATTATCTTCATTATAAATGAAATCATTTTCCACATTTTTAGCTAATGTGCAATTTTGAAAATTTGTCTATTCATTGTCATAATTATGAGAAAAAATTATAAATTGATTTATGGGATGAGAGAGAAGAAGTGCCTTAGTGGCCATTTTATTTTTTCACCAAAGAGAATATGTAAATGTACTATTAAGAAAATAAATGAAAAATAACTACTAACATAGAGATTTTGAAAATAGTTTTGAAATCAAATTTGTAAAAAAATCAAAATATTTTTCTTGAAAATTGCAAGGAAGGCTTGGGGTTGGAGGACCTAGTTTAAAAATCTAGGGTTTTTGGTTAGGTTTTTAGAATTTTTGAAAATTATGAAAATAATTTAAATTATAAAAATAATATTAGATAGGATAAATGCACAAAAAAATTATACAAAAATTATAAATTAGAAATTAAATTTGTGTACAAAATTTGAAAGAAAAACCCTAAGGGTACCTAAGGTTTTAGATTTGTTTGAAGTAAGCCAAGTTCATCAAATGTTTTATTTTTTTTGAAAAATTAGTGTTTAGTCATTAAATAATAAAGAGTCTAGAGTAAGGGGGAAAATATAGTTTAATATGGCTAAATATATATTTTTATCAAATAATTTACATGAGGAAGAGAAAGACTTATCTAAAAATAGACTAAAATAAATGGTTTAGGAGCTAAAAATTTTGGTGCAAGACTTAGAAACTATCACAAATTAGGATCTAGACTTCAATTTATGATTAGATAGGAGTGCTAAAATAGGACACTAGTGGCACTGGCATTGTAGTCCATTTCTGCCACTATTATCCAAGAGACCTAAACTTTCTGAGTTTTGTTCAAGGTGTCTGTGTGACCCTGCTTATGAAGTTTCAGAGACTAAAAGTCAATAGAGCTCACTATAGATCTATTTTAATCTCCAAACCATGTATATATTTACACACATGCAAACAACAAATGTATCAAAAGTAAAAGGGGTAAAATTGGGTTAGGGGAACACTAATCACACTATCTAAAACCCCTTCTATTTTAATTACTACCTACATTAACCCTCAATCTAGGGTATTAGATCAAATGTAGTTCTCCCTTATGGAATGTGCATAATCAACATGCATGGTAGATGTAATAATTACTTTTATCTAGGCCCTTCCTTGATAAAGCATGCAAGTCTAGGCGTGATGAAAAATGCTAAGCTATACTACTAACTAATTTTTTTATTATCTAATGTGCCAAAGTAGTAAGTGCTAGATATAAAATGCCTTACGTAGTCCTTTATATAAGAGACTCTTTATTTCAAATTTGGGAGCTTTAATCACATTTGGCTGACATTAGAAAACTTAAGGATGAAGCTAAGAAAGGGGATAGGACTTTTTAAACAAAGGAAACTAATTATTGGAGCTCAAAATGACCTTAGATAAGAGATCTTAAATATGACACTAGTGGCACCGACATTGTAGTCCAATTTCAGTGCTTATGTCATATAGGCTAGGGACCTGAGGGGATGGAAACAACGTAAAAAACTTGAATCAGCTAAGGTGGAATGACTACTTGAAAGGCTTAGGATGACTGGGAATATAAAAAATGTGATTCAAACATGAAACAAGACCAAGATGACTAAAATGAAAGATATGGCTAAATGTGAACAAAGTTCATATTTTTCAGTCAGAGTCTCCTATGAAAGGACTATGAAAAAAATATAATATGTGTGGTTTCTTGACCAATTTAGGGTGTATACAAATGCATATAAATTATATCATGATCTAGATTCATATATTTTTATTCACAAGTTAAAAAAAAATCTACAAGAAAAATATCTTATATCTGAATATCTAGTAGACAACATAAACATGTGCGATCTTGATGACCCATCAGGAAAAAATGTTTATATTGTGAATACTATAAATAAAGATTATAGTTATTCTCAAATAATTAAATAGAATAATAATTCTTCTTTTAATTATAAAGGAAAAATAGTTTGGCTGATAATATTGCTCAAAATATTCCTTTATCAACTAGTTATAATAATAGTCAATATCAACATTACAAGTCTAAAAATTTTAGACAAAATGATGCTAAAACTCATAATATAATTTATAATTTGTATAAAATCAAAGTTGGATTCTCATTACTATAGGTATCTATCCTTTCAAGATAGTTTGATAAAACCAATGAAGCTATTAATAATCTTAAAATTGATGTAGGCTTATAAGAAGGAAGTAATGAACAATCAACTGTTTATACTCAAAGTTATGATCTTCCTATAAATTATATACCTCCTTTTTATATTATAGGTAATATTGCTAATAAGGTAATCCATAATTGTATCTTAAATACAAGTGCTTCAAAGAATATAATACCAAAATTCATTGCAGATCAGTTGGGTATATCTTATGAAACTGACAAGAAGAAACTTATTGGATTTGATTCTAGACAAACTAAAAGTTATGGTAAGCTCCATGACATAGTCATTAAGATTTATAAAGATGAAATAATTAGATGCATGACTAATGTTCAAATTCTAGATATTTTTAGTAATTATGCTATGTTTCTAGGAAGAGATTGGTAAAAAATAACTAATACTTTTGTTGGAAAATATATTACATGGGTTCTCATTAGTAATGAAATTACTTTCATAAAAAGAGAATATTGGTCTAGTACACCTATAGAGTCATCCACTTGTTCCACCATTTTTTATATTGAAAGAGGAATTATAACTTATGAATTTTTGAATTTAGATGAACTAAAAAATTATCATGAGAAATTATTTAAAAAAAATATATTGTGGTCAATTTATTTTGATGGAGTTTATTCTCAAAAAGGTAATGGTGCTAGAATTTGTCTAATTTCTCTTATTGGTAAATTTTTGTGTTATTCTTTCAAATTGTATTTTAAAAATACTAATAATATTTCAAAATTTGAAGCTTTATGTTTAGGGTTGGAAAAATAAATTGAACTTAAAATTAAACATTTAGAAATCTTTGGAGATTCTGAATTAGTTTTTAGACAAGTTTAAAATTTTTATAAAACTAATCAAACTCATATACATCATTATATGCAAAAGGTTTGGTATTTACTCAAGAATTTTGAGGCCTTTAATATCACTCATATTCATAAAAAAATTAATATTAAAGAAGATAATCTTGTTTTTTTTGCATCTAATCCAACTCTAAGTGAAAATGAACCTACTACAGACTTCTCTTATGCAGAAATTTTTCGATCCAAAATTATTGATTTAAATGATAATTAGTTTATTTTTAGTTGTAATGAATATATAGATTATTTCATTAAGGGTAATTATTTTGATCATGATGATTATATGTTAAAGTATATATATTATTTGTATTTAAGTACTAACGTATTACCTATTGGTTTAGTAAGTTTGAAATCTATGTTTACACTTAATGATCATCCCAAAAATTTTAGAACATAAAAAATTTCTAGGAGAATCATAGGTGAGACTATTCCTATCAATTTAGGTACTAAAGAGGATTTAAAATATTTCTATTTAGGAATCCAAGTTACTGCAAATGAGAAGGTTAAATTCATAAAGTTATTTAAATAATTCATTGATGTCTTTGTCTAGTCATATAAAGATCTTAAAGGTTATGATGCTAAAATTATTAAACATGACATACCTATAAACCTGGTTTAAACTTGTAAGATAGAAAATATGAAGAATTAGCCTTTTATTACAAGACACCATTAACAAAGAGCTTGATAAAATGATTGATATTGGTGTCATTTTGTCTATAAAATATTTTGAATGAGTAGCTAATTTTATGTCGGTTAGGAAGAAAAACAATGATATTAGATTATGTGTTGATTTTAGAGATTTGACTAAATCTAGTTTTAAGGATAATTTTAGAGATTTGAATAAATCTAGTGTTAAGGATAATTAATAACATAGGCCTAACTTTGAAAATAAAAGACTAAGTCATGATACCAATAATATTCAGCAATTTTAAGGATTGTATGTTGGTTGAAGATGACTGGTATCATAACTTAGTATTTTATGTTCAAAATCATATCTATGTTAATAATCTTGATAGAAAGAAAAGACATTTATTTATTTATTAGAATTTTTTTTTGTTTTATTAGAATAGAGATAGAGTTTTATTAAGATGCCTTATGTATGATCAAACTCAAAAGGTTCTTAGAGGCTGTCATGAAGGAAATTGTGGTGGACATTATGCTGTAAAAACAACTACTTGTAAGATTTTAAGAGCAAGTTATTATTGGCCTACTCTATTTCAAGATATTTATAAATTAGTTTATTCTTATATGTCATGTCAATTGTTTTTTGGTAGAGATAAGTTGCTTGCAATACCTTTAAATCTTATTGTTCTTGAAAAACTATTTATGAAATGGGGCATTAATTTTATTTCAGACATACACCCACCTTCATCTGCTAGTCATAAGTACATACTAATAGTAATGGATTATTTCACTAAGTGACATGAGGCCAAAGCAGTTAAGAGTTCTATAATAGGTGAAATAATCTCATTTTTATAAAACCAAATTTTCTTTAGATTTGGAGTTTCTTATGAAATTATTTTAGATAATGGAGCTCAGTTTGTTTCAAATGAATTTCTAGAATTTTTGGGCAATTATTCAATTATATTTTGTCATTCATCCAAATATTAGCCTCAAGGTAATGGTTAAGTTAAATCAACAAATAAAAATATGATTACAATCATGAAGAAACTAGTTTGTGAAAATAAAAGAAATTGACATCTCAAAATTTTTGAAGCTTTATGGGCCAATAGAACTATTGTTAAGGTAACAACTAGTTATTCACCTTTCATGTTAAAATATGGATTTGAGACCACCTTGATAATAGAACTTTATATTTTTTTATCTATAACTATGTTATAATATGTTGCTAAAGATACTAATTTGATTAAACAAATATTACATGATTTGATAGCTCTTGATGAATCTAAAGTTAAAACATTACAAAAATTATAAAGGGATAAAACTAAAATTGAAGAAGTTTTTCAATAAAAAAGTTTCTAATAAAAAGTTTAAAGTTGGTCATTTAGTTTTATATTAGAACAAAGCACATGAATATCATGGTAAATATCATAAATTTGATTCATTATGGCTTGATCCTTATAGAATTACCACTGTACTTAGAATTAATACTTTTCATTTAAAATATTTTGAAGGAAATTGGTTATGTTACTCAGTTAACATCCATCATTTGAAATTGTTTCATGATTATCTACTTTTAAATTTGTTTATTTATTTTGTTTTTTTTGCTTTCTTTTTAGTTTTATGTTTATTTATTTATTTTGTTTGTTATTTATGTTTTGGTTTATTTTTGTCCTTTGTTGTACTTTTACTTTGAAAGGATCAATGATTATTACAAAAAGAAGAGTTTCACATTATGAAGGAAGAATATGAGGATGCTACAATAATTCTATAATCGTCAATTATTTTTAAAAATTACTCTTTATAAATTTAGTTTTCTTTATACACGAATAATATATGCTAAGTTGTATCTAGTTGTTCAAGTATTACTTAATTTTTATATTTTGTAATTAAGGAATTTTTATTAGAGTATGCATCTAGCCTAAACTTTTATGTTATATCATTCCTTTCTTTGTGCCATGCTAGCTAAATACGTTATCCCTTACTGATATTTATTATTAAAGGGGTTTAAGCATATCTACTTGAGAAATGATGTACCTAGATCACACTTTCAAGATTATGTTTTATCTATAGGAAATTTGATTGTTACTCAATTTCATTATATAAAATCAACTAGCAATGTTGCTAGTGTTATGTCTATTTTTCATACCCCCCACTAATTTTTCTAAAACTAATATTTTTCTACCATAGAGATGACTCAGTCATAAAATTTAAAACTGTGTCAAAGACTTAATCAATTATTAGTATGTTGGATACATATTTTCAATATAAATTGATAATAATGGTTTATGAATTCAAATTTATACTTTGAATGATTTTGAAAAGCATAAATGGACAAATGAATAAAATATGCATATGTATTTATCACTATGAATGCTTGTGATTAGTCATTTTATTTTTCAATTGATTCATGATCAAATTATAATACAACTTTTTAGTTGAAATGGTGATATTTTATATGACTTATCAAATTTGGAAGCATTATAAAATTGTCATAATGTATTCTGATATTTATTGATATTTAGCTGAGTATGGATTTATCATAACATGTTATGGATTAAGTTGTCAACATGAATAATTTGTGGTGACTAATTTGTATTTTCATAGACAATGTGAAATTTTATTTGAGATAAATCAGAATGGTTTATGAATTGGTTATAATAATAACCCTATCAATTCATGAGTATATAGATGGATCAGTCATTTTTTTTACATTTTGAGGAAGTAATGCAACTTATGGTCAATTAAATCAAATACATCATCTGATTTATATGTGTTTTATTTTGAAAGTTGAATATGATTATTTTATGAATTCATTAAATTAAGTTATGGCTCACATTAATTTCTTATGATATAATTAACATTTGAAAATGTTAACATGATTGAAGTTGGTTTGATATAAAGTTATCAAAAGATCCTAAGGTTTTAAATTCAAGGTCCTTATTTGGCTAAGGTTCTTAATTTAAACATTATCAAACCTTAGTGATTTTGAGGGCATTTAAATGGTTTGATTTCATGGGCATTAAACTTTTGTTTGAAAGTTTAATGTTATTAACCTAAGTCTATGTCTTGAGGCAAACATTTCAAAAGGCATAAAGGTAGTGTGGATGAATTTGTTTCAAGTTACAAACCTTGCATGACATAGAATGTTTGAATGGTAAGTTGGCATTTGAATTGGCATTAGAGTTGGTAGTACATTTGATGGTTTTGTAGATTACAAGTTGGTAAGGTAATTTGATGTGAAGCATAATTGATGCTTCAAGATCTCATAATATTTTGGTGATAAGAGAGTGGTGAGTTGGCATTTGAATTGACATTAGAGTTGGCAGTACATTTGGTATTTTTGTAGATTACAAGTTGTCAAGGTAATTTGATGTGAAGCATAATTGATGCTTTAAGATCTCATAAGATTTTGGTGATAAGAGAGACTTAATGCGAGGCGTGTATGCCTTGATTATCATAAATTAGTAAGAGGGTTAGTAGGTGATTTGGTATTCACTAATTTTGATAACTTACTAACCTAGTTGGTAGAATTACTAAATATAACATCAATTTGTTGAAATAATGAGTGGTAGGCATGTAAGTGAAGTAGTTACATCAGCAGATGGTGATTACAAATAGATTAGTTTTCTTGGTTTTAGTCATTTCATAAAGCTTTCTCATGAAAGCGTTACTCTACCAATTTGGATTTTTGAGTTGAAAATGATATTTTGAATGGGAAACTTATAGAAAAGCACATCCAAGTATGTAATGAATAAGTTTTGAGAAGAATTTATTGTGATTTTGAATAGATTTTTAGTTTCATGGAAAAGAAATGAATTTTTAGTTTGCATGAAAAAGAAATGAACTCTGGTCTATATGAGATAAATTTCATTTGATTGGTCTATAAATGCATGTTTTGGAAGTAGAATGAGCTCAAAATGATTGAATATATAATTTATTTGCATATATATATTGATAATAAATGGATTTAGTCTTTACCATATTCTTGATAGAAGATGAGAATGTAATATCTTGGTTTACCAGTTTGTGTCGAGCATGATTTTATTGAACACTTTGAGACTTTTCCTTTTTCAAAACATGCATATTGATCTAATTTTTGTGAGAAATATATATTACATTGATGTTTTGAGTATACTTTAGTTTTAGACACTTGGTTGAAGTTTTGAATTGCGTAATTTTTGTTGTTTTGAAATATTGGGTAGTAAAGTTTTGATTACTTTGGGTTTCCTATAAAAATGAACTTTGTTTGCTTGTTTTATAAATATATAAAAAACTTGAATAGAGTACTAGTCTATCCTAAAGAGGTGACAAAAAGGGGACTTATATTCAATCATTCAAATATATTTTCAGTTATAGCTTTTTTAGTTTCGTGTATTTATGGGTTTTTAAGAAAATATTTTATAGAGATATTATATGGATACAATATGCTTTTGTCAAGATAGTGGAGATTGTTGAAGTTCATGCACTTTGGGTTTTATATAAATATAAACTCTCCATGTTTTTTTAATGAATATTTTTAAGGTTTCAAGTGATTATAGTTAGCCATGATATAAAGAAGTTATGTCAAATTTTCAAACATATAAATGCAACTATATATATAGTTTGTTAAAGCTATAACTTCATGCTACCAGATTTCAAATATTTACTTTGAAGTAAAAATATGCATATGGAAATATAGTAGGCTAAATTCCAAAAATAATGAAGGTATTTATGGTTTTGCACCTCAGTCTTGAAGTTATGGGTTTTGTTTTAAAGTTAAATGTCGAAATAATAATGATTTGAGAAACTGTGATAAGTATTTTGAGATTGTTCAAATATTGAAAATAAATGAATAGTAAAGGGATATAAATAGTTTTTTAGAAAACTATAATCAGTTGTTTCTCAATTTTTCAACATTATGTTAGGTTTTGATATGAAATAAGTTTTGCATAGACTTATTATATGGTTTCTTGTTGGTTTTTTGCCTGTCTTGAATGTTTCGTTGGAAATAATTTCTCTTAAAATTAGATGTTAGAAATATAGTTGTTTAAAGGAAAATGCTAAATTATTTTACTATAGTGGTGTCATATGTTTCTATTTGAAAAGTTCATGTGGATTCCTATTGAAATGAATATATACATAAACTATAGGTGGTTGATTATGTGAAAAATAATACTTTAGATGGACATAGTTGTTGTTATGGCATATTTTGAAATGAGTTTGAATTGATTAAAATTTGATACTCAAAATGGATTTTCTTGAATATTTGAGTGTATTATTTCTACCAAGGTTTTGATTAACAAAATGAAATATTGTGATAATATTTCAAAATCATGATCAATATGAGATATTATAGTTGTATAAAAACTATAATATGGATTTGGAAAGATGAGCTATTATTCAAAGTTATATTTGATAATTTAATATCTTCTTTGGTATTGAGTAAGTTATGTAGTTTCAGTTTGAAGAGTATATGTTATAGATATGACTGAATTATTTTAAAATTTTGTGCAAGTTTGATTTGTAAAAAGACATATGTATGAAACTATATTTACAGTGAGAATGAAAAATCATGAAAAAATGTCATAAGTATTGCGAAATAAAATTATGATATTATAATTTTATTTTGAAGTTCCAGTTGATTTTATGAGATATTTTGATGAAATCAATGGAATATTACAATGATATTTAATTCAGTTGGAATAATTTAGTTGGTATAGTCAAAGCTAGTTCAGACATTTTGTTGGTATGTGACTGTGTTTGTTTTCATGTTGGAAATACATGTTGATTTTTAGTCATTATAATCAATTTTCTTTTAATATATTTCAATGTTTAGGATGTCTAGATGGGATCAGCCTAGATCAAGTAGAAATAATGATAATAAAGGCTGGGCTCAGAATTCAGATAATGTAAATTAACAAAACATAAATAGGAATTTTCTAAGAGGTGGTTTTAGGGCTAGGATATGTGTCCCTAGATTTAATAGAGGTGTTAGGATGTCTATTCACTTTGATTTTAATGATCTTGAGTTTTGGAATGTTTTAAATAATTTACCTTTCAATATAGTTAATCATAGGGGTAACTGAGGCTTTCATGGCCATAGATTTGGTGCTAGGAATCCTTCTCACAATAGTTCCTCTCACCATTTGCAAATTAATCCACATAATTTACCAACATAGTCACCTATTATGGAAAGAGTTTAGCCTATTAGTGAGTCTCAACCTGTTAATGAAGCCACTTAGTTTGATATTGAAGTTGTTTACACTAAAAACTTTGTTAATCTTGCCCTGCCTTTAGTTTCTAATGATTCTTCATCTTATCAAAGGGAACCTATTTTAAGATGCAAGAAATTAAGTTTAGAGAAACCTTTTTTAGTTTGTATAAAATGTATACTTGAGATTCATCTTACTACTTTTGATAAAAAATTAGATAATCAAAATGATATGGACACTCCAGTTGAGGTCAAAGTTATTAAATGCATTAAGCTAGAGGTGGATTATCCTTTAAATGATCCAGAAATGAATATGGTTCACCTTCCAGATATGGATATGGAGTATAATTAATTCATGAATGAGCAAGGGAAGCCTATAAGTGAGGTCCTTTTAGATTTTGATGATTATTGGATGTCAACAGGATGAACTTTGATTTTTAGTTAAACTTTTAGATGGCATAATTCTATATTTTTAGTTTTGATACTTTAACTTTCAGGTTTTGAGATTTTAGTGATGATATTTTGGAAAGTATAGCAGACTTTAATTTTATATATATATATATGCTTGAGTTAATTTTGGAAAATGCATTATGGTTAATATCAATAGGAATCCTATTAAATTTTGATTTATCTATTTATTTATTGATATATGTTATTTATTTTATTATTAATTGATTAGGGTCCCCACCCATTAGAAATACCCAATCTATATTCAAAAAAAAATTTGATCTATTAAGACTTTTTAGTCTTAAATACATTTTAACTAATAGTTGATTATATTAATTGACTTTTACAAAGTCAATTAATTAAAGCAAACTAATAACTAACTAAAGTTACTTATAACTTCTTTTTAAAACTAAGTTTGAAGCATAAAAGGAGATCAAGGATTCATTTTAAGAGGAGGAACAACACAAGTATTGAGGACTTATACATTGTGAAGTCAATCACTTATCTTTCTTTTTTCTATGCAACTTCTCTAAGATGACATGACTTTTGCAAATAGACCCAATGGCATTTTCTCTAACAGTTGAGTAATTGCTTAGGCAACGTAGGTATATCAAATTTTCATTATCATTTATTATAGATTATCTTAATATTGTCAAGTTTAACATATTTTGATGATTGTTATTTGTAGTTTTATGTGCAAAATTTAAGTATTAAAATCAAATAATGATGATAACTTAATTATTTGTAACATTTCATTGATCTATTTTGATTGTAAAAGTTGTATCTTAAGATATTTGTAAAAAAGATATTGATTTATCTAATAAGATCTATCTATTTTTCTATGATGAATCTCTTCTACGACACACATTTCATATATTGTACTTTATATTGACTCTGATTTTGACATATTATAATCTATTTTAGATTAATCTTTAATTAGTCTAATTTTTCTTTTGTTTTCCTTAGTTTGCCTTTTATTTCTATTTAGTTCATTGTTTACTCTTATTTTATTTAATTTACTTTCTTAGAGTTAGATTGTTTTCTTTGATTAATTCTTTCTTATTTTAGATCTAGATTGTTTATTTCTTAGATTCTATTAGATTTCATATTAGTTACTTTTAATTTAGTCTTAGTTTATATTATTTATTAGACTTAGTTAGATTTTAGATAGTTTAGATTAGTTTAATCTTATTCTTGTTTAGTTTACTTAGTTATTTACCTTATTTCTTTTGGTAGTTTGTTATCTTTCTCTTTTATGTTTGCTTCATGTTTGTTGCTTTAGTTTTTTGGTTATTGTTTATGGTGTCTCTCATGTGTTGGGTTTTATTGATTACTTACTTGATTGAGGATCTGTTTATCTTGATGTATCTCAAATCTGATTTACTTATATTTTTAGTTTATTTTATTAAGATTATTTGGAAGATATTATATAAAAAAAGAAAAATATTACTTTGAAATATATATTATTCTTGAATCAGATTTTCTTCTTTTAAGAGATTATTTTGTTTATAGACCCTCTCTTTCAAATAGGATAGATAACACATTCATATCTAAACTAATTCATTATTCGATGAAGTGGATTTTTGAAATTATAATATCTTATAGTTGATAACTTATTTATTATTTTTTAAAACATTTAAAAAATCCCTCGCATGTTTAGGGTTGTAATTGAAACTTTAGAACATTAATATTAGATTGGTATGATTTCAAATTAATCTTCATGATAGGTGAAAGGGTTGATTCATTGATGGTATAATTTTCATCAATAGATTATCTACTAACATCTCCAAAAATGTTTCACTAGGAGATTCTTATTCTTCTACATAAATATGATCTTGATCCCCCTGATATTATTCAATTGATATATCACTATAGATGTAATTCAATAAGGTATGATTCTATTGGTCCCAATCGACACTTCTGGGAGGTGAAATGTCAATATAGTGGCTATGTTTGTTGGTGTTAATGGTATCTATAATAATAATGAAATGGTAGGAGGCAACACATTCCTCATAGAAGATACTAGGATAATTTGTGTTGATGTTGAAGTAATCATCCTTAAAAACCTTAGAAGCATCATAAATATATTCAAATTGATTCATAAGGCATGCATAATAGATATTATAACAACCATGAATGTATTTTTATTTTGAAGCTAAGTCTAACCCAAAGGACTCTAAATCTAATGTTGAGACTGACATTGGTTTTGTTTCTGATGCTAAATCTGATATTAGTTCAAAAATAAAACATAACTTTAATGTTTATTCTTCATCTAGTGTGGATGATACTACAATAATTTCTTGTTGAATGTTTAGTATTAGATAATTAATGACATGTGATGGCATAATGGGATCCTCAAAAATAGATTTATCTAAGAAGGGTTCAACATAGGTTGGCTCATCTAGGTGAAGCCCCTCGAAAAAAGGAAATAACTTGAGGGTTGATTCCATAGAGATTGGCTTGTGAAAGTGAGATTCCTCAACAAGATAAAAAGGTCAAGAGAAAACTCTAAAAATATGATTTTGTTAAAGAGAATCTCTATAAAAATAGAAGAGTTTTTAAGATAATGATTTGCCCAAAGGTAGTTATAATCATTAAGAAGTGACTCAGTAAAGATTGGATTATCAAAGTTAGACTCTTCAAAAATAGGGATAGTATCAAAAGGTGATTCATCATAGGTTGACTCATCACAAATACGTGTGTCAATAAAAACATCATGGATTGTTTGGTTCTCTAGTAGTTGTAAAATACTAGTTTTAAACACATCTTGGTCTTTAAATGATTGGCTCTATTGGAGAGGTATTTATTAGCTCTATTGTGGCTCAAAGATAGGCATCAATTTTATAAAGTGGGGGATGGTTTGAAATGGATGAATGAGGATTAGTGGTTTAATAATGATCTCTTTTTAAGTAGGCTTATCAAATATGGGATTAAGAAAGACTAGTTACCAGTCTAGGATGGTGACTATGACCCATCTAGTCATAATTGCATAACCTTAATAGTATAATGAGCTACCATACTTGGAAGGGAAAAGAATGGTAATGGTAATGCATTGAAAATATTGGTTTATATCATGAGCCAAAGTATGAGGTTGAATAATGGTAATGGTAGGGCATTTTGGATCTAGGTTACTTGCACAAGCTAAAGGATGATGTCCTAGAATGGTAATCCTTGGATATTATGGAGATTTATTGCTTGCACAATCTGAAGGAGGGTTAATGGTATAGGTATGCTATTAGGTACCATTAGCATTAAAATGGAAAACTCAATACTTTAACCAGCCCAAATAAGGTATGACCACATACTATTCTTGAGGATCTAGGCTTTGTTCTCTAGATTGAATGTGTAAGGAGGATAAAGATCCATCTCAAAAACTACATCACAACCATAGGGATATTGAATAAATTGATCTTATGTAAACATGTTATCATAACTTGGATTATACATAGATATATCATGATTTTAATGAGACATATCTAAATCAATTATGAACACTTCACAAAAAAGCCTAAGAGTTTTACAAACTCTAAAAAATAAGGTCCAAAGGACAAATTGTCCAAACATAATCTAATTTTGTCTAAGGAATGGATTTGAATCTCCAAAAAGGTTTAGTTCTAAAACTTGGTCTAAAATAATCTAATTTCAAATGTCTTAAACAAAATGTCAAGTGGATGAATAAAAACTGTAATGCTAAAATTAGGTATAGAGTGATTCAAACAAGTATAAACTATGTATAAATAAATAAAGGTTGTTAGGTCTTTTGGAAAACAAGACACAAAAGCTAAGCTCAAAATACGTATTTCTAGGTCTTTTGGAAAAAGGCACAAAATCTAGACTTTAAACAAAATGAGGTCTAAAAAGAAAGAGAGTTAATCTAGCAAATTTGAAACACTTTGACACAAAATAGGCATTCATATTTAAACAAACACTTGATCATTTGGAAAAATACATGGAATAATAAGCATATGCAAGATAGACCACTTCCCGAAATTTAGGCACCACAATAGTTTTTAAGTCAATATAGCAATTAGGATAAATTACACAACCCAAAAGTGAAGGGTGAACATTTAAGCCATAATTTACATAAGACATAGGTATAAACCAATCAATGTTTAAATCTAAACTTGTCAAGGCTAATTTTGAACTTGATTTAAAACTAGGTTCCTTAAATAAACAATAAGATAGACAAAAATTAATGGCATGAAGGTAATAGACATAGATCTAAAAAGCACAAGTGGTTTTGGTTTCATTATTGGAATTTAGACACAAGGCAATAAGTATTTGAAATAATTCAAGTAGTGTAACAATGTTATCATGCTCTAAAGATATGGAAAATGGTTTTTGTTTCAAGACTCAAAGGCATAAGACTTGGAATTATTTGGGTAATGTAATGATGACCTTTTCAACAAGTGACACACACATAAAGGTTTTATAAATGATTAAGGAAAATGTACAATGTTAAATAGATGACATAACGCCTCTTTAAACAAAGGATTAATGTATAAAAAAGACTCATTTTCTACATGGTATGACAAATAAATATATTATACTCTATACCATGAAAGAAAAAAGGATAAAATGAAAAAAAAACAATTAAGTGTAATGTCTTAAATCCTAAAACTGACAAGGTTGCATCATACTATTGAAATCCATCTATATACTTGCTCTTAAGAGGATTTGAAATTATCAATCTAAAAAGTAAAATTACATGAAATGTAGGGTTTTTAGGCCCCCTATTCTCTTAATAGTTTATATGGTGACATGGAATTTTAGGCTACTCACCTTGTATCAACAGTATGTTTATGGCAAGTGGGGTTGTCTAAACTATCAATTTTCATTTGTTTCTAAATGGTACCATATGTGTGTCTAACACTAAGGTACAATCACATCATTTGGATCCACATAAAATATATTTTTATTAAAATTTATATTCCTTTTCATAACCACTACATCTATCAATTGCTTAGTGTAGTGTGGTATTCGAGTTACCTCTATGTTCTGAGGTTGAGTACCACTAATGGAGCTTGTTTTAACCACTCAAAAAAAGCATCCTAGTAAATCACCCTCAATTTATATACCCCACCATGGAGTGGGGTTGAAATGATGCTAGTATATGAAATCTTAGGTCAATTCTTCCCTAGAGAAATTGTGAGGAGGTGATGAACTCCCGTTCATAAGCCAAAATACATAACATAAAGACAAGTGACAAGACTTTAGGGTTATTTTGGGGTTACCTAAATCAATCAAATTCTGGGGAAGGCCTTGATGAATTTCCTTCCATTATTTTGGACTAAATTTAAAAATTCAAAGAGTGAGTATTTTTAATCACCCAAGTTCCCTAAAGGGGATGCAAGGATAACTATACACATAACACTCATCTTGCTAAGCAAAACACTTCAAACAACAAGCATAAAAATGAACTCTTATAATTTATTTAACTAATGTGAGAATTAATTTTTATAATATAAAAATTAAACAAGATATGAAGTTTGATCCCCTTGGCATTGTGATGAAAACTTTGAAAAAAATGAAAAATAACTTAAGTGAAAAAGATTTGAAAACACCAAATTCAAATGTGAGTTTTTCCACTTAGAGTGTTTTAAAGTGTTCTTTCTTGGCCGTTATGTCTTGAAAAATATTTAAATAGGTCCTTTTCTTAGAATAAAAACATGAGTGGGAAAATAAATTTTGAATTTTAGCTATGTTTTCAAAAATTTACAGAGTGAAAAATCGTAGAAACATAGAGCAATATTGCCACTTTTCTTATAAAATCATAACTATTATCACAATATCACTACTCCCTTAAAAATAGATTAATTAACACAAAATAACTAATATTTATGTAATATCACCAAAATAAAGATAAAACCATAGTACTTTGATAAATATTATGATTCATCCTGCAAACACAAAATAGTTAGCAACAGACAATTATGGTTAAAAACAATATCATAAAAGTTATAGCAATATCACAAAATTTTGATGATATCATGACTGTAATGTCATGATATTATCAATATCACAATTTAAATTTTTTGATATTATCAATATCAAAATTATTCCCTATAGTTTGTCATAAAACTATCACAGTTAGGTAATATCATGACAGTTCGTGCAATATTGTAATAGTTAAGGCAATACCATGACGACAAAGTCATGATATTATGAAATATCTCTAATTATCATATAATATCATAAATTGTCATGAAATATCATAACTATAAACAAAAAATTACAAATTAAAAGGCAACACTATAATTGGAAACCTAAAAAAATAACTAGAAAATACAATACCACAACTAGAAACATGAAACTACAATGGGAAATACAATACTGCAACTCCCTAGTAGCATTATTGTCAATAATAAAAATAAGTTTTAAATAATTTAACTATAAATACAAAACCTAAACTTATTATTTGTATAATTTTCAATAATGCAATTGACTTTTCTATAATGCAATTGCCTAGTTACATTATTATCAACAATGTAACTCACTTTACAATAATGCAACTAAGAGTTTCAATATCATAATTTATCACATAAAATCACCACTTATCATGAAATATCACTAATATTCATTAATTATTACTACTAAAAATTCATGGTATTGTGAAATATTTCAATTTTAGAGATAGAAAATGCAATTGTATAGAGCAAATTTATGATTTCTAGTAGAATGTTTATGAGCCTTCAATTTCCACTTTTTTGGTCAACAATTTTGGATTTTGACATGAAAATTATTAGGAGGATGTCATAAAATGCCTTGGGAGTAATGTTTTGGGGTTTGGGTCCCATCAATCCTACCAAAATGTGGATAATGATTATGTAGAGGAGAGGTTAGTGTATGTTAGTCCAAGAAATAAAACTCAAATAAACACATTAAAATACTAATACCTCTAGTCTAGACACTAGGGAGAGCATAGGTAAAAATTAAGAAAATGAAAACATAAATAAAACATAAAATAAAATACTCTTTTACATTATTTGGAGATCCAAATGGTTTTTTAAAATGGCTTGTTCAGCTTGTGCATCAAGAAGTCTTCATCAATGGAGCTTTCTTTACTCCTCTCCTTGGCACCTTGGCTTGGTTGCTTGGCTTATTGAATATGGCATGAATTGGACATGGTAACATTACATGCATGATTTATTTTCATCTATTTGACAATTATAAAATTACACCAATATATCTTTGAAGGAATTTAGGTATAATAAATTTACATCAAAAGATCTTAGATTTCAATAGGCATGGCCTTGTATTTATAGTCTCAAGAATTAACTCTCATCAAAGGTGAGTTAAGCTTGAGTATACAAATGGAATGGGTTAAAACTAACCCTAGGTCAGTTAAGGATAATTCTATTTGAGTTAAAAAATTTCATGTAATTATGATTTTAATCACTAGGCATAGCTCTCAAATTAGATATTTTAGGATATTTTGGAAAAGCTTGATAACTCATAAAGGTAATGATGAAAGGCTTGATATTTTGATTTTTGGAATTTTCATTTTTAGATATCCATTAATTTCAAATGAATAATTCAACTAAGCATTTAATATTTCTTAATTTTTTAATTTATTTTGATTAGTATTTTATCTCTTCCAAGATTTGTTCAAGTGCCCCACTTAATGGGTCTATAGGCCAAATTGATAGTTGTTAAGTTGCAAGGTGATTATGGATGAATTTGGATGAGATTATTTTTGTATATGGGCTAGTAACCCAAATATGGATGCCTCAACATGATTTTGAGCATTGATGAATGATGTGCAAGCAAATTTGGAACATTTAGTGATTTATAGGCTTAATTTACAATGGTTGGTAGGAATCGATTTGAAGTCTAGTTAAAAGCCAGTTGTGGCTAAAATTAGGTGTATAAAATGGTGAGAAAATTGACTTCTATAAATACTCCTAGATCTCTCCCACCCCTCTTGCATCCCTCCAACTATGGATCACTCTCAAAAAAACCTTCATAGCATCTTTTTGCATTAAGGCTAAGAACTATTACGTCTTATCCAATGGAAGAATTAGGTGGGTGAATTTGCCTAAGGTGTCCACATCTGAGGGTATCAACCTTGAAATTTCTAACCTTAATTATCACAAATAGTAAATTCACATCACTTTATTCCATGTTGAAGACTCTCTCATTTGGTCATTAGAAGATAGTGGTGAGTATTTGGTCAAGTCAAGATATTTGGCCAGCCTAGAATAAATAGAGGATTGGGATTTTTAGAAAATTTATGGGTGAAAAACCTCACCCCCAAGGTAATAATCATCTTATATCTAGTAGCTCATAATAAAATCCTCATAATCTATAATCTAGAGAAAAAGGGTTTGACCATCCCCAGCAAATGTGTCCTTTGTCTCTCCACCCTAGAATCTATGAATCATCCCTTCCTTGATTATTCATTTGGATCTCAAATATAGAACCAACTCCTCAATAACTTCAATCTCTATTGTGTCAAACCTAGCTCTATCCTAGACCTAATTCCTTAATGAAGACCCCTTAGGAAACTCTCTTCTTTATCTTTCCTTTGGCACCTTTCCCTCCCCCATTTCTTCTAGACCATTTTTACTAAGTACAATGCCAAAATATTTGGTCATAGACATTCTATCCTCCAATTGTCTCCTCTCAACCATTGTATAGAATTAAAAGATGACTATTTCAAATGATAAAGTGGGAGATTTAATGGAGGAATAGGGCATTCTAGCTAAGTGGAACTTTATACCTCCTAATCCTTATCTAGATAGAAAAGATACATAGTGGGACCACCCTCAATGGCCTAGATTAAACTCAAGTTTGATAGAGCTTCTAAAGGTAACCCAGAAAGGGTCAAAAGAGGTGGTGTTATCAAAGATGAGTTAGGTAAGGAAATTGCTACCTATGTTAGGCCATGTCCACCCAAACCAACCATGTTAAAGAGGCATTGGTGGCTCGTTGCGGTATTTAGATTATAACATAGTTAAACATCTCAAAGCTAACCATCGAAGGTTAATCATTCAACATTATTAATGCACTTTCTAAGAAAGTTTAACCCTCCCACACCATCAGCCACATTATCACTAATGTTAAATGCTTCTTTATCCCTTATGCATACACATTATATCACATATTCTATGAAGGTAACAAAGTGGATAAATCCTTAGAAAATTTTGGGGTTGATAACATGGACCTAGCCATGTGGACCAGTCCCCACTACATACCACCCCATATCCAACCCCTACTTAATGATAATGAAAATTTTCTTAACCCATAGGCTAGTGGTGAAGAGTCATGTGAGAACTCTAATTATAACTTTTAAAGTGCCTAATTCCACTAGGTGCCATAAAAATTACACAAATTTTAAACTTGAGCATGACGAACATCATTTTAAAAAAACACATTCCAATGATAAGTGAGAAAAATAAAAAATCATAATTGAGCCTATATACTCTACCAACGACTCGAGGAATAGTTGTGGGAGTAAAAAAAATGTCATGGGGGGAGATAGGGATTGATTAAATCCCATATCATATGAATAAATATAGACTAATCATAAAGTATGGAGAAATATTCAAATGGGAGGTCTCATATAATTCATGCTTAGGATCGAGAGTGATGATGATATCCTCACCAGAGACTTTGCATCTTATTGGAAATAAAGGAAGGTAAATTTTAGGGGGCCACAGTGAATATCTTAGAGGAACTTATAGGAGAAGTGATTGGTATGACTTGCGATATTATGAAGGCTTTTAAGGATAAATGGTGGAAGAAAGAACTTATGAATTTTTTTTTCCAGTCTAACACTATATACCACACTAGAAAGAAGGGTTTTACCCTAGTTAATCTTCCACAAAAGTGGCCAAAAATATGCCTCCAAGTATTATGGTATCTCACCCTTGAAGGGAAATTTACACACATTTTATTTCATTACTTTTTACTATTAAACCATTTCAAATGGAATAGGATGAGCTTTCCTTATTATTTTCTCATGTTCCTTGAATCAACTATCTTAGGATTTTAGGAAAGACCCTCTATGAATATTATCCATCAAGGGCTTATCCTCCTCATAAAATGGGCAAACCCTATGAGAAATAGGGAGATTCATTTTATGGAAAGTAGCCAAGAGGTAACCCTTGAAAATGTCTCTATTGGGGGAAAAACAATTAGAGCCTCTCCTTCCACCCACCCAACCTCATAGGAGGGGGAAGAAGGAAAAGAGAAAGGCTTGTGATCCTTCTCCCCCTTAGAAAAGCACCAGTAATAAGGCTAGTAGAATCCCCCAACTCTAGCAAGACATTGAGAAACACAACTTTGAGCTTCATGAACTTAGGGTAGATGAAGTTTGGAAGAGGGATGAGGAAACTACCAAACTCTTGGAAGGCATTATTAAAAGGTCATCATGGCTCTATGAAAACTTATAGAGTTTCAAAAAATATATGGTTACATACATGGACCAATGAAACAAGCTAAAATAATAAATGGATGACTTAAGAGATGAAAATAGGGACCAACAGATGATAAGAGTGGGCAAGGGTACCCCTAAAGGCAAAGAGGTTAGAACTAGCACCTTGGGGGAGTGAAACACCAAAAGTGATAAAACCTTAGGTACAACTAGATATAACAAGCACTCAGTGGGATGCTTGAGGCCTAAAATAAGAGGAGTAAATAGTAGTAAGAAAAACATGATAAAAGGAAGCAGGGAGGAAAATAAATAAAAGGAAATTTAGCTTTTTTATGTCTATTAAGTTGGTTATGTTTCTATTTTACTAATATCTTGATGAAGAATTGTGTACTACAAGCCTTGTGGGCATTTTTCTTTTTGTTTCATCTACTATTTTGTACTAAAACTACAATTTTTAGGTCCTTGTAAAACCTAATATTAACCTATCAAATAAAAAATATTTAATATACTAACTATATATTATTATATTAGCATTGCCTATAGGGAAGAGGAGAGAACATGTTTGTACTCAAATCTACATCCAATATTTTAATTAAAATAATAAATTGAGATAAAAATTTCAACAATAGTTCTCATTAACTCCTTTCATAAATCATAATCATATTTAGGAAATAACAATTAAATTGGTTCTACCCTCCACACTTTAGGATCTAAAACACCAAGGATATTTTCCTAGGATGTTTTTACAAGCAAATTTTATGTAAAACTCACATATGCATCTGATATATATAAGTTATAAAAAAATACTATGCCTCTATGCCTAATTAAGTGTCACTAACACAAGCATTTTCTCCCCAAAAAAAACTCTAGATGAAAACCCAATAATAGATCAATAATGGATTTAAAATCTTCATGAATATTTACTTTGCTAATAATGAACCAATGACTCAATGAATTAAATAATACACTTAGATTTTAAAATACTCAAGAACCATAAAGGGGATTTGATCATAATTTGACAATACTTTACCCATAAATCCCCACAAGTAATAACTAAAAACAAATTGATGCAATTAATAAAAATGAATGTAATTTTTTAGCTCATAGTTGTACCACCACAACTACAACCTACAAAATAAAGAATATGACATTAAATGTTATTGAAAGAATATATGAAAAATATAATTTCACCCTAATTTAAATTTTAAGAGATTTATGAAATGTAAATCCTAAGTTTTTAAAGGGATAGAATATTAAATCAAGGAATAAATATGCAATAAATATAGCCATTGATTTGTATAAGAATTGACCTAATCAAATTAATCTAAAAATAGTAATGAACTATGCAAGTATGTACTTAGCTGCAAACTAACTAAGGTGAAAGAATTAGGGGATACAAATTGGTGAAAAATCTGATTAGAGTGTCACAAACTAGAAATAGGTCTCAGAACTCCTAGATAGTATCATGTTCCTTTAGATAGTATCACACTACACTAGTGTCCTCACTACTGTGCTAGTGTCTGTTTGCTTAAAATTAAGTGATCTTCTAGGAATAACCTCTCTTGAGTCTAAGATGCATGTATCTATGTGGATGAACCTTGATTCATTACATGTCACCTACTTTTGATTGATTTTGTGGAAAAATCTAAACCTATATGTTGTTAGGGTGTTTGAGGATCACAAATAGAAAAATTATAATGTTAGTTGGATAAATTGGATGTGACATCAACACCCCACTATATTGAGAGCTTATTACATACCAATACCTCAAAAGGGGATCAAACCCAATGTAGTTCTCCCAATCTAAGTGCTCATGTAATTGTAATTGAATGCTAGTATGAATGTCATCTTGAGTGCTTTGGAGGCCCCAAGATAGGTTAAGGGCTAAGCTAGGGGTAAGGTGGCCTCAAGTGACACTCATTTCACTCAAGTGACATTTTATAAAACTACATCCCCCTTTTATTATATAAATGTAACAAAGTGAAATGACTAGGATAAAAGAAAAAGAAGTGTACCTAGACTTATGTGTGAAGTGAAGCCCATGAATCTGGGTTTGAGTTTATGAAGCATGTTCTATTACATATCATGTAAATACAAAATGGATGAATTATTTCTTACTTAAGTAATATAAAAAGTAAAGACAAAATTGAGTAAATAGATAAGAGAGATAGGAAAGGAATGAATACACCTCACTTAGTATGCAAAATAATGCAATGACTTGGTGATATCTTTTGTGTGTATAATTGGTGATCAAATAATGAATAAATTAGACTAATTTGATGGATTTATCAATCCACATGTGTGGGTGGCTCAATAATTTGATCCATTTTGGACTCCATCATTACCCATCCCTAATCGATGGATCATGAACTATGAATAGCTTGCATTAGACTAATGGCTTATCCAAACCACTTATGTAGGTGGATTAAGAAATCAATTAGGTTATGACTCCATAATTTCCTACCCATGTGTAGTAAATGCATTTGTAACTAAAACTACACAATGTCACTAAAGTTTTGTGATGTAACTAAAACTATATAGGATGGTTCTAAGGCCACTTAAAAATTCTAAAATGACTAAGGGCTTAGGGGCCTTTCTAGTACTTGCGAATGTAGCTCAAGGACTACATATAAATTCCAACCACTATAGATGGAATAAGGCATCAATTTGGTGTGAAACCTAGTGAAAATGGTGTCTAGAGTATACAATGTGTAGAATGACATGGAGTTATAATTCTATTTGAGATGAGTTGGTACAAAATTGATCCTGTGGAAATAATGTGCCTCAATATCTATGTATATGGATTTTAGATTGAATTGTATAAATATGTGTCTATGCATATCTAAAACTAAAATGGGAATGATCATGCCATGCATGATTCCCCCAATATGAGAAAACTAGTATGATTCTATGTAAAACTATGAATAATCTAAGCATAATTGATAATCTATGATTGATACTATACAAACTTGATTTTTAACTATTGTACCTTTCCAGCCAATATATATTTTCCTATTGATAGGGATACTAGATAATAACATGGTCCTTTGGATAGTAGTGCACTATGTTAGTGTCCTCTGTGCTACACTAGTGTCCTTTTGTGTTTTTTTATGTAAACTAAAACTGATATGTGTCTGACTATTTTCACTATGTTTTCCTAATTTTGGGATATGTAACCTATGTTTGTGTGCTAAAAATTATGTCTGAGTGCACCTAGATGGCCTAATCTCTATTAAAAACCTCTATGAATGCCCCATCTTTTGAGGGGATTTATTGAACCTATGTAATAACTATTCTCAAAATAAATTCTATAAAACATATGTGTTAGCTTGAGCATAAATGATGTATACATAATAAACCAATATAATGTGTATATATGACATCAAAATTAAGATAATCTACGTATAAGTTGGTACTATATGTTGTATGTTATATATAGCATTCACAATGTTGTCAAGATAGATATAACAATTTAAGAATGTATATGAGTAGCAAATATGGATATAATCTATGTAAACTACTTGGGGGATGGGGCATGATTTCTATAAATGCACCCAAGGAGGAAGGGTGAGATGTATGAGGTCCCTCATGGCATCTCAAACTAAGTGAAAGTAACAAGCAAGAAACAAGTATCATGTCCATGATGCATACATGAAAGCATACATGTAAATACATGAGGCATGCAAAGTAGGATAAGGGGCCACAAAACAAAGGACATGGGCACATGCCACTAAGTTAAATAAATGTCAAACATATAATTACATGTTCAAATGTACACATACGCATAGAGAAACCAAGGTTGGATTAGATCTACATGGAAGGACATGTTTAAATTTTTGCATACACAATCAAGAAAGCACACACTAAGACATGGGTACATGTCCAAAGCATATGAAAATGAAAAAAATTGGCATAGAGCCATAAAACAATGGCATATTTAAATTCCCTTGAGTATATGTACAATCAAAGAGGCAATCTAAAACTATGTATAGGTGTAGAGATACTACTAACCAATGATTCTCTCAAGAGACTCGTAATCAATGTGTATTATAACAAATAGAGGAAGAATGATCACACATGATATGTGGTGAATAATCTAAGATTAGGGAATTAGACATATTGAATGATATATAGTTTAAAATACCTATAGAGTGGGTCTATGAATCTATGAAGCTAACTAAATTAGCATGTAACCCATCTGATACTAGAAGCTATAACTGGAGTGGATTATCTATGTTGTAACCTTGATATGTGTGGTAATGGGTTAGATAGAAGATCTATAAATTCCAAAACATGTATTTTATGTACGGTCTCTCTAATATAGGCCTTCATGGGAGTGTATGTGTATATTGTAATTCTATAAGAGTATACCTCACCTGCAATGATGGCTCAACTAATATTGGATGTGTGTTAATAGACTCTATGTTTTGAATGATAACTAGTGTTAGCCATATAAATAGATATGGAATATGTAAATGATACTCATATGGAAGGCCCTCAACTATAACCAATTGATTAACATATATATATATTTGATACATTTGTATATGGTAGATGGGATATCCCAAAGTTTTATCTAAGGCCTACCCAATAACATATAAAATGTGCCTACACTAACTATGACTATGAATCTGGTGGCCACATATGTGGTCCTAACCTGTAATGGTAGTACTATTTATCTGATGGAGATTTAAACATGGCCACTGAAGCCATGAATAATTTTATCTATTTGATAAATGTCTTACTCTAAATAACCCAAGTGTTATAGAAGTGTAATAGTGCACATATTAACACTTGACCCATTATCAACCATGACACTCTAAGTGGGATGATGATCAATCTAGGATCATATAAAGAGTGCATATAAATATGAGTCATCATCTATTATCTTCTACTCTAATAAAGTGATGAGAGGTCTAGATGGCATTGTATTATGATACACACAAATGATATTATGTAGAGGGTGTGTGTCCTACTCTAATAAAATCATGAGATGAGGTGGATTTGAAGTTGCATTAACTATTTTATTTTGATCATTCTTATTTATAGTGGGCCTTACCTTGTATGGGTTATGTACTTTAATTTTCCCATAAAGAGAAGCTTGACTTCACATTCCTTAATTATGTGGCATAAATTATGAATGATGGAAACTTATTGAATAGATTAATTTAATGTAATGCTAGTAATAAACTCTATTTGAATATGTCCTAGAATTATTTATCTACTATGGGGCTAGTCATATTTTATAATATAGTTTTATATTGCAAAACATATTCAGTTATTGGCTCATTATATTTTTATTTGAGTTGATAAATTTGAGCATAGGAAACCGTATCACTGATGTTGATCAAAAAATGTGCCAAAAACATATCTTCCAATGGATTGAATGATGTGATGGATCAATTAAGAATATCATAGAACTATTGTAATGTATAGTCTATTAAACTATGATGGAATAACTTAGTGATGAGCCAATCATTAGACACATATTCCAAACATGTTAGATGGAAAACTTGTATATGGTGATCTAGATCACCCTTACCATCATACAAAGTAAGATTGGGTGCCACAAATCTAGATGGTAAAGGATTTGTGACTATATGTTGTGTTAAAGGTGTATGTAGAAGAACATGATAATCCAAGGCATGATATAGCCTAGTGACCCTAATAAATATGTAACACCTTGACCTATATATCATGGATCTCATGAATAAGGGATTGTACATTTGGGGAGGAGGAATGTGTGCTATCCATAGGAGGTGTTTCCACTGGTGAAGGTTGTGTAGTTATAACATGTGGTTTTAGAATATGAGTTGCCCCCATAGTAGGTGTACTAATATTAGCATCTATGGGGTTATAATATTGACTAGTAGTGGAATTTTTAAGCTCTTCATGGACAATATGGATAAGGTCATATTTCATATCTAAATGCTTGGATATGAATTTTTTTAATTGTCTCTTATCAGTCTCATTGAATCAAATATTTAATTCTTCCATTATGGGTTTGAAATTAGGAAAACAAAATGTTATATCTTTTGAACCTCTTAAGAAATTTAATTTATGAAATATTGTAAAAATAAAATACTAAATCAAACCTAATATTTTGGAATTAATTTTTGAACATAGAAAACATAAGGATACAAACCCTAAGAGCATCTAGATTTAGGGTTTTAGTAGTATTTGAAGTAATTCAAGTTTACCAAATGATTTAACTTTAAATAAATTTATGTAATGTAAACCCTAAGTTATTAAAGTGATGGAATATTAAATAAGGGAATAAATATGTAATAAATACAACCACTAATTTGTATAATAATTAACCTAATTTTATTATTTTAAAAATAGAAATGAATTATACATGTATGTACTTAGCTATAAATTGACTAAAGTGAATGAATTGGAGGCTATAAATTAGTGAAAAATCTTATCAGAGTGTCTCAAACTAGAAATAGGTCTCATAACTTTTCCTATATAATATCACAATCCCCTAGATAGTAGTGCACTAAACTAGGGTCCCCTATGTTATGTCAATGTATTTTTTCTGAAAATTATGTGATATTATGTGATTAGCCTTTCTTGAGACTGAGAATCCTATGTTTGTGTGGATAAAATTTGATTCACTGCATGTGACCTACTTTTGATTGATTTGGGAGCAAAATCTAGACCTATTTATTGTTAGGGTATTTGGGGAGCACAAATATAAAAAGTGTAATGTTATTTAGATAAGCTAGATGTGACCTCAACACCCCATAGTTTTGAGAGTTCCTTACATACCAATACCTTGATAAGGGATGAAACTCAATGTATTTATTCCAATCTAAGTGTTTTTGTAAGCGCAAGTGAATGCTAGTATGAGTTTTAGCTTCAGTGTTTTGAGTGAGGCTTGAGACTAGAAATCTAAGTAAATTGATCTTGGGATTTTTATAGATGGTTTTATGCAAAATTAGTGTAGAATAAAGATCAATTACCTTGACTTGCACAACTTATTTTTGAGATTTTCTATTTGTATTTGCATCTGATTTCCATCTAGTGGGTAAAGGGATAAAAGTGGTGTATATGTATTGATTGGTGCTTGTTTGGATGTACTTTGATATTAGGTTGACCTTAAAGTTCCTTAAGAATTGGAAATATATATGTTGATTTTAAAAATAGGTAAGGGAAACTAACATTGTCTCTTCATCATTAGTGCAGTGCACTAGTGTCCAAAGGGGTGCACTAGTGTCCATGTGGTATAACTTGGGGCACTAAGGGCTTAGATGCATAGGGGAAGGTCTAATAATACTTTAGGAACGTTTATGGATAGGTTATACCCACTCAAAAGTTTGATAAGGATCTAAAGAGGCCATAAGATGGGTCTATGGATAAGCTAAAGATATGGTGGTCTCAAGTGACACTCATTATAGTCAAATGACATTTTATATGACTACACACCCATATTTAAATAATGATCATATTTGAACATTTGAAAATAAGTATTTGACAATGGTTAATAATAATAAAAATTGATGTATGATAAAAGAGTATAATACACAAAAATATATTTAATATTTTCTAATATAGATTTCCCATAATCAATTTTAAGACATGTAAAATATGTATAAAATGATCCTATAATGAATTCCTCAAACATAAATGCATGGATCCATGGGGAAAAAAAGAATCCATATATGATTTACAATAATGTAAAGCTTAAAATTATTAGGTGTAAAATACTATATAGAACATTGATCAAATTATTAGGGTCAAATATGTATGGTCCATTCATAAATAGAGTCATCCACTCATAGAATCCATGAAATGTCTTTCAAGACATGATCTAGAACACATCTTGCACAAAATTGAATGAAACTAGGTGATTAATATGTATGAATGAGTTCAATTTTTTATAAAAACATCCATTATAAATTTAATAGAATTGTTTTAGAAAACACAAGAAATAATTGATACAACAACATAATTTAAATAAATAATTATGTAGCATAAAATTAATTTATTATAAAATCACAATATTTGGTGAGAAGATATTTTATACTCATTATACAAATAAAAATTATTTTTGAATTATAGATTGACAATGTTTCTTATTCTTGTGAGACCTCATATTTACATGGTCTATACTTTATATAAAAAAAATTCTTCATGACTTGGATAAACAATAAAATTACTCAAATTTACACAGTTACTCATAGAAACACATGGAAGATACAATGATGAAATAATTTGAAAAAACACACTTAACCAATTTTTAAAAATATCCAAATGAAGATAGATTTCATCTATTTGTATGAATTCCTATATAATTATCATGAGATTTAATAAATATGTCATTTTAGGATCAAAATGACATCTTTGTGCAAAGGTGTGATCCTAAAAAAAGTGGAAGAATATACAAATATTTTAGTAGATCAACCATTCACATGGAATCTCTCACTTGAATAAGATTACTCAAAACTAATGTGCAAAGGAAAATCCTAGAAATTCTTAAAGAAACTCAACATGTGTAATCAACATATAAGGATTAGATTAATTCAATGAAAGTTATAAATAGATCCATAAGATTAAGAAAGAAACCAATAAAAAAAAATTGGTGAGGATCACTTCAATTCTAGAGGAAGAATGTCTATATTCAAGATTTGGATATCCAAGGACACTTGGAATAATAGCATATAACATCATAATATTTCATCAATTTTTACAACCCATAGATGGAGATCGAGTCATTAATTCTTAATTCAATTATGCAATGCAATTTAAATAATATGTATACTTCTCAATTCTCTATATTGAAAATAAAAAACATTAATTTAAATCACAAATAGGTTTCCAATTATGCAAAATTATCACTAAATTTAATTACCATTGCATATCACTCAAAATCATCTTTTTGACGCATTAAATATCTCATGAAATGAATCTCAAAATTGTAATATATGATAAAAAAAAGAAAATTTCCTATTCCACAAGCCCACATACATGCCAAATTATAGTAATAGTTTGAATTTAAAATAAAAATGTAATATTTTAATACTATTAATAATTAATGAGTACAAGTTTAAAAATGGCATAGCCACTTTTCCTTTATCACCTTTATGGGCTTAGACTCCTAGTCAACCTCCTTTGACTAGTCCACACTTGAAAATGCCTTTCTTGTTTTCCTTTTCAACCTTAACTCTTTCTCTTTATTTTTTATTTGTGATGTGGGAAAAAAAATTATTTTATACCCTTCATTCTTTTAAAATACATATATCACATGTATTGACTATGCTAAGGGGATTCTTATTACATGATATGAATGGTTTCACTTTTTTCCACTTTTCTAGCACCTTCATCATCAAATCTTATTCTAAACATAATAAGAATCAATGACATAAATACCAATCCCCTTTCCATCGGAATTTCATATTATATTGTGTTCAATATTTAATATAATTTTTAAACATAATGTTCTTAATTGTAACATTATTTGTGTGGTGAAATCTTAGAAATTTTTATAATCAGAATTTTTTCCTCTCCCCTCCTTGCTCAGCCACTCATATTGATTATCCTCTTGAGAAGAAGATAATGGAACAATTACCTACTTGTTTGGGATTTGATCTCATCCCTTTTATTGATATTTTAAAAAAATTTATAGGAACATCAAATTATCATGGTCTTGATGATCATTCTATTTACCAGAGTCCATTCTTCATGGCTCAAACCACTCCTGGTCTCCCTAATGATAACTTTGGAACTACGTTTAAATGGAAAAAAATTATATACAAGGTTAAAATATTGTGGGAAGAATCAAAAAATCTTTTTAAAAATGGGTCCTCGCATAATTTGTATGACTTCCCTTCTAGGAGGAGGTTGATCCCAACCTGTGGGTGATTTCCTTCATCTTCACTCCTAGTCTCTTCTACACTTTTTATGTGGTTGTTGTTTTTTGGTTTAATTTGAATTATTCATGGATGTTTTTTAGACTATTTTTGTATATTTTTTAGCTTTATTTTCAAATCTTATCTTATTATCATTTATATACTTTATTGTTTCTTTGTTTTGTCTTTTCTCTTATAGGAATCATGGTTTATTTTTTACATCCTATTTGGGCTTATTTATTTGGGGATTGGGGCCCCATGTTGTATCCAAATTTTATTGTTGGATCTTTGATCTATGTAGCATATCCTCATGTTGATTTTGGGGCCTCTTCAAAACCCATGTTTCACTTTTACCCATATCTAAAAAACCATCGTTTATTTTTTAGCAAACATGATTACCATTTGAGATTTTATCTTCCCTCAAATCAAGATTCAAATTCTAATAAGATGCATTAGAAATAAAATTATTACCCTTATAATTGAATTTAATATAATTAAATCCTTTTGATAAATAAACTAATATTATATGCTTTCCATCATGATTATCTAGCTAATCTCACAAAACATTGAGAAAAATGCAAAGCATCAAGATTACTTGTTCTCATCATTATAAGTATAATATAATTATCATTATCATGGTGATATTTTTTATTTTATCCAATTTAATTTATCATTACATATACTATATATTATATCATAAATGTTTTCTCTTGACCAATCAATAATCCCAATGCACCTTATCAAATTGGGTAGTGCCTGTTATCATGCATTCATTCAAATTTAGAATTTCATATATAAATCAAATTAGGTTTTTACACCTAATTTTTTTATTATACACTTGAAAACATCAATTTTGACTTGAATTTAGCATACATAACTTGTGAATACACTTTTGACTCTCTCACATTATCCCATCTTTGTTTGTCTATCCAAGTAATTAGCCAACCCAATTTATTGTCATTAATATTCATGATCTCTATAATCTATACTAGAATACTCTATTATCCTAATAAATTTATCATCATATTCTATATTTGTGTTTTTTCATATATTTTTTGTAATAATACTCAAATAATTATAGTTACCATTAATTTTTTCCTTCACCAATTAAAATCTCTCTATTGGGTCATCTTATGTACATTTCACATGTGAGTTATGTGGGTAAATTAAAAAGAGTCATATATAAATAAAATACAAACCTAAGGTCCTACTCATTTGTAAATTTAATTTAAAACCATTTTCACATTGATAAATCCATGCATAACCCTTTGAGGCATTATCTAAAATCATCCAAATATAAATATACTTCAAAAGAATGGTTTGAAAGCCAAATCTAATTACAAGTTCAAGATCAAGATTTCATGTTTTCAAGTTTCAAATGCCAAAGACTTTCATTTCACTCTAGTGGAAAAATATTGAGCACACATACACATAAGTGGGATAAATATGCATGATTTGATCCCTCTTTATATTATTGGAACATAAGAAACACTTAACCAATCAGCAAGGATTAATTTGGGTTGTTCAACCCATATTTTACTTCCTTTTCTAGTTTAATAATTTTTCAAAAGTGTAGCTAGGGTATTAAGGAAAAGCAAGACACAATCAAGATTTATGAATAGGATCAAGGTCAATAAATCATAAAAAAATATAGGTAGGCATGAAAAATTATTTTTGGTAGAATAGATCATAAAAATAAAAAGGAATATTTATATAAAATAGTGGATGGAAGTAACTTACATAGGTTTTTGGGCTTTGCTAGCAACAAACTAGTAGATTCGTATAGTCTATTTCCTAATCTGAGTAGTGATGGAGCTATTATAAAGCATTCTAGGTTGGCGTATATAAAGAATGAGAAATTAGAAATATAATATCATATAAGTGCCTTAAATCTTAGTCCTTTCTATATTTAGTACATGAAATCAATCTTTTCATATTAATTCAGATATGTATGGTAAATTTTATGTCTTATGCAATTAAAATTTATAAAGTTTTAGCCTATTTAGATCCCCTAAATCCAAAATAATTTAAAACAATTTATTGAAACTAATTTTGTCTTAAGCATAGAAAACACTAGGTTTGATTTTTTATTTCCCCTTCATTAGTGTCTATTTATACTAGGGTTCATTTTTTAATCTACAATCCTTAAAACCCTATAATTTTTTACTCACCCTTATCCTAGGATTAGTTCTTCTACTAAGGTTTGTTGACATGTTATGGTTTGGAAAGTTTTACATTCATGTGCATACCTAAAACCCTACAATCACTCATTCTATGTATTCCTTCTTATCTACCCATGAATTTCATTATAATTATTTCAATGAGTGGAAAATGTCAAGGTAGATGATCATCCTTATGTTCCTAATGATATTACTTATACAAATGAAGATAATGCTTATTTTAGTGGATTGAATGACTATGTTTATTATAGTTATAATGATGTGGATTATTGGTATGTAGTGATATTTATTTATATGATGGTATTGAAAGATAATTATATAAAATTAATGTTTTAATTCAAGATATTAGTTATTCTTTTGCTTCCTTAGAGCCTTTCTCTAGTCATGAAGTAGAACAAGAAGGAACCAATATGAATTAACTAACACACTTTTTAATACTACTAGGCTTATAATTAAGAAATAAGATTCTCTAAATAAATGGATAGATGATATACATGTTGCTTCTCATGATGTTAGACCTTAAAATGATATGGCTAAATGTAATTGCTTTTATAGTAACATGAAATGTGATATTATTTTTTCTATTGATATTCAATGTGTTACTAATATTTATATAGATATGAAGTGTGGTGATATTTATAAACCATGCAAGGATGTATCTATTGATATGGAATGTGATAAAGTTTATAACTATTATTACACTAGGAATGTTTTTGATAAATTTTTAACACATATGTTTAAGATTAATGGTGAGATGAAGCATGTGAATGAATCTTTTAAAACCATAACCATGTCTTCTAGTCATATAGTCTCTATGATGCATGTGTAGATATTAAATTTCAATTATATAGCACCTCAGTATTATATAGTTGGCAAGTACTTCTCATGGTTGTACCCTTTAGTTCCTAGATCTTCACATTGTCAAAAAGCTTGCATCCATTATCTCTTTTGCTTGTTGCTTATCTCTTAGCCTAACCATATGTTATTCTAATGAACAGTCCTTGTATTCTATGAAAAATTATATAAACATGATTATTATCATCCTTTATAATTTTTGGACATGTAATTATTTTTTATCTTCTCGGACACTTGTATCACAACTAGATGCCTACATCGACATAAGTTTCTTGTATCAAACTAAGTTTATAGTCCCCTAAAATCATCAAATTTATAATTATAACATGTCCTTATTGTCATTATAAGTGATTTAATGCAAGATATCTATTTAAAATACTGGTATATATGCATGATAAATCCTCATTCATACCTCACTTATAAAATTCACAGCTCTCACATGACAAATTACCAAAGCCTTCAAGTGAGAAATACTTCCCTATTATTTATTATTTCAACACAATTCATAAGGATAACCCATTTATAAGTTTAAATTATTGAAGGATAATCCCATGGGTCCTATTTTCTAAGTTACAAGATAGATCATTATATGTACTTACTTTCCACATGCTGCACCCTTATGCACATATAAGCTAACACATTAGGTGAGAACTACATTAGTATAAGACACTCTTTATAATAGAGGATATGTAGGTAGCACCCATTAATAGAGGTTTACTTAGGGTTAGATTAACATCGTGAGCCCACTAACCTATTTTTTCATAGTAATTATGAATATGAAGAACTAGGGTTTTGATCATTTGACAAGGAGAAAATTTGTGCATGAGATCTAAACACACTAGAATAAAGGTAATAGAAAACCTAGAAGGTTCTAGGTTGTCACCATTATATCCCAAATTTAAACCCTAGATAATTCAATCAAAACTTCTCAAAATTGGGATAACATGGAATTATCTCTACATATAGGCAAACTGCTACAAGAGATAGATATCTAGATTATGGGCTAGCTCGCTTGATCTATCTATTGAAGTTCACACACTAAACTAGGATAATCACTATTTGGGGTAAAATGGAAGAAGGAAACATAAAAATAACCTAATTTAATGGAGGTGATACACTAAGGATGTTTCTATAAACATATTTGTATTTACTTTAATAAAGTAGACTACTAAAACTGATCTCAACTCAAAGGTTCTTCTAGCATTAGTGTTTCTACTTGGAGGTAAATTGCTATGAAATACTAAAGGTGGGTAGCTACAATTTATAAGATTATACATTTCTAATATCCTTCACTCTTAAAAACACACATAACAAACATATACACTTCATGAGACTTGTGAGAATAAATGCTACTGACACAATTCATACAAGAGCAGAATGAAAGCAAGGAAAAAAAATCATCATCACTTGTCATCAAAATAAACTAGTTGACATACTTAGGAAAGAATTGTAGAGATTAAACCATCTTGATAAAACTTTAGTCAAATGAAAAACAATATTTCAAACTAGTAGGGCTTTACCATACCAATTGTGGATAGTTTACAATGCTAAAATGGCTTCAATATATAGAGCATAGGAGAGGAGAGAAAAAGAATGACATTGAAGAGTCACCATGCCAAGTGTCAAGTCTTGAAAAATAGTTATAATTCAAAAGGATTAATAAAATAGGTCATTAATCTTCCTTAAAAAATTGTCAATCAAAAACATGACATATCCATATATTTGGCATATGGACACTTCATTATCCTTCTTGAAATTGTTTGCTTGATGAGGAGTTCACTAAATATACAAAACTACTTTAGAACTTACTGGCACATGTACCCTTACCTGATAATATGTAAAAAATATTTGTGAACTCATTATACACCCCTCAACTAAAGACCTTCTCTTTATCAATTGTCATTCACTTTCTTATAGTCACTCACTAGCCTTCTAGGCCTAGACTCTCACACTTGTCACCTAATTGACTTAGATCTTCAATCTTTATTCATTCAAGCATACATTGATCATGAGCCTATACAAAATGTTATGATTGATAATGGTGATAGTGATAATGTTTTCACTATGACATTACTTATGCATTTATGTTGTACACATGATGATTTGCATCTTCTAGCTAAATTAGTTAGAGCATTTGATGGGACCTCATAGTAGATTATTGGTTAGATTGACTTACCTCTATAGGTTTGTCTAACACATGGGGTTACTAAATTTTATATTATACCTTACACATGTCTATTTTATATGTTATTTGGATGACTTTGGATAAATACACTTCATGTAGTACCTTCTATAGTACATGGGTTTGTTAAATACATTCATGCTAATTAGGTAATTATAGTTTCTAGAATTCCACATGAGCATCCACTAACACAAGATAAATTTATACCCATATAGTTAAATATCAAATATAATAAGGTTAATCCTCCATTAAAGGGTAAGAAAAAATCAATCCCCTTTCCTAGGCATCCATTACTTGAGAAACCATTACATGAAAGACACAGTGGATTCCATGGAATCCTTATCTACTACACACTATATTCATATATCTATAGCACCTAAACATGTTCATATTACTAATACTTCAAAGAAACCAAAAATCATTTGGAGATGGGTCCCAATAACCTCTAATCTTTCTATTATCTCTTTATGATCACAAAGTCATATTATACATATATAAAGCATTATAGATCCTACAATGCTAGATATTAAACTTATATATACTCTTTGGTAGTACTACTAGATTATTGAAGTAGGTTCTCAGTGGGGAGATAACTATGAGCATCTTTTGGATGAGATCATAAGATAGTCTTTTATTTTCAAATATTTAGAAAATACCTAAAAATTTAAAAATTTAAAAAATCCAAAAATATTTTCATCATTTACTTATTTGATTAGCTCCTTTGGATCTATATTATTAGTTCCATGTTGGTAGATAACATATCATTATTTTTTATATACACATAATTTGCATGCATCTTTTGAGTGTGATACATGCATACCTAGGGACATGATCTATGCACTTTCAAATGTTGGGCCTTCCCTCTACTAATGTCATATGGTTATTAGGGGCTTCCACTTTTTTTTATCATGATACACATAGGTTATATTATTATATGATCATTTTCCATTATTATTCTTTAGCCTATACACTTACACATGCCTTTATCCATGTTTATATCTTTTGTAGTGTACTTGATATGTTATGTACTTAACATTTTTTGCTAACACATATATCCAAGGGATTAGTATGATATGTTTATGTTGGTTTATTATGTTCCATGTTTTCATTTTATGCACTTACTTACGTGTCTTTTCTTTCTTGATATTATCTTGATTTTTTTAGCATTTCAACATAATCCATTGCTTGCAGCCCCCATGCCTATGCTTATCTATTTTGACATTTCCATATGTCATTATTTATTGTATGTGTATATTTGAACATGTCATGCTATGCTTTCATGAAATTTAACTCAGTCATGTCCCTTCAATTGTGTGGAATCTAAATGTGCCCCTTATTTGAGGTCTCCTTAGATAATTGTATTTTAATTGCTTAATTGTTTATTGAGCTTGTATTGCTACTATCTAGATGATTTCAAGATATATAATGCATCTTAAGACTTGATGTGATCAAATTTTATGTGCTTCAATGATATATTTACCTAGACATGTTTATTATATATGTCACATTACATATTCACAAATTATATAATTATCATATCCTTTTGAGGTAAGGTGAATACTAGTTTCTACTTTCCCCTCACCTCAAAAAGAGGGGCATATCAGTGGGGGAATGTTATATAAACATGTTTTTCACACTTATACCAGTTCTTAGTTTCATATTTCAATGGTGGTATGTCATGAAAACATGTCTTACATACATGAAAATTTTAAAACTGGCCAAATTGCATAGTTATATGATTCAAATACACTTTTATGGTAGCATTCATTACATTGCTAGTATTTTTATACTCAAGTTTCATATTGAGACATATATGAGGTGCATATGACATGAAAAGGTCACCTTAAATTTCAAAATCAAAATCAATTTTAGATTTCAAATACTGATAATGAATTTTATGGATTGTTATTGATTCAAATTTACTATAGTATTTGGTTTAATTTTGGCAAGTTTGAGGTGATTAAATCACTCAATATTACCAATTTTATAGGATGGAGTGATTAAATCATCCAACCTCATTAGATTTATAGTGTGGTTTGACTTGGATTACTCACACTCACTAGGTTATAAGAATGAGTGGGTTGCATAGTTGAGTTAACCTCAACTGCTAGGTGGAAACTCACATTTTCTCCAAGGTTGGGGGAAACTTTTCCTCATATATTTATATATATGAACTTGAAAGTATTACATTTGTCCTAATCTTAATTTCAATGATTCATAATTAAATATTTTTTAAATCAAAATTTTATAACGCAAGATGGTTACATCGATACATAGTTATACTCCTAACTTTGCTCTACTTACTTTTAAACATTTTAAATGCTTTCTATTTCATATTATATGCACTAATTATATATAGTAACTTGATCTTAATTTTAGGTCAGTCACTAATAAAGAATTAAAATAGAACTCACATAAATAACACACATTAAAGTGGGGAGGGAAATGTATATACTAAATCTAAATTATGTAGCATGTCAATATTTTATATCATGGTTGTACCCTTCAGTTCCTAAAACTTCATGTTATTGAAAAAATCACATCCACTATCTCTTGTGCTTATTGGTTATCTCTTAATATAAACATATGTTCTTCTGATGATCAAACCTTCTATAATGTGAAACATGCTATCAACCTATTTATTATCATCCTATACAATGTTAGGAGCTCTACCTATTTTACATATTCATAAATACTTGTGTCCTAGCTAAACGCCTATCTCAACATAAGTAGCATGTGCCAAACTAAATTTCAAGTTCTCTAAATTCATTAAATTTTAAATTTTAATGTGTCCTTATGGTTTGCTTAATCTCTTTAATGCAATATATTTCTTGAAGGTATTGTTATATATGCATGATCAATCCTCATCCATACCTCACCTAGAAAATTCACACCTCTCACAAGGCAACTTACCAAAAGAATTCACTCAATAATTCAAGTGATAAAATATTATTTATTCTTTCTTATTTCAATATTAGTCCTAGAGACAAGCCATATATAAGTTTTAATTATTGAAGGAGTAGCCCATGAGTCCTATTTTCTAAATTATAAGCAAGGTCATTGTACACACTTGCTTTCCAAATATTGAACCCTTGTGCACAAACAAGCTAATAAATTAGGGGATAAATATATCAGTTTGAGGTCCTCTTCAAAATAGTAGATATGTAGGCATCACCCATTTTTATATAGGACTTTGGGGTTGGTTTAACACCATAATCCCACTAACTCATTTTTCCATAGTCACTATGAATATGAAAAACTAGGGTTTTGATCATTTGACAAGGAGTGATTTATTTTATGAAAGATATGAATAGACCAAATCAAAAGCAATAGAAAACCTAGAAGGTTCAAATATGCACCCAAATTTTACATAATGTGACCTTTCTGATTCAAATCTGATGATGATCAATGATCTCTTATTTTATGCTCCATATGGAACTTTAGAACTCCTTGCTTCCATTTTATTTCCCTAATCCTTCCTTGAACCCTTTTGGTCCCCTTTTTTTAAATTATGTATAATTTTGTTATATTTATTTTAAAATTTCTTATATAAGGCAAAACCACCACACCAGGTGACAAAACTATCACCCTTATTTACAAAACTGCCTCTCAAATTACATAAGTGACACAATGGTTTTGTAATAGAGATGTCAGTTCTATATTAATATGGTTTAACATTAAAATAAGGATGTGTGCGTAATTATAAGTAGTGGTTCTATCACCAAAATTCATAGTTTCATAATCACCCCTACATAAAGTAGTAGTTTTATCCCTTTGTATTTGTCTTCTAAAATCAGTCCCAAAAATCATTCTTTGAAGTGTTTTGCATGTTTTTTTATTGTTTTTATTGTTTTATTTATCCTAATTTTCCTATTATCAATCCCAACTCACTCCCTCTTCTATTTTAAATCATTTTGAGTCCCTCTCAAGTTTAACTCCTAGTTGAACTTAGTTAAAGTCCTTCATGTAAGCCCCCAACTCTTTCTACAAAAAGGCCATCTTGACCTAATTTTAGATCCAAAGATTTAAATTATAAGTTGTATTTTGAATCTTTTTAGACACAATCCTTCTAAAATTATCTAAAATTCCAACCTCTTTTATTTTTATGTCAACTACATTACCAGAGGTGAAGAAGTGTTATTGGTCTAGCAACTCGATATTTACAAAATTAGATAATTGGTTAGCCTTAGTTTAGAAAATATCCATTTGTGGTTTTATCTCTTATCCTTCCCCATTTGTTTCATATCTTGGTCATCCTCTAGTTAAAAATTTATTATAATTCACATAAGGATGGATTCCCCATTTCTTTCATATCTTAGTCATCCTCTAGTTATAGATCTATTATAATTCACTCAAGGATGGAAAAGAGTTAACATGTTGAGGATTATTTCATCAACATATTGCATGCATTCCAAGTGATCTATGCCTTGGTCAAGTTATATTCTCTTTTGATTTCAGTATTGTTTATTTATTAGATTAGATTAGTAAGGATATTTTTTCATTATATTAATCTCATCATTCAAAAAATAATAAATTTGATATGGAGATAAGTTTATCTCTTTTCATTGTCTTTACTGCCCAAAAAAAAAAGTAGTTAGTTTTGATTGTGCTTGCATTCCAATAGATTTATTTTCTCTCCATTAGAAAACCACTTCATAAAAAATTCATAAAAATACCTTAGTGAATTTTCAAAACTTTTCCATCCAACATAGCATGTCATTTTCAAATTCAAATAAAGTTTTGTTACATTCAAAATAACCAACTAGTCAACCACAAGACCTTAAACAATTTTAGGTGAAAAAATAGAGGAAGTAAATTTTTTATTTTGATGAATTAAAAGTGTTTTTATTCCCTATTGAAAATATAAAATAATAATATTTATTTATTATTTCTCTTTTAGCAAATCATTAAAAAAAACTTGTTTACAACAAACTAGGAAAGTTGAAAGGCTAGTTTAGCTTGTTTATAGACAAAGAAAGTTAATAAAAAATAATTGTGTTATTATTGTTTTAGATTAGATTTATTTTTGAATTGATTGAAAATGTATAATATATAATTTTCATTTTTAATCCATCCCACATAAATTAAATAAAAAATACAAAAACATCACCACCTAGATTGCATCTAGATAAAGTTAGGAAAAATCATCACTTTGCATAATAGTATAGGTTTCTTCCTCTCCCCTTCACATGCATCATGAATTATTGGAAAATTATAACAAGAATATTTTATTTCATTTTCTATTAAAAAATTATTTAATTTCTTTCAACATTTTCATTTCATAAATCAAGCATTTTACCTCCATAAACTCATAAAAATAAAAAATAAACAAGCCAAAAACAACCATAACTCAAAAAATTAGTGTCAAGAATATTTGCCAACACATGAAAGTACTTAGATTTTATTTAAATTCTTTCCACCATGTACAAAAATATAAATTTCATCCAAGCCTTACTAACACATGCAAGCATGTAGATTTAATTATAAGCCTTATCAACATGTGCAAACATCTTCATTTCATCCAAGCATTTCTTATTCATGTAAGCACCCAACACAAAGCCTTACCAACATATGAAACAACATATATTTCATTATAATCCTTGACAACATATGCAAGCATACACATTTCATCCAAACCTTGCATATTCATGTAATCACCCCACATAAAGCATTTCTTTAACATCACAGTCATCATACATAAATCATTATTAAACAAGATCATACACTTTAAATTGGATTTTGCCTAACCTATTTTAGATGATCCTTCCCAAGACACCAAATCTTGTCTACCAATGTTTATTCCCTATAACTAGATCATTATATCTATATATGTATATTCAAACCAAAATTAATAAGGAGCTAAGCCATGAGGTTTTCTATTTCACCCCAATTCCTCATCTTATTATTGACTCCTTGACTGTTTTGGATGAACAATAATGCATCCAACATACACTTATAGTTTCTCATCCTCAACATAGAGCCTACCCAATCAACATCACCCATCCTTAGTCCCATATCCAATCCCATCCATCTCCACGGGTCTATTCTTATCTTATATAATTCACATTTGTGGATGACATTGATTAGGCATAGCTAACCTAATATAGTAGATATTTTCCCATGATTCATTTAGTGAAATCTACCCCATTTCCATAGTCCTAACATTGACAAAGATCTTCACCTTATTATGATCTTAGAAACTAGAGGACCTTGGATCTCTATTTCTATGTAACTCTACACTCTTAACGAGCACTATGACATTGCTAGTCTTTTGGTTACATCATGACAATACATTTTTGCCATCCACTTCAAATCTCATCCCACCTAAAAATCAACCAAGTCCATATCCCATCCATTATGTTAGATGCCTTGACTTAACCTCAAGGAGTCAAATGCATGATTTATCATGTGTTATTCACATATATATAAATTGGTGAACTTGACATGAAAGACTGCATCCTTTGCATATTCCTTTCTTACTCTTCTCTCCCATCCCTCCTCCATCTTCCCTCCTCCTTCCATTTATTTTAAAGGTATTAATAGACCCCCATAATATGTCTAGATAGGATAGGAAAATATATTGGCCTAAAAGGCTATAGGATAAGCCAAATAAATTATAGTGATCCTTCATTGATGAATTAGAAAAACCTAACCTTTGACATGAATATATACTACCAATTCTATGACTACTCTCATCCTAACACACAAACTAGGAGTGGAGTCTACATTTAAGAAATATGAGATATATGTGAAACTATGAGAAACCCCTTATATCAGACACTATGACCTTTACTAGTGGAGTTGCAATCACCCCCTACATGGCCATTAGTCCATCCCTTATCCTAAAAATCCTAGACATAAAAATCATGGCTAAATATGATCATTACCTAGGAATGATCCACCACGTAGAGGATGAAGTTAACATTATGAAAGTAGTCATGTACCCTCCTAGTAGGATTTAAGATGCCTCTAACCCAATAATATAAATTATGACCACTACCATAAGGGATCCCACCCTAATAAACCCCCCTCAAACTAATCCATCTCATGCCTCTACCCCTCTCGTATAGGATGTACTTATTCCTAGCACCATTGTCACCCCAAATCAACTCAGCAGCCCCCTATTGGGTCATATTCATGACCTAAATAATAACCAATAAACTCTAGCTCAAGTGATGGTATTATATTCTCATGCTTAAGCTCATCCCTCTCATTATCTCATTTAAGTGATGACTCATTAATCCCCACAATGAAATGCCTATATACTTCTACCATAGTAAGAACACATGTCCCTACCAAACCATGTCTCTCACCAACCCCTTGGGGGTATCTTTACTCATGGATTCCCCAACCTAGACATCTCTAAAACCTATTCATCTTATAGATCACCCATTAAAACCCTAATAAGAAGCATGTACACTTATGATTGGCCTTTGTAAAATGATGTGGTAGCCAATAATATGTTATTCTTTGCACCTCAAAGTTACGTGCCTCCCACATATACTCCCCCTTCATAAATAAGATATGTCTCACCTTATATAGCATCAAGTTACTACAAACCATGTACACCCTACCAAAACAAACCACCACACCTCCTAAATCCAACAATCTTACCCCTTACTTCCATATGTATTCAAAATCCACTCAAATAATTATTTTTTAGCTTCTTCCACTTAGCCTTATTAGGATTCTTTTATTCCTTCTCGTGGTTACCAAATTAACCCCTATATGATTTTGTCTTTTCAATCCAATCACACTATGATAGCAATAAACTTTAAAAACATGGGGACTTATGCTGAGTACCTTAAGGAGCCTCTCAGTTTTAACATATGAGGGGTTAATCTCCCACATCCCCTACCTGACCTTCCCAAGTTCAAAGGGGAGGTTGATCCTAATTCACAAGTCAAATCTTATGCTATTGTTATTAGATAACTCTTACACTAGGATGGGGTTGTAAAAATCTTCCCCAAAACCTTAGAAGGTATAGTAATTGATTGCTATTATGACCTCCCTGAGGGGTATATATATATTTTTTGAAAAATCATGGTTGAATTTTTCAAATCTTTAGATATTAATACAAACCTAAAGATTAGCACACAAATTATTTCACATCAATAAAGAACACATTGAGTCGGTTACCTATTTCATCATGAGATGGTAGTAGGTCTTATATTCCTCTACTAGTGCACCCAACATGGATTAATGGGAATTTTTTAATCTCTTCCTTCACTCCCTTAACAAGGATATGAGGGAGGATGTCCATAAATTACCCTATTGATCTTATGAATAATCCCTTGAGAGCACCTTATAGATTAACCATATGGCTATTTCTAGTGGTCAATAAAATTACATTACTAATGGGTGCATTATCAATCCAAACCAAAATAACGGTGTATTTAAAAATAAAATTCTAAACAATACAAAATATGAATACTACCATTGATGGTGTATCTAAATATAGCAAGAAGATAAACCTTATGAATAACAATCAATATCAACCTATAAATAACACTAATACCACTAACAACATAGGTGATATGAACCAAAATCACCCTCCTACCATTCATGTGGTCAATTTTAACCAATCATCACCATAAAACATTAACACTATAATCATAATCAAAATAAATACAAGTTAGTCAAAAAATACTCCTAATTTTAGAACTAAGCATATTGCAAATAAAATTTTCAATAAGGGTTCGGCAAAAAGGTGTAGAACATGAGGCTTAGGGACTAAAATCCCAATGTTTATTGCCTCTTCCATCAATTTACTAGTCATGACACAATAAATTTATCCAAATACTCTTGAAAGATCAAAGATAGACATTTTTATACATGTTCTTAGGTAGTGTTATTACAAAAACCAAGGCATTTTTAGATAGTCATATCACCCCTCAACATCAGAATCTCTAAATCTACCAAAACCCCTTCTATAACCATCAAACATGTGTTACCCAAAGTCAATAGTTGGGTGGCCCATAGAACCACCGTATCAACATAATAAACCCATGATGACATGCACTCATTATATCAAAGTATCTACCTCTGGGACTACAAACACTAATGTGTCTCCTCAATTGGGAATGCAAGGTGAAACCAAAATGATATGGTTCATAGAATTATAAGTTGAAGAAGAGGTGAACACGTAAATACTTAAACTTAATATTTATACAATTATATTCAAAAAATGAAATGTTTTCCCCAAATTTAATACATATTATGATTTGATATACCTCAATATACTTCACATACTTCTATATCAAACTAGTGAGGAATACAATGTTGGTTTTTCACAACTATATCTTGAATCCACTGAAATTTCACATGCATGGAATAGAAATCTAGAAAAATGAAATATATTATTTATAGTCATGCAAGGTACAATCATATTTTGGAATAAATCATAATTTTCATTAATACATCTAACTAAGAAATATGAAACATGCACTTAGAAAACTATTGCACCTTTCTTCACAAACATGCACTACAACATACCAAAAATAATGCTAAAATTTGAACAAGGCTTTGACATGAAAATATAACCTCTATATGATATTGACCTCAATAAACCAAAGGGTTTTTGTCCTCTGATCTCTAATAACTCAAGGGGTTTCATCATTGAATCTTATAGTTTAACAATAAGTGCATCAAATGTGTAGAAATTGTTGAATTGACAAAAGATCAAAACTAATAAGGTTGTCTATCTTTAAAAAAAATATAAGCCACAAATAAAAATGTCCCAAATATAATATTTCCATGTTATATCTCTATAATATGTAATATAAATTTTCGATCTCCACATAAATCCCACTAAATATTTATCATAGTTTCCTTTTTATACATTATTAATTTTTCCCATAAGATTCTCCACTTCCACTCTCTCTCTTAAAATTCATATATTTTTTATTGTGTTTCTATATTAAATATTTTATTTCCAAAATCCATTTATTGTAACTCCCCATTAATGCATTATCATAAAAATTTCCAAAGAATCTACAAATAATTGACTGTCAACTAATCCTATAGGTTATAAACCTCTTCATAAGAATTCTCATGCCCCTCCTTGGGAAAATACTCAAAAATAATAATATTTTATTAATTACTTGGCCATTTTTATCAAAAATAATAAATAACGAATATTTCAGGTCCAAATAATCAATATTAAATAATATTATTTTCCTTTCTCCTCTAAATCCAATGATAATATTGGAATGAGCATTTTGTCCATAAGAATAAATTAATTGAAAAATGGACATGATAATCCACCCTTCCCATAGTTTCTTTACCACAAGCAATTGTAACCCATGATGTTCAAGAATCATTATTTTAATGTGATGAATCAAACTATAATACCCATGTAATCTGAATCCTATACCTATCAAGTGAGATAACTCTTCCCAAAAAGCATTGCAAGATATACTTTCCCTAACATCCAAAACATCCTTATAAAACTCATGTAATTTGATCACCTATTTAAAAAATAGCTTGAATTCATGAGAATAAATGTAAAATAAATGTTCATGACTCACAACATCATAAATGTAAACCTACAGAAGATCCATGATGCAATGCATGATTATAATTTTACATCTTTGACTTGGATCAAGAAATGAATATATAATTGTACTAACTCCTGTACTCTAAATGTTACTAGAATTCAAAATAAATATCAATAATTCTTCACCATGCATCCACTACACCACTCTGATAGGGATAGATATTGGAGACTATGCATTTGAATAGATTGGTGTCAAAGAAATAGGTCACAAATTCTCATATTTTGTCATCTCTACTTCTAATGTAATGAAATCCATGGATATACTTTCCTACTTTTTCTTCAAATATGCAATGTTTGTATTTATCTTAATAGAAAAATGTGCTATAATGTGTTTTATTGATAGGTTATGCATTATTCTATGTTTTAGTACATCCTTCTTAAGTCCCTTCCATGATAATGTATCTCTGATGTATATATAGGTCTTGTAGAATCCTTAGGTGTCCTACTAATGGAGCATCATGAAAATATCTCAAAATTTTCCCCTTAATTTTGGATTTAGTAACTAAAAATATTTTATTTTTGTAAAGTATGAGGCCATACATCATTGTAAATCTATCGTCTCTCACATTCCCATCAAGAGATTAGTACAAAATGTGTTTTTAAAATATTCTATAATGATTGAAATGTTCCAAGCTATTGGAATAACAAAAGTAGAATATAGAGTAGGAATTCTAGAAAGAGCATCCACTACTATATTATTTTTCCCTTTCATTTACTCTATATCAAAATCATAGGCTTGCAGTTTACTCACCCATTTTTGTTTACAATTATTCAAGTCATGTTTGATAAGAAAAAACTTCAAGATATTATGATCAGTCTTCACCATAAATTTTCCACAAACTAAATATTGTCATATATTAGACAAAGCATGTATGATGGAAAAAAATTATTTTTTATATATTGATAATACTTTCTCTGGTTATTTCAACTTCTAATTTCAAATTCTGTAAGAAAACTTATCAAACTACTATGCCCTTCTTCATAAACATGCACTATAACATACCAAAACAAATTTTGAAATTTGAACAAATATTTGACATGAAAATATAACCTCTATATGATATTTCCCTCATGAAACCAAATGGGTTCCATCCTCTAATCTCTAAGAACCCAAGGGTTTTCATCCTTAAATCCTATAGTCAAAGCACAAGTGTGTCAAACATTTAAAAATTGTTGAATTGCCAAAAGATCCAAACTAATAAGGTTGCCTATCTTAAATAAAATTTGGGCCACAAATACCAATGTCCCAAATAGAATATTTTCATATTATATCTATATAATAGGTAATAGAAATTTTCCATATTCTATCTCCACATAAATCCTACCAAAGATTTATTATAGTTTCCTTTTTATACATTACTAATTTTACCTATAAGATTTTCCACTTCAAATATCTCTCTCTCTCTCTCTCTCTCTCTCTCTCTCTCTCTCTCTCTCTCTCTCTCTCTCTCTCTCTCTCTCTCTCTCTCTCTCTCTCTCTCTCTCTCTCTCTCTCTCTCTTAAAATTATTATAGATTTTGTCATATTTTTTATATATTAGATATGCTCTTTCCAAAATCAATTTATTGTAACTCCCCCATTAATGCATTGTCATAAAAATTGCCAAATAATTTGCTAATAATTGACTACCAACTAATCCTAGAGGTTACAATCATCTTCATAAGAATTCACATGTGTCTCTTTTGCAAAATACTAAAAAAAAATTATTTTATTAATTACTTGACCTTTTTTAATAAAAAATATTTTAGGTCCAAATAATCAATATTAAATAAAATTGTTTTCCTTTCTCTTTCTATAAACCCAAAGATAATATTGGAATGAACATTTTATCCATAAGAATAAATTAATTTAAAAAGGGACATGACAAAAAACTATTACTTACACCATAAAGTATCATCTTATGGCTCTTCATCCCTCAAACATTTCAAAAATGGAGTCTATTCATACACTTATGGGGAACTTTGATTTAATATCTAATTTAACCAATATGTTCTCCCACATCTCATTCCTTGATTTAATTAATAACTCCCTCACTCATTAGTTAGACTTGCTTGAAACCATAATATTAGGGCATATATATAGTTTTACTCCTCCTCCACAACCCTAGATCAATCACATTGATTTGGACATGTTTCCACCTAGTCAAGAATCATGGAACATTGGTTTTTTTAAATCTTAAAATCCTTCCTCCTAACTCTGAGATAGCAAGGAGGGGAGATTTGACCTTATTTGTATAATTTTAGATTTTAAAAAAATATGTGAAGAGGGTTATGGTTGATGATGGAGTGGTTGTTAACATTGTCCCATTTTCCTTCCTACAAAAATGTGGTTATGGGGAAACTAATTATTCTCCAATACATAACACCCTATGAGGCTACAACATCCTCAAATCTACTTCCATAGGTACCATTGTGTTCCCAATAAATTTGGTCCCTAAGATAGTGTTAACTGAGTTCTAAATCATAGATAATGATACCAATTACAATATGAACTTAGGAAGGCCTTGGATACATAGGATGAGGGCCATACCCTCAACCTTATTCTAGTAAATCTGGTTCTTAGACTTAGGAAATTTCTTTGTAGCCTAGGGGGATCCTAAACCATTTAATATTTTATAATAAACTACGCATAAATAGCCTAAATTATGCATCAACTATCATTTTCCTACCAACAGGATCACAAAACCCCATAATTTGTCAATGTTACTAAATCTACAAATCTTAAAGTGATTATTTTAAAGAATGGACTAAAATACCCTAGGATCTAATAAAATATAAATTGAAAGAGAAAGATGTAGCAATGGGTGAAGAGACTACTAACCTAGAAAATTCATTAGTCCATCAATTTCCACCATGTCTATAGCTAAGATCATCAATCTCCTAGAAAAGGACACTCCACTCACCCTCCCATTTGACCCATGAGGAATGGGGACCTATGGTTTACTTAAGACTCAAGGCCAATAGACCTGAGATGAGTTAAATTTATTACCATACCTTTTTATGATAAGGTGTTTAGGAATGAATAATTACCCCTATGTAACAATTATCCCAACAACTACCAACATCATCACCAAATCTTCAACCATGTAAGGGAAATCTATACTTCACATTCTACCCTTATCACTTCCAAACCTCTTCAGAAGATGACATTCTATCATGTTATGATAGGACCTTACCAATTTTTTAGAGTCCTTAATCCATTGATTTTTCTCCCTCCTGAGATCTCAAACATTCTACAATGGCCTACACCTAGTTGTATTTCTCATCATGCTCTGAGTCCTCTAATAGGCAACCTAACCATTACTCCTACCCTAGTTATGTTAGGGTATAGAGATTATTCATACCATGATGTTAAGTAGGATATAAATAAACATTAAAACTCACAATTACCCATGGATTCTTAAAGGGGGACTCTCCCTTCCACCCAAAAATAAATAAGACCCTATAAAGTCACTCACTGAATCCATGTAGGCTTTTCCACATATAACAATAGGATAAACAATACTACCCATGTCCTACCAATATAACTAAAATTTGTATAACTATATTTTCATATATCCTTCACTAAAATTAGACCCTAATTATGTTGGTATATACTCCACACCCAAATAATATCCTATCTATGTTGGCATACTTCCCACCCCAAAGAAAAGGGTGACTAAGCAGCCCTTCAAATTTTTGGAGGTACTTACCTACCTCAACCCAAAGCTTAGAGAACAACCATTTGATTTCCCAAACTTATTCCATTCCTTCATCCATAACATGAGGCTAATCCATATTTATCTCCATGATCCCTTTCATGTACCTTGTAAAAGGTATAGACTCATTATTTTCCAAATCATAAAGACCAAGGACCCCAAGAGGGATTACTCAACATTTTTGATATCTATATGGTTGAGATATCAAAATACCAAGAAAATTCACTATATGACTATCCCCCTTATACACAAATTAGTGGGTCGATTAATATGATGGGGCCAAGTTCCACCTAGGCATTAGGGGAGGAGTCATTCTCATTTCTCCTGAAGGGTGAGTCATGCCTTTTAGTTTCAAGCTAGAATTTGAGTGTATGAATAATGGGGTTGAGTATGAGGCCATATTTTTTGGCATGCCCATTGAAAAATATCAAGGAATCTAAAACTTAAGGATCAAATGTGACTCATAGTAATTTTTGAACTAGTTCTTTGAAGTTTATTAGACCAAGGATAAATACCTTTAGCTATACAAGACCATTATGCACAAGATTGTTAAATAATTTAACTTCATTTATATATAAATAGTCCTTAGGGTAATAAAATATATTTACAACAACATGGTTTCCTCATATTCATGCCTTGACCCCCATTTAAAAATACTATATCCTAATTTTATAGTTTCAGTCAAGACAAACTCTTGTGTGCAAAACTCCTAATGACCAAGTCATCACCCACATTGGGAAAGATAATGATCCCTTGGTCCTTGATTTATTTAAGAATGATGAATCCATCATTGAGTTAATATGATGAATTCCCATATTTACACCATAAAATGGGATTTTAACTTACATATTATCCCACCTCATCCCTTGGGACTAACTATTATGATTCTTACTATCACATTAAGGATTACCTATCTCTTGATGTACATGATGTATTAAATATAGAGGGTGAATATCTTGATCTTATCCTAGACCCTAACATGTTTGGTGATGTAAATTCTTCCATTATTGAAGAAAACATCAACATTAACATTAGGATAAAGGATAGTCCCATACTTCTCAAGTTGGGGTCTTTACTCTCTAAATAGGAAATGGAAGTCCATAAGCATATCCTCATAGAACTCTCAAAATATTTTACTTTTGCCTACACTAACATGATAGGAATCAACCCCAATGTGGTTTTCCATAACTTAATTACAATTTTTAACATAAAACCAATCAATCAAAAGTTCATGCCCATCAATCCTAAGGTTATGTTGATGGCTAAAGAGGAAGTCATCAAACTTTTAAAAGTTAGATTTATTAATCCAGTGGACTATTCTAAATGGATGTCCAATGTTGTGCCTATCCTTAATAAAAATGGTAAAGTCATAATGTGTATATAATTTAAAGACATTAAAAATCATGTTTAAAATATGACTTCCCTCTCCCATCCATTAACATCATTATTGATGTTACCACATGGTATGAATTACTATCACTCATGGATGGTTTATCAGGGTACAATCAAATTCATATTTTTGATGAAGACCATATAAATACCTCCTTTACCATGTCATGGGAACCTTTTTTAAAGTCTTAATTCCTTTTAGTCTCAAAAATTTAGGGGAAACATATCATGGGCCATGACGTACATATTCCATGATTCTCATTCATACGATAGTGGAGGTCTACATAGATGATATTCTAAGAAGGGAAAGATGATGTGTAGACCATTTATAAGTATCACACACCATATTAACATTATTAATCTAATAAAACATCACTCTTAACCCATAGTAATGTGTGTTTGGAGTCATTGGCAAAAAAAATCTAGGGTATATCACTCCTAGCATAGGATCAATATTGACCTTGTTAAAATCTAAGTAATCTTGGAAATGTTCCCCCTCATAGATAAATCAAGAATTATAACATTCTTAGGTAAGTTGAAATCCATTTGATGATTCTTTCCTGACCTTGCCTATATTATTCATCTCATTAAAAACCTACTTAAAAATATAAATGGCCTAACTTGGACAAATGATTTTCAATAGGCATTCGAGGTAGTAAATCCCTTCCTTATATCTCCCCCCATTCTTTTGAAACCTAATATATATAATCCCTTGATGATTTAAATTATAATAATTTTGGTGTCCCTCATATGCATGTTGACTCAGGAAGATAATACTAGTAATGAACACATTGTTTATTTCATTAGTTGAAACCTCATCGATTATGAGACATGATACACTCAAGTTGAAAAGGAATACTTATTAATAGTTTTTTCAACCAAATGATTATGACATTATATATTCAATCAAGAGACAAGAGTTATTATGAGATCTTAATCCCTACAAATGTTTTTAACCCAACTAGATCTCTTTAGGGGAGTTGGGCACTTCATTAGACTTCTAAGTGAGTTTAATTTAATTTATATAAACCAAAATTTAATTAATGGATATATAATTGATGATTGGTTGGTTTATTCTCAGTTGGAATTTAATGACCTCATCGATATTGACTTTCTTGATGAGTTGATTTGTTATCTATAAAAACTCACTATTATCTCCTCTCTTTGGTACATAAATATCATCAATTAATTGATTAACCACACTTACCCCAAATATTCCAACTTAAAATAAAAGAGATATATTCACATTATCACATTTAAGTATGTTATTCTAGATATGGTCCTTTATCTTAAGTCCTTTGATGGCATGTTACTATTCCAATGTGTTGACTAAGAGGAGTCAAAGAGGGTCCTTTTTCATTGTCATAGTGGAATTTATGGTGGAAATTTTAGAAGTCATGTGACTACTAAAAAAATACATAGGATGGAATACTTTTGGTCCACTCTAGACCATGATGTTGTTGAATCTGTATGTAATTGTGAGAAAAGTCAACATTTATTACATGAGATATATATTCCCACTCAGGTGTTAGAACACATCATCACTTCATGTCCTTTTTACACTTTGGGTTTGGATTTAGAAGGTAAGTTCTCCCTTGCTTCTTTAGATGGTTAAAAATTCATTATCATGACCCCTAAATATTTCACCAAGTGGGTAGAAGTAATGACATTAACAAATTTCATGAGATCAGTCATGACAAAATTTATCTTGAGTTGAATTACATGTTGATTTGGGGTCCCACATGTCATAATTACTGACAATGGGTCCCATTTCAAAAATCCCAAAATTCATGAACTATGCAATAAATTTGATATATTACACCACTCATCTTCCTTATACTATCCATAATCCAATTATCAATCCAAAAATACTAGTAAGACACTAAAGTCAATTTTGTTCAAAACTATTAGAGATTATAAATGGCATTGTCATCTATATCTCTATATAACACTATGGGCTTACATAAAAACCACTAGAACACCCATATGGGAACCCCATACTCACTCATGTTTAGATATGAATTCATTCTACCCTTACAGTTAAAAATTCCCAACCTTCATGTTTCCCTCCAAAACCTTATAGGTCATGAAGAGTATAAAGAGGTGTGGATAGCTAAATTACAACTCTTATATGAATATCAGGTTATTGAGTGAAATAGTAACATTACTTATGTTAATTTTATGGATAAATAATACAATAAAAACATCCATGAGTGCCCAATTCATTTAGGATACTTTGTCATTAGGTGTAACTGTCATATTGACAAAAATAAAAGAGAGAGTTAGAAATTTAGACTTAACTGGTTAGGCCCCTATTAATGATAAAAGACTTAAAAGTAGATTTTATCAATTGTTCACTTTATATGGAAAGGAGTTTGGTAAATATGTGAACTCCTTACACCTAAAATTATTCTATATGTACTACATGTATATCACACCATTCTCGTTCACATTATATTTTCATAGTTTGTAAATTTATTTGCACATTATATGTGTTTTTTAGTGATTATTTAATTGTTAATCCACATATAAAAAAAAATTAAACATGAAACATATCACATAATCCCACTCTCACATTACCCTATCACCTTATGGAAAAAAATCTAAAAATTAACATTACATTGGTCTTTGCCTTAGTTCTTATGAGAAGAATACACCTCTTTTTCCTACATCTTCTTTCACAACTTAGTGTTTAACCCTAAATTTAGAGGTGGAATCCTAAGTGGGTAGATAAATTTAATAATATATAAATAACAATGCATAAGGGTGGTAATAAAAAATAGATTGGGCCAATCAGATGTTAAAATTAGATATAACATATGTTGAATTTATTAAACTAAGATAGGCTAATATTGGAAATTACATCTATGTTATATATGGATATAATAAATAAACAATGTACTTGGTTGGTTATGATGCTAACACAATTATAGATCTATAAAAGATAGGAAGTAGATAAGAATATTATTCTATAATAGTCACCAAATTTTGGATTGAGTGCATCTAGAGCTGTGGACATTAGTGTTAGCTTGGGATAGTTGCATCGATGCTACTGTTGAACCTGACGTAAGTTTCCTATATATAATACCTAATTTAAAAAGATGAAACCACATAGATGTGTATATGTTTATATTCACCTTCACTCTAGTGTATTCATATTTTCGTCATGGACTATCACTCCTCATGAAATCCTAAAAGCTTAGTTCTTCATATTCATAGTAACCCTGTGGGAAAATGGGTTAGTCAACATATGATGTTGAATTGACCCCAAAGACCCATTTATAAATAGTTTTTCCTACATATATAATACTTTGAATAGGGCCTCAAATTGATGTAATTATCCCCTATGTGTTGGATTATGTGTGAATCATAAAATGTGTGGAAATAAATTACAATAGTTACCTATCTTGTAACTTGTAAAATTAGGCTCTTAGGCTACTCTTTTATTAATTCATGTTAGGTTGTGGAGCTAAAAGCTTTACTATATACAGACATGGAGGAGGTTGCTAAGGTGCACAAAAATCGATGTCGACAGCACAACCGACATTGATCATATCTAAAACACAGGGCTGTCGACATCGGTCATGGATCGGCCGACATCAGTCACCTCCAGATAGATAGGGATCAACGTCGGTTGCCTGTGTGTTTAGAACTAGTTGTTGATGAATAACTAGTTAGTTGAACAGGTTGTTTGCATGTAAAGACTAATTTTAGTCTTGAGCTACGGATCTAATTATTGTAATTGGATGTCTAATTATTGTTTATATGAAATCTATTTAAGAGACTCATGGGCTATATTGTAAAGTGTGCTATATAGAGAGAGCAAGGTTAGTTTCTTCAGAGTGAAGAGAGCAAGGTGTGTTCCTCCTAGTTCCACAGGGGTGCCGAGTGTGTATGATCCAGTAGATCTGTGGGATAGCAAGATCTAGTAGAAGATCCATTGGGGTACTAGTTTAGAAAATCATAAGGACTTGGTGAGGTAAGGACAAGGGTTCTTCAGGGTGTAGAGAGATCTACATGTGTAAGTAAGATCATTAATTTGTAGGTGTGTGTGTGTGCATGGTCTAGGTTTGTAGGTGTTTCAAAACCAAGTTGATCTATAGGTGGTAGCAAGATCAGGGAGATCAGCAACACAATAGGTAGCAAGATCAGGGGAGATCTACTTGGAGTATGATGTGTACTCAGTCATGGAGTACATTGAGTACTTATGTACTGGCAGTAGTGATACTAACTAGTGGTACTGGTAGTAGTGATACTAACTGGTTGGAGGTGAACACCAACTCTGTGTTTAATTTGTGTGTTGGGACTGTAATTGAGAGAGTGAACTCTTGAAAGTGAATTACTATACACTTGGTGTGAGAAGCCTATAAGGTGTGTAAGAGTGTGGTGTCTCTTCATTGTAATTATTTTCTAGAAGAGTATTAATATAATTGGGTATTGTCTCTCATATTTTGTGTTATTTCTAAATTTTAGTTACTTGTTACTTCTGGTTAAATTCCACATTTAGTTGCTTGTACATGGTAATCAATTATGCTTCCTAGGTCCTATCAAGTGATATCAGAGTTGTTTGTGGTTCTAGATTCTTGACAAAGTGGTATCAGAGCTAAGGTTACAGGGAGCAGGTTTGTGTTTGATTATAGGTCACTCTTAGGGGTTTCTGATTGAGTAGGAGTATAGCAATGGCAGAAGAAAGTAAGCTAAAAATGGAGGAATTCAAAGGCATGAATGGTCAATTACAGTGTTATGAAAAGAAAGAGCAGGTAAAGAAATATTGTTAGTTGGTAGAAGATCAACATGAAGGAACTAAAGAAGCAAATGTTACAGGTGTTGTTGCATAGGATACTCTGGGATGTTCTTTGGATAAAGTAGAATCTTGTTTTATAGATTCGATTGCCTCTTTCCATGCAACCCCAAATAGAGTATTTTTCCATGTTAATGTCTTTGGAGACTTTGGAAAGATTTATTTTGGGGGCTGGTGTGCCTTGTCAAAGTTTTGGCAAAGGGGAAGTGTGGCTGAAATTATAGATGGCCAACACATGGGTCTTGAAGGAGGTCATGCAGGTCCCAGTCTTGAAGATGTGGCTAATTTCTTCAAGAAAGTTGGGTGATGAGAAATGCACAAAAACTCTCACAATAGATGTACTTGAATTAGTAGGTGGTAAGAAAGTAGGTATCCTTTATCTATCTACTTATATTATTGATTATTCTTCTATTATGAAGATGTGGCTTTGTAGGCTTGGTCACATGAGCAAGAAGGAGATGCATGTTCTTAAGAGGAAGTCAGATGTCTTTGACAAACTTAAGAACTGGAAAGCCTTGGTGTTCATGGAGGAGATGATGGATAGAGATCAGTGGAGAAGGCTGAGTAACTCTAAGAAGGGCAATTTTTTTGATCCAAAGAGAGTTCACAAGTAAAAAGTCATCACTCACAAGAGAACACATGTACCGGCATCGATCAGGAGGAATCAACATCAAACAAATAGGTGTTGATGTCGGTCATGTGCAAACCAGAGCTAGTGGTGTCAGGTAGGGTAAGATCAACGTCTATTAGGGAACCAACGTCAGAGAGAGGTAGACACTGACATCGATCAAAAAACTAGCATCAGTAGTTAGGACAGTCACAGGGAACTGACATCGGTCGAATGCAGACTATGTGGTGACTGAGGTCGGTCACTAAAATAGATTTTGGGTAGACAACAAGTTTTTAAGGAGTCTCAAATGCCCATATGGAGGACTAAAAGGGTAATTAAGCCTCAAATTTGTTAGTCCTCTTCTATATACTTATTGCTCATTGCAGAGCAGAAAGGATCCAAGAAATAGTGGGAGCATGGCATGAATGAGGAATTTGATTTGTAGGATGCAAAACCAAATAGGATATTTGGTAGGGTTGCCAGCTAGTATGAAAGCACAAAAAGATGAATGGATTCCTTGGTTAAAGAATAAAGAGAATGGACACGTGAGATAGAAGGCCAGGTTATATGGTCTTGAGGAAGCTCCAGGATAGTGGTACAGGTTTGACAGGTGGATGACAGCATGGCTTTAGTCAATGTCATTATAACCATTGTGGTTTCTTTACCAAGTGGGTGATGATTGCAACATCATCCTGTTACTATATGTTGTGTGTTTACTTGATGCAGGGTTACACATACAGGGTTTTTTAAGCTAAAGGTAAAGTTAGTTCAGAGGTGTGTCATGAAGAATTTAGAGGAGCGAAATTCTTTGGCATAAGTGTGTTTTTAGAGACATGGAAGATCATAGGTTGATTTTGTCTCTGGATGATTGTGTGAAACTGGTCAGCACGCCGATGGTTGGATAGTTTTATGAACAGTGTCTTGATTCACATGATGAGGTTAAGTACATGCATACTGGACCTAAGGTTGCCCACATAGTGGGAGTTGTCAGCAAGTTTGGAGCCAATCTGGGAAAGAAGCACTGGAGGGTAGTTCAGTGGATTCTCAAGTATCTGAGAGGGACTAGTAGCAGGTCGACATGCTATGCAGGGTCAAGTTCTTTTCTACATGGGTTTGTAGATGCAGAAGTGGCAGGTTACTTGGATGACAGGTGTTACATCATAGGTTGTGTGGTGGTTGGTCTTTAAGATTGATCTTGAAGAGGGATACAAGCTAGGAAACAAATTAGACAGTGTACAAGTATAGGTACATTACAGTTGTTTATCTCCAAGTGGGAGATTGTTAGGTTGTGGATCTAAAAGCTTCACTATATGCAGACATGGAGGAGGTTGTTAAGGTGCACAAAAACTAACGTCAGCAGCACAACTGATGTCAGTCATATCTAGAGCACAAGGATACTGACATCGATCATGGATTGGCTAACATCGGTCACCTCCAGATAGATAGGGACTAACGTCAGTCACCTGTGCATTCAAAACTGGTTATTGATGAATAGTTAGTTAGTTGAATGGGTTGTTTGCATGTAAAGACTAATTTTAGTCTTGAGATGTGGATCTAATTATTGTAATTGGATGTCTAATTATTGTTTGCATGAGATCTATTTAAGAGACTCATGGGTTGTATTGTAAAGTGTGCTGGATAGAGAGCAAGGTTAGCTCCTTTAGAGTGAAGAGAGCAAGGTGTGTTCCTCCTAGTTCCACAGGGGTGCCGAGTGTGTATGATCAGGTAGATCTATGAGATAGCAAGATTTGGTAGAAGATCCATCGAGGTACTAGTTTGGAGAATCATAAGGACTTGGTGAGGCAAGGACAAGGGTTCTTTAGGGTGTAGAGAGATCTACATGTGTAAGTAAGATCATTGATTTGCAGGTGTGTGTGTGTGTGTGTGTGTGTGGTCTAGGTTTATAGGTGTTGCAAAACCAAGTTGATTTGTAGGTGGCAGCAAGATCAGGGAGATCAACAACACAATAGGTAACAAGATTAGGGGAGATCTACTTGGAGTACAGTGTGTACTCGGTCATGGAGTATGTGGAGTACTTGTGTGTTGGTAGTAGTGATACTGACTGGTGGTACTGGCAGTAGTGATACTGACTGGTTGGAGGTGAACACCAACTTTGTGTTTGACTTGTGTGTTGGGACCGTAATTAAGAGAGTGAACTCTTGAAAGTGAATTACTATACACTTGGTGTGGGAAGCCTGTAAGGTGTGGAAGAGTGTGGCATCTCTTCATTGTAATTCTTTTCTAGAAGAGTATTAATACAACTGGGTATTGTCTCTCATATTTTGTGTCATTTTTGAATTCTAGTTACTTATTACTTCTGGTTAAATTCTACATTTAGTTGCTTTTACATGGTAATCAATTGTGCTTCCTAGGTCTTATCAAGTGGTATCAGAGCTGTTTGTGGTTTTAGATTCCTGACAAAGTGGTATTAGAGCTAAGGTTGTAGGGAGTAGGTTTGTGTTTGATTACAAGTCACTCTCAGGGGTTTCTGATTGAGTGGGAGTATAACAATGGCAGAAGAAAGTAAGCTAAGAATGGAGGAATTCAAAGGCACAAATGGTCAATTATGGTGTTATGGAAAGAAAGAGCAGGTAAAGAAATATTTTTAGTTGGTAGAAAATCAGCATGAAGGAACTAAAGAAGCAGATGTTGTAAGTGTTGTTGTATAGGATGCTCTGGGATGTTCCTTGGATAAAGTAGAATCTTATTTTATAGATTCTGTTGCCCCTTTCCGTGTAGCCCCAAATAGAGTATTTTTCCATGTTAAGGTCTTTGGAGACTTTGGAAAGATTTATTTAGGGTCTGGTGTGCCTTGTCAAAGTTTTGGCAAAGGGGAAGTGCGGCTAAAATTGTAGACGACCAACACATGGGTGTTGAAGGAGGTCATGCAGGTCCCAGTCTTGAAGATTGTTAGGTTGTGGAGCTCCAAGTGGGAGATTGTTAGGTTGTGGAGCTAAAAGCTTCACTATATGTAGACATGGAGGAGGTTGCTAAGGTGCATAGAAACTGACATCAATAGCACAACCAACGTCAGTCATATCCAGAGCACAGGGCTACCAACATCGGTCATGGATCGGCCAACGTCGATCACCTCCAGACAGACAGGGACCGATGTCAGTCGCCTATGTGTTCATAACTAGTTGTTGATGAACAGTTAGTTAGTTAAACAGGTTGTTTGCATGTAAAGACTAATTTTAGTCTTGAGCTATGGATCTAATTATTGTAATTGGATGTCTAATTATTGTTTGTATGAGATCTATTTAAGAGACTCATGGGATGTATTGTAAAGTGTGCTAGATAGAGAGAGCAAGGTTAGATCCTTCAGAGTGAAGAGAGCAAGGTGTGTTCCTCCTAGTTCCATAGGGGTGCTGAGTGTGTATGATCAGTTAGATCTATGGGATCGCAAGATCTAGTAGAAGATCCATCGAGGTACTGGTTTGGAGAATCATAAGGACTTAGTGAGGCAAGGACAAGGGTTCTTCAAGGTGTAGAGAGATCTACATGTGTAAGTAAGATCATTGATTTGCAGGTGTGTGTGTGTGTGCATGGTCTAGGTTTGTAGGTGTTGCAAAACCAAGTTGATTTGTAGGTGGCATCAAGATCAGGGAGATCAACAACACAACAGGTAGCAAGATTAGGGGAGATCTACTTGGAGTATGGTGTGTACTCGGTCATGGAGTACGTGGAGTACTTGTGTACTGGCAGTAGTGATACTGACTAGTGGTATTGGTAGTAGTGACACTGACTGGTTGGAGGTGAACACTAACTCTATGTTTGAGTTGTGTGTTGGGACCGTAATTGAGAGAGTGAACTCTTGAAAGTGAATTACTGTACACTTGGTGTGGGAAGCCTATAAGGTGTGGAAGAGTGTGGCATCTCTTCATTGTAATTCTTTTTTGGAAGAGTATTAATATAATTGGGTATTTTCTCTCATATTCTATGTTATTTTTGAATTTTAGTTACTTATTACTTCTGGTTAAATTCTGCATTTAGTTGCTTGTACATGGTAATCAATTATGCTTCCTAGGTCCTATCAAGTGGTATCAGAGCTGTTTGTGGTTCTAGATTCTTGACAATTCATACTTGGTTATATGTTGTCCCTATGACTAATATGTAAATATAAGAAAATGGGTAAGATTTTATTTATCTAATGTTTTATTGAATGCTTTGATAAGTTTCCTTAAGAATTTTTCTGTGTCTATAAATGAGGAATAAATGAGGGTTGATCTTGTATTTAATCAATCCCTTTAGATAAATAAATCACATTAAATAACTTAGGATAACCATTAGGATATGTTTCATTTTTAAATTATGTGACTTTATGGCATTGCACACTTGCATTGGAGTAGGGCAACCTACGTTAAAGTAGGACACTTATATTGACATAGGTATCCATCTAGGATGCTAGTTTCTAGGGAACATGAAAGTAGGTACATATTTAGAACTTGTAGAGGTGTAAGATAAGTAGGTTTTAATAATTATGGGAAAGATAGAAGCTCTAATTCATCAACATAAAATTGGTTAGACTAAGTGATAAGCTAAAGGGCATAGGATAAAGTAGATGCAAGACTTATGAAAGTGGTAAAGGTCTAGAACTAAGAGGAACAAACAAGGTCTGATTTTGCCAAGTGTAAAATGTTGAGGTGCTATATAATCCATAAATATCATCTACATTTTTCCCATTTAATCTCGTAATGAAATTTTTGGTTTAAATGAGAATAAATGTGTACCTAGGTGTATATAACACACCTTGTCTTTGTTTGAGTCTAAATTAATTACTTTAATGGTGATTGACCTGTAACCAATAACATGTTATAGTACATAATCGATGCATATAATCTAAAATTAAAAGTATTTAAAATTGATTGAAATTGAAATAGCAAGGTTTAGGAGTGCACATATGTATTGATATAATCACCTTGCCTATTAACAAGTTGATTTGAAAATATATATCATTATAAGGATCTAAAATTGAGTATATAAAAAATATATATAAGTATGGAAAGTGAATATATCTAAGGAGATAAAGAGATATTAGAAGATACATGCTCCCAACCTTGGAGAAAAGGTGAGTTGCCACTTAATAATTAAGATTAACTTAATCATGCAACCTAATGATACTTATAACATGGTGAGGCTAGATGATAAAATCAAGTCCAATCAAAAAAATTGCAAGATTGAGTGATTTAATCACCTCAAATATACCAAAATTGAACAAAATACTATAGTATATTGGTTCAATATAGTCCATAATAGTCTATCCTAGTTATTAGTGCATACAATTCCATGATATGGTGGCAATTCATAAAAAGAGTATTGAAATATGAAACTAATTTTGAATTTTCAATATTATGCACAAATTACATAACATATGCACCTTAAATATGTCTCATGACAAAATTGTGTATAAAAATGGTACCAATGTATATACTTATATCATAATTATGTGTTCTTGCCAATTCAAGAACTATGTAAGTGTCGAGAACATGATTCAAAATCATGCCCCCAATATATATGGATAAATATGAAAAATGATATAAATTCCAATTTGGAGAACATGTTTCCAAAACATGCCCCAACTATAATTTAGAGATGTTGAATATTGAATAAGTGTGGAGAACATTATTCCAAATCATGCCCTCATTGAATCTAAAATTTCTGCCAAGTATGGAGAACATGTTTCCAAAACATTCCCCCCACTATATATGAAACTTAAAAAATTTATATAAGTTCTAATGTGAATAACATGTTTCCAAAACATACCCCCACTATAATATGGAGATGTTGAATACTGAATAAGTGTGTGGGACATGCTTCCAAAGCATGCCCCCACTAAATCTAAAAACTATGCCAACTGTGAAGAACATGCATCTATGACATGCCCCCACTAATTTTCCCCTCCTTTGAGGTGAAGGAAAAATAGAAATTGGTAGTTACCTCACCTTTAAAAGATAAGACAACTATATAATATGTGAGTGTAACCATGTAGCATATAAAAGGACATGTCTGTGTAAATGTAGCATTGAAGCAAATAAACTAATGTGATCATATGAAGGCCTAAGATGCATGATAAATATCATGGGTAAATCTATATATTAATAGTATGAGCTCAAAAAAAAAATTAATAAAACACATAAGATCACCCAAAATCAAGTCAAAATATACTTCAAATAAGGGGCATATTCAAATGTTTCACAATCAAAGGGACATGACTTATTCAAAGGTCCATAAAATCAATAGTGGCATATTCAAATGTCCATACAACAAGTAATGAGATATTCAAATGTTAAATAAAGTAAACATAGGCATGGGGGACACAAATAAAGGATCATATTCGAATTCTTGAGCAAGAAAATGATATCAAGGTAAAACACTCTAGGAAGTACATAAAGGAAAGAATAAGCAATGATCATAAGCATATCATAGTAGCCCATGAACCAAATACATTAGCAAAAAATGTCAAGTGCATGGAATATCAAGAACCATGTATAAGATATAATCATGATTAAAGGAAAGTTTAATTACATAATATCTCAAACATGATAATTAAAGGTGATCATCAAACCATATAACCTATGAGTATTAGTATCAAAGAAAACTAATTACCCCAATGTCCACATGACATGAGTAGAGGGAATGTCTAACCTTCAAATAGGAATAGATCATGTATTTATTTATGCCTGTATCACACTTAATTATAAGTGTGACACACATGTATGTATAAGTAATGGGTATGTTATCTATCAACATGGCATTAACATAGATTCCAGTGAGCCAATAGAACATGTAGGTGTCAAAAACTTTTTTGAATTTTTGAATGTTTTTTATTTTTTTTGTTATTTTTGAAATATTTGAAGTGACTACTTTATGATCTCATATAATGGATGTTCATAGGTACCTCCCTACTCGGTGACTAAAAACCTTAATTTATATCTTTTACATTATTTTCATCATGATTGGATAAGTTGAAAAGGTACATAACATGTTCCTCATGACATTTTACATGTGTAGTAGAAGTAATGTTATCACTTGGAATATGATTAATTTTCCTTCATGAGAAAAATAAATACCTTTTTGATTTATATCAATTTTAGCTTCCATTTGGTATACCAAAGAGTTCTTAGTGTAAATACATATGTAGATGTGGTAGGCATAACCCAAACCCATGTTTGAATTAATTTAGCACCATAAGTAATTGTTATTTCTATGTTTCCCAAGGATTCTTTCCAACCAAATTTATTTTTTAAGTTTTTTAGATCAAATACATTTTGTTGTAAGCATCTTACATTTCAATTACTTTTTGCTTGTGTATAATAAATATGGTTATCCCATAAATAAGCACCACCCATGAATAAGTTAATTTATAAATCTTGTTGGTGTGGATGTTTTTGTTGTTTTTCACTTTGGGATTCTTGCATAGGACATGGACCTTGGATTGGCCCCATGTTAACTAACATTTTTAAATTGGTTATATAAATATTAGGAATACCACATTTTTGTTCATAATTCTCCTTAGGTAATTTATCTCCTTCCTTTGTGTGAGGGATAAAACTACTATATTTGGAGGGAAGTATGTTAAGTTCCTTTGAATGGGAATTATGAAGAAAACATATCTATGCACATCATTATATAAATGGTTAAATGACTCATATTATTTATGCAATGATATTTTATTTAATGGGGAAATAATTCCTCTCCTAAAAATAAATTTTAATTCTAAATCTGAGGGTCTAAATGGTAGCTCATATGATGTACTTTGAATTAAATAATATAATATTAAATGGATTCATAATCACATTGTTTAAAATTATACAAATGTTATAATGTAATTTTTGGAACCTCATGGATATGTAAATCCATGAATAACACATATTTTGATTGTGCAAAAGTGGTTAAGGAACCTTTTGGTAGGCTATAGAACTAATTTTGAGCCTCGTCCTAAACTCTCCTATGAAATACTTTTAGAAGTAGTTTATCATCTTATGCACATTGACCAAAATAATGTACATAGTTAATCATGTGTTATAATTGGTACTTATGACTCAAAAAATAGGTAAATCTTGTATTTCAAAATCTTTAAGATAATTATATTCAGTTATACATTGTGTAAGAGGCTAATTATTAAGTGAGATAACATTTACATTAGTATTATGGAAAATCATTTGAATTTGAAGTATAGAGACCTATTTTTGTATATCCCCAATAGTGGTCATCACAAAAATAAGATATTCCATTATAATAGTGGTGTTTCTCATATATGTTACATTGGTTCCAACCCACCACCTTTTTTAAATCTAGGTATATGAGTATCATCATCCTCATGTATAACAAGTGCAAGTTAATGATCACTAAATTTAGGATATTTTGGTAGTGGTATGGGATATTTAAACTTTGGTACTTTTTTTATATCATTTAAATAGTTTATACCATTTGAATAATTTATTTCAATTACTTTTTGTAAGATATAACAAATTAAGCTTGGGAAATCTTTGGTAAAGGCACCTTTTGTGGTATATAATTTATTTCAAATTAATGTATGAGGGAACCATCACCATTTATAAGAGGGATAAGTTTTGGGAATGTATCATTTATGGAGGTTTTAATTAGGTTTATTTAATTAATGTCACCATTATACTTTATTTGTAAATCAATCATATTTTTTTATGCATTTGGCATAAATTTTGATGATCAAATAAAGGAGCCTCTTGGTCATATGTACCCACTTTTTTGGTATAATGTGAATGAATGGAATAATTAGATGACTTTCCTTGTTGGTGACTCATGTATTTTTTTGAAAATCCCAAGCCTTGCCATTTTATATTATATTTAAGAGATACAGGGTGGGTTATATTTTGCTCATGTTTGTAAAATCATTGGCTTTTGTATCCATATTTTAGTAAATATTGAAGGCCAAAATCATATGATAGTGGTGTATTAAGTATGGGTAAAAGATATTTTCATCCTTAATATGGATAAATTTATCTCTTGAAATGGTGGGATCATGGATGTAATTAGAGGGATAATAGCTACTACCATACAAAACTATGATATTATATTCTTTGGAAATTTTAAGAATGCAAAAGTAATCAATTTTGATTCATTACTTGAGGTAGAGATGGAGAGTTTCATAATCATAATCATAAAAACAATCAATATCATCCATGATAAGATAGATAAATAACACAAAAATTAGCACAAGATAGGTAAGAAACATCTTATAGAGTACACTTAGGCAAAAAAGATGTTCAAATATTAGATTCACCAAATGTTTAACCCCAAATTTGGAGGTGGACTCCTACTTGGGTAGATATGGTTAATAATAAATAAATTAAAATGCACAATGGTGATAATCAAATGTATAGTAGGCCAAATATATGTTAAAATCAGATATAGCATATGATAAATTTATTAAACAAAGATAGGATAAAAGTGAAAAGTACATCTATGCTAGATATGGAAATAACAAAGAAATAGTATACTTATTTGGTTCTGATGCTAACATAGTTTTATTTTTGGAATGTGCAAGAAATAGACTAGAAGATGGTTTTGGAATAGTCACTAAATTTTAGATTGAGTGCCTTTATAGCTAAGGATACTAAAGTCATCCTAGGATGGTTACATCAAAACTACTATCTAAATTTGATGTAGGTGTCTTATATAGAATACTTGATGGAAAAGGATGCAACCACTAGGATGCTTATGGGTTTATCTTCACCTTCACTCTAGTGTATTCATTTCTAGTCATGGACTATTGCTCCTCATGAAATTGAAAAACCCTAGTTCTTCATATTCATAGTGACCTTGGGAAAAAAATAGGTTAGTGGGCCCATAGTGTTGAGCTAACCCCAAAGACCCCTCTATTAATGAGTGTTTCCTACATAGCCAATACTCTGAAGAGGGAATCAAACTATTGTAGTTTTCCTCTACATGTTGGATTATGTGTGAATCATAAAATATTTGGAAAGTAAGTAAAATAATGAACTAGCTCATAACTTGGAAAATTAGGCTCTTGGTTTACTCCTTTAGTACTTTAGAACTGTGTATGTGTTGTCCCTATAAATGATATGGAAATAGGAGAAAATAGGGAAGCTTTTCTTTATATAGTTCTTAATTGAATGCTTTGATAAGTTACCTTAGGTATTTCCCAAGTGTCTACTAGGTGAGGAATGAATGAGGGTTGATATTGTATTTATATCAATCCTTTTAGAGAAATAACTCACATTAAAGAACTTAAGCCAACCATTAAGATAATTTTCATTTGAAAATTAGATGATTTTAGGTTACTAGACACTTACATCAGATTAAGATATGTGCATTAATTTGAGTGTCCATATGGGATGCTAGTGTCTAGGGAACAAGAAAGTAGGTGGCAATTCAAAACTTGAAAAGGTGGAAGATAAGTAGGTTTTAAGCATCTAGGTAAGATAGAATATTTGGATCATCAACATAAGACTAGTCAGACTAAGAGATAGGCTAAGGGAAAAATATAGATTAGATTCAATACTTCTAAAAGTGAGAAAGGTCTAGAAATAAGAGGAATAGCCAAGGTCTAAGTTTACAAAGTATACCAGATTGAGGTTTTATATAATCCATATGTGCTTATGAAATTTTCTCAAAGGTATTTTTCCTTCGAAGGGAGTGTTTCCAAAGCAAAAGAAACTAAGGCATAATCCCTTTGGACTTTTGTCTTAAGGAATTCTTCCAAAATAAAAGTTCCAAAGCAAGAAGGCTAAACAGACATTTCAAAAAGCTAAAGGGCATGTTTAGGGTTTTTGAAGAGTTATTTATAAGAAAAGCCAAAGGGTTATTCTCAGCAAAAGTGGTCCTATGCAAAAAGCTAAAGGGTACTTGGAAAAATCTTGAAGAATTTCTCTCTCAAGAAAAGGGGCTAAGGAAAATAGTCTAAAATAATGGTTCCAATAGAGTGATGGTTACATGGACATAAAATTTAGGGTGATGGGCTAGTCATTGGTATTTAAATAGTGATGGGATAGTTGTTGGAATTTAAACAATGGGTCCCAAGTAGATCGATGGTCTTCACTCAAATGCTCAAAGATCCAAGGGCTCACATTCTTCATCCATTGAAGATTGAATGTAGCAAGATAAATTATATCAAAGGGCTTGCATCACTTTGAGAATTTTGATCATTATCTAAATCATTATTGACAACCAATCAAAAGGTGAGAGGCTGAGGAACACCATGAGAATGGAACATTCGATTAAGGTCTAGTTGGGATGAGATTTCAAGGGATGTTTGTAGACATACACATGGAGCCAAAATTCTAAATAATACCATGAAGGCATACATGTAAGATTCAAGTGGTTTCATCTCCAAGGCCAACAGATTGAAAAGGACTCTCCCCTACACCGTTACACACCTCAACAAGCTGGTAAGAAGCTGTTAAGATCAAAACAAATCTACAATAGGTGGATTCATTTTCAATAACCACATTGATGTTATTACTTAGCTTAGAATATCTTGATTCTACTAGTGTAACCATTGGGGAAGCATCTTTGAGAGAAAAAAATAACTATGTAACCACTTGAGGTGATATGGATCAATCAAATGGCCCAAATGACCATCATTTGAATAGATAGTTGTAGCTATGGTTAGATTCTTCTAACAGATTGATTCCTCTTTTTAGTGTCAAAAAGCCTCCCCTCTCACTTCTTTTCTACTATAAATACAACCCTTAGGCTAATAAAAATAAGTTTCACATAATGTATGATGAAGCTTTATTGGATTCACATTGCATTTTGCCATTAAGCATTAGTACTAGTCTATTCCTTTAATTTTATGAACAATTGTCTAAGTGTGTAAGTGATGTATAGCAATAGGAAGTAATGATTTTCCATCTTTCCATCCTTTATCCTTCACACCTGAGCAAAATTTCTTAGTCTAACAGGTCATGTAGAGTGTGTTTGATGTGTTAAATTAATATAAGTGTATAACTATTCTTGGAATGTGTAATCTACCTTTTAGTTCATTTATCTTGTGTTGTTTTATGTATCTTGCCTCTATATTGAAATACTTCTGTTAAAATCCTTAGAGCTTGAAAATGGTCTATGAATTTTGTTATATTGTTCACTATAATATGATATCCATGTGGAATATAATCTTGGTGTATCACCACTCTTAGATTAGGTTTCTTTTTCTAAAATTTCTAACTCTTGTCCTTTTAAGAAAATTGGTTTAGACAGAGGTTGTTTTGTAGAGATAAATTCAAGGAGCTAGCCCTTTAAATCTAGAGGTTCATTTCCCATATAGGTTTACCCATATGCTTGGAAATGTTCCAACATTTCCCAAATATATAAAAGACTTGAACACTCTCTTCTAAAGTGCAAGATTTGGTGAAAATAGTTTTGGCACGCTCGATGGGACCATTGGTCCTAATTATTTACATGTTAAGGTGAATGTTGGTCTTAACAAGACTACGGTTGAAAAAATATTCTTAATATAGTATTTGGTAACACTAAAAGGTGAGAATATCCTATTATAGATCAATTTTCCCACATTATACTTCATGGTCCTCACTAGGTCATCTAGGATATTTGATCAAGACCCTCTAGTTGAAGCTCTTCTTTAATAAAAACACCTTGAACCATTCCTAATGCTTAGAGATCCTGGGAAAGGAGGTTTTGAAGAATAATAAGTTGATGAGACTGAAGAGATAGGATATCAAGAGGAAAGAGGAGAAATGGATAGGTAGTAACCTTTCCTGGCCTTCAACACCCAAAATCGAATCGACCTTCTTGCATATGACCCTATTCCTCCCAATACTACCAAGAATATCCCTAGTTTCAATGGAGAGGGTCCTATTACCACATATGAGCATATTAGGGGCATTTCAAATTTCTTTAACTTCCATAAAGTCACTTGAGCCAACATAGCCATTAGATTGCTTGGGATGTCTCTAAAAGGTAAGTCACTTGATTAGTATAGGACTTTAGAGGGTGGTTGCATTACAAGTTAGGATAGCTTTGGAAAAAATTTGGTAACTAGATTTGAGAATAAGAGTGACCATACTTCGCTAATCCACCAACTGAATGTGATAGAGAGAGGTCCTAATGATTCCATGGGAGATTTTAATTAAATATTTCAAAGGACATAGCATAGGTTACCACCTATCATGAGACCTCCTCTGAGATTTATGTTTCCCACTTATCTCAAGGATATTGGTACTGAAATGGTGGTAATGTTGCAATCTATGGTAGGATTTACTTTTACATACACATATGAGATAGATATTGAAGCTAAGAATAGATTGATACATGCTAGAAGCTACCTCTAAGAGTTTTTATGCCTTTGTTATCTCATAATTTGGTTGAGGCTCCAAGCATAGCACAACTTCCTAATTCCAATACCAAGATGATAACCATTCCCAAGAATATGGATAATGTTGTGGACAAATATGAAAATATCTAGTCATTACAATCTTAGCTCAAGCAAGCTCAATTTTAAGCAAGTGCTCTACCTAACCCTCAATACTATCCTTAATAAGGCTATATATCTCCACCCCAATACAACTACCAAGGAAGAGGATAAGGTCAATAGGGTTTTAATAAGCAGCCCAATGTATGTAATCCTAATTCCACTCCTTCCACAAAGGTTTTTGTTCTAGTATATGTAAATCTAGTCCAAAGAGAGGATCATTTAAACTAATGGGGACAACTTCAAGGTCAGTATATTTATGATGGTGGATAAGACAACCAAGATTTAGTGACACAAGAAGAAGTTACTCCTTATGTGACATTAGAAGAAGAAACTTTCATGCAAAGGGATATTCATAGAGAAGGTAGTAGCCAAAATGTAGGCATGATGAAATTTTAAGTGAAGGATGATTATGTGTTAAATCAAAGCACATCAATTAAAACCAAAACAAGAGCTAAAAAGAGAGATTTTGGAGATGTTATGTAAGTACATGTGACTCCAATTAATTCCTTCTTAAGGCCACAAAGTGTGAATCCTAGTGCAATACCTACTACCAGTCATGCTCCTCAATAAAGCTAGAATGCAAGTAGGGTTGTCAAGCTTGTAATAAAGTAGGTTTAAACTCCATCACTACCTTCAATAATATAGTAAAAGGTGAATAATTCACCTATATGTTAGGGTGTGGAGCTAAAAGCTTCAAACTATTGCAGACATGAAGAAACAAGAGGTTATTGAAGATCCAGAAGTACCAACATCAGCAGCATGACCGATGTCGGTCATTACCAGTGCAGAAGGCAATGGGCATCGGTAGAGAGTCAGCCAACGTCGATAGCACCAGGCAAGCAGGGACCAACATCGGTCACTTGTGTGTTCCAGAACTGCTATTGATGAACAGTCAGTTAAGTGAAGTGAGTGTTTGCATGTTAAATGACTAATTATAGTCATGAGTTATGTTTCTAATTATTATAGTTAGAGTTCTATTTTTGTATGCATGGGATTCTATTTAAAGACCCATGAGGCATGTATTGTAAGTCAAGCAAGCAAGTAAAGTATTGAAGTATTGAAGCAAGGTCAAGGAGATCTATAGGTGTAAGGTCAAAGAGATCAGCTGAAGTATTCAAGGAGGGATAACAACTCAGGTTGTTGAGTTTGTTGTGTTGAGCAAGAGAGAGAGGGAAGGTCTTGAGGTGTGGCAAGCCTTTGAGGTGGAGGAAGAAGTGGCATCTTCCTTATTGTATTTTATTCTAGTAATATTTAATACAAGAGTGTGTATTGTCTCTCAAATTCTTTGTTATCTCAAGTTTCTAATTACTTAATCATTCTAGTATAATTCCATGTTTAATTGCTTATAAGAAAGTAATCAATTGTGCTTCCATTGGATAAGGGGTTCCTAACAGTTGGTATCAGAGCTATGGTTTGTAGGAAGCAGGTTATTGTTTGTTGATTATAGGTCATTCATAGGGTTTCTGATTGAGTGGGAGTTCAGCAATGGCAAAAGAAAGTAAGCTACGAATGGAGAAGTTTAATGGCAAGAATTATCAACATTGGAGGATGCAGATAGAGGATTATCTGTATCAGAAGGACTTGTACTTACCATTGGGTGGGGTTGCATGCAAGCCCATAGATATGAAGGATGAAGAATGGAGTGTTCTTGATCGGAAGGCTCTCGATTCCATAAGGTTGAGCCTTGCATCGTCTATGATTTCCAACTTGTCACAGTGCAAGACAATGGAAGAGTTGATAAAATCCTTGGTGAATTTATACGAAAAGCCTTCGGCTTCTAATAAGGTATATCTTATGAAGTAGTTATTTACTTTGAAAATGCAAGAAGACGGACCGGTACATATTCATCTTAGTGATTTCCATGGTTTGGTAAACCAGTTAGCTTCAGTCAATATTGTTTTTGATGATGAAGTAAAGGCTCTTTTAATTTTATGCTCCTTACCTGAAAGTTGGGATAGTTTGGTTATGGCAGTAAGTAATTCTGCATCTACTTCTAAAATCTTAAAAGTTGATGATGTTGTGAGTGTCATCTTGAATGAATAAATACGTAGGAGAAGCACAGGTGAATCATCAAGGAATGCTCTAAGTGCAAAAAGCAAGGGAAGGCAAAGAGAGAAGGTAGAGAAAGGGAAATCAAGGTCGAAGGTGGGAGGGAGATCCGAATCCAGAGGTGTCACCTATTGTTTTTGTGGAAAGAGAGGACACACAAAGAAGGAGTGTTGGTTGAGAGATAAAGAGAATCAACACGAAGGTAATGAAGAAGCAAAGGATGCAAATATTATGGTATAGGATGTTCTCATACTTTCTTTGGATAGTCAGGTAGGATCTTGGATTTTAGATTCTAGTTCTTCTTTTCATGCATCCCCAAACAGAGATTTGTTCCATGAGTATGAATAGGGAGACTTTGGAGTGCTTTATTTAGGGGATGGTACACCTTGTCAGATAGTTGGCAAAGGGAAAGTGCAGCTGAGATTGCAGATAGACAACACATGGGTGTTGAAAGAGGTCATGCATGTCCCAGTTCTGAAGCAGAGTTTGATTTCTGTTGGAAGGTTGGGTGATGAGGGATGCACAATAACCCTCACAGCAGATTCTTGGAAGGTTACCAAGGGATCACTTGTTTTAGCTAGAGGTAAGAAAGTAGGTACTCTTTATCTATCTACTTGTATTACTGATTCTACTTTTGGTTTATCTACTTCAGCTGTAGATTCAAAGATGTGGCTTAATAGGCTTGGTCACATGAATAAGAAGGGAATGGAAATTATTGATTCAAAAGGTATGTGTTCAGATTTGGAAAGAATAGATAGAGTTCATTACAAAAAAAGGAAATTTGATGCTTTTGATAGGAACAAAGAAGCCTTGGTGTTTACAGAGGAGATGATGGATAGAGATCAGTCACAGGGGCTGAATAATTCTGAGCAGGGCAGTATGGACAGAGGTTTGATCCAAGATGAGATCGTAGATGAAAATTTCATCACTTACAGGGACACACAGATAGTGATGTTGGTCACTTGGGACCGACGTCAGCCAGACAGGAACCGACATCGATCATGTGCAGACCAGCAGGGTCGATAGAGTCAGGCAGAGAAGTCTGACGTCAGTCAGGTAGCGACTGATGTTGATAGGGGGGACACTGGTGTCAGCTAGGGAAATGACGTTGGCAATTAGGGTTAGTGTAGGGAATCAACATCAGTCGAGAGCAGACTGGGAGATGGCTGAGATCAGTCACTAGAATGGATGTTGGGTGGATAGCAAGCTGTCAAGGAGTCTCAAACACCCATATGGAGGTCAGAAAGGGTAAGTGAACCTCATATTCATTGTTTACCTTCTTTATATTGCTTACTGATGGTCTAGAACTAGGAAGATGGAAGAAGTAATGCAGGTAGAATCCAGAAACAATGGGAGCTTGGCATGGATGAGGAGTGTGAGTCTTTAGAAAAGAACCCAATAGGTATTTGTTGGTAGAGTTGTTAGCTGGAAGAAAGCACTAGATGAGGGATGGATTCCCATATTAGAGAAGAGAATGGATGGACACATGAGATAGAAGGCTATGGTATATGGTCTTGATTAGGCTGCAAGATAATGGAGGTTTAACCATTGTATTTTATCTTACCAGGTTGGATTATATTAACTACATTATCCTATTACTGTATTGTGTTGCTTGTTGCAGGGTTTCATATACAGGGAGTTTTCTGAGCTAAGGGTAGAGTTGGTTCAGAAGTATGTCATGAAGAATTTGGGAGCAGCAAAATTCTTTTGGCATAAGTGACAGGTATAGCATCACAGGTTTTGTGGTGGTTGGTCTTCAAGAGTGACTTTGAAGAGGGATACAGAGCCAAGGGAACAAAATAGATGGTGTACAGGTACAGATATAATTTCAGCTATTTATCTCCAAGTGGGAGATTGTTAGGGTGTGGAGCTAAAAGCTTCAAACTATTGTAGACACGAATAAATAGGAGGTTGTTGCAGATCCAGAAGTATCAGCATCATCATCATGATTGACGCTAGTCATTACCAATGCAAAAGGCAACCGGCATCGGCAAGGAGTCGGCCGACGTCGGCAGCACCAGGCAAGCAGGGACCGATGTCGGTCGCTTGTGTGTTTTAGAACTACTGTTGATGAACAGTTAGTTAAGTGAAGCGAGTGTTTGCATGTTAAATGACTAATTATAGTCATGAGCTACATGTCTAATTATTGTAGTTAGAGTTCTATTTTTTTATGCATGGGATTCTATTTAAAGACCCATGAGGCATGTATTGTAATTCAAGCAAGCAAGTAAAGTATTGAAGTATTGAAGCAAGGTCAAGGAGATCTATAGGTGTAAGGTCAAGGAGATCAACTGAAGTATTCAAGGAGGGATAACAACTCAAGTTGTTGAGTTTGTTGTGTTGAGAAAGAGAGAGAGGGAAGAAGGTCTTGAGGTGTGGCAAGCCTTTGAGGTGGAGGAAGAAGTGGCATCTTCCTTATTGTATTTTCTTCTAGTAATATTTAATACAAGAGTGTGTGTTGTCTCTCAAATTCTTTGTTGTCCCAAGTTTCTAGTTACTTAATCATTCTGGTATAATTCCGTGTTTAATTGCTTATAAGAAAGTAATCAATTATGCTTCCATTGGATAAGGGGTTCCTAACACTATAAACATTTTTTATTCTTTAAAGAATACCAAGACAAGCATATCTCTTTAGGAAGTCTTACATATGCCTAGTCAAAAGGAATTCTTACAAGAATAACTTACGAGCATTCATGTAGCCCCTCAAAATTCAAAACACAATAGTGGAAGCCTTAATAGTACTAAAAATTATGTCTTAGATCCCTATACCAAATCTAAAAATCCTCCACCATTCTACCTCACACTCATTGTGGGAGACAAGTTGGTTCACAATTGTATTGTAGATAGTAGATCTAGTACCACTATCATGCCTAAGGTGGTGGCTGATAAGTTGGGATTAAAGTATGAACCACATAATAAAGGTGTGTTTTATCTTTATGGGACTCCAATGAAGACAGTGGGGTTTGTTAGAGGTTTTAAATTTTTTCTACATGGTTTCCCAAGTTTCCCCATTATATAAGATGTTGTGGTGGTAGACCTTCTAGCTTGTTTTGCTATCTTTTATTTGAGGGACTTCAAGACTAAGATAGGAGGGTAAATTTTTACTAATTGGTATTTTATATATTTAAAAAAAAAGATATAGAACCAAGGTGACTATAAGGACACAACCCTTAGCAAAGTTTCATATTGAGCCATACATGGAGACAGTTTCAAATCAGAATTATCTAATTAGTAAAGAAGAAGAAGAAGAAGAAGAAGGTGTCATGGATGGTGAAATCTTCCCCCATTGAAGGTATTTTTGATATTTTATTTGATAATTATAGCACTAAAATGCATGGAATTGATCCATATACATTCATATAAGAGACTAATTTGGGATTTTATTGTATGCACAAAAAATATGCTTCCATTACTTCACTCACTAATGAAGATTATGAACTTGAAGGGATATGGGAAATAATTTTTGATGGCTCAATAAGAAAATTAGGTATAGGATTTGGCATCATGTTATTTTCTCCATCAAAGAATCAATACTACTCCTCATATATATTCTACTTCAGCTACACTTGTAATGTGGTAGAATATGAAGGCTCAGTTCATGGCCTCTAATGGGAAAAGAAGAGAGGGATCAAGAATGTGAAGGTTTATGGGGATAGTGAATTGGTCATCCATCAAGTGAGAAATCAAGATAATACCAAGAACCCCTTCCTTAAATAATACAATCATAGGGTATGGGACCTACTTAAGGACTTTGATGACTTCAACATATAGCTCATACCAAGGGATTCAAATAAACATGCTAATAGATTGGTTATCATAGGAGCATAGTTTGATGCAGTTGTTGATATAGGAAAGGAGAAAGATAAATCTCATATAAAGATCATTATGAGGCCTTATATTCTATAAAATGAATTTTCATGTCAAGTTTTTTAAAGTGATGAACACATTACACACTTCTTATAAAATGACATAGAATTCTCCTTAAGGAACCAAAAGAGGCTTCATGATAACTATGAATAAAAAGTTATTTAGTTGAAGACAAAAAAGATACCTAAAGGGTTGATTAATTTGGAGAGTGATTTTAATGAATTTTATCAAAATAATAAATAAATAGTGAGCATTTCCATGAAAGAAGATAACTATGAGAGAGTCATGATTTACAAGGACAAGCTTCTGAAAATTGGTAAGATGTATTCTTTGTCTGAGAGGCAGGCCTTTATTGATTATGCAAAGAGTTTCGTGACATTTTTAATTGGGAATATAAATATTTTAAAGCTTTTGATCCAAGTCTAACTCATCACACCATTAAGTTAAAACATGGAGCTAAACCAGTTAGGCAAAAACAAAGGCCTATCAACCCCAAGATAGAGGAACTCATGAAGAAAGAGCTAACCAAGTTGATTGAGTATAGGATCATATTTCCTATCAAACACTCAAATTGGGTGGATAACCTTGTACCTTTTTAAAATAATAATGGAGAGATAAAAAAATTGTGTAGATTTTTGAAACCTTAATAGGGTGTCTCTCAAGGATTATTATCCACTACCTTTCATAGAACATATTTTTCAAGTTATTTTAGGTTCTCAATGCTTTTCACATCTTGATGGGGATTTAGGTTACAATAAAATTCTAGTGAATGGAGAGGATCATTTCAAGACAACCTTTAGTACAAAATGGGGAACCTTTTCCTATAAGAATATGCCATTTGGTTTATCCAATGCTAAAGCTACATTATAAAGGTAAATAGACATGGATTTTAAGGGTTTGATCAATGAGTTTTTGCTTTTGTACTTTGATGATATAACTATTTTTTTAAGGATGTTATTGATCATATGGAGCATCTAAGGAAAGTTTTTGAGAATTTTAGGGAGTGTGGAATATCCCTTAATCCAAAAAAGTGCATGTTTTTGTCCATGAAGGTAAGTTATTGGGTCATATTGTTTCAAAAAAAGGCTTATCTATTGACCCCAAAAGGATTGAGGCTATTCTAGGCTTGTATTTACCTCAACATAAGAAAGTAATTCAAAAATTCTTGGGAAAAATAAACTTTGTAAGAAGGCTTATTCTAGGCTTTGCAACTTTGGTAAAGCCTATCACAGCCATGCTCAAGAAGAACCAATCTTTTGCTTGGATAGAGGAAGGAAGAGTAGCTTTGAGGTAATAAAACAAGCAATTGAAAAATATCCTACTCTCTTGAACCCAAAATTTTCCAAATATTTCGTACTTTATACCTTTTCTAACCTTGATAAAATCTCAGCTATGCTTATGGAAAAGAATGATGAAGAGGTAGAGCAACCAATTACATTCATTAGCCAAGGGTTGGAAGATTATGAGGTCAAGTATACATTTGTTGAGAAAAAAACTCTAGTTTTGATAAGAATATTGAACAAACAATAAGATACATGCCGTGGTTTCTCATCCTAGCACCAAGGAGTTTCTCCTAAGAAAAGACCTCAATGAAAAGAGAGCTAGGTGGATTACAAAGGTAATGGAGTATGATGTGGATATTAAGGTGAAAAACTTGGTAGGAGGAAAAGGGTTATGTGATAATTTAGATTCAAATTTTCAAGAGCCAAAAGAGTAAGTCTTGATCAACCAAGTTCACCCCCAATCAGTTAGTCACATATAAGTTCTAAGTTAGACACAAGACATCATTAATTTTCTTCAAAATGGTGGGTTCCCCAATGGCTTGAAGAATTCTCAAAGGAGGTATTTTAGTTTTAAAACCATTTCTTACTATCTTTTATATGGTGTTCTCTTTAGGAAAGATGTTAATGGTGTGTTGTTGAGGTGTGTTAACAATGATAAATTTGGTATGTTGTTGGAAAACTTTCACAATGGTATAGATGGAGATCATTTCTTTCCTAAAATGATGACTAAAAATATAATGAGGGTTGGTTACTATTTTATTAGTCTTTTTAATGACTGTGACAATTGGACTAAGATGTGTCCTCAATGTGCTTTCTTTGTAGGAAACAGAAACTTGTAGCCCTTTCATTGAATCATGTCTAAGTAGACCAACCTTGCATGCAATGGGGCCTTGATTTCATTGGTATGATCAACCCTCCATCAAGTTCTAGACACAAATGTATATTGAATACTACTGACTACTTTACAAGGTAGGTAGAGGCTATTGCATTGAAGGAGGCAAGAGAAAATTATATCTTGGAGTTTTATGAAAACATTATAATAATGTTTGGAGTTATCCATGTTATCATTTTCGATAATGCAATTGCTTTCATAAGTGCTAAAAAAATTTATTGGGAAAATAGGAATGGAGTTTACTTGAGTGCCTCATCTAACTATTACCCTTAAGGTAATGGATTGGTTGAGTCTACTAATAAGAATCTCATCAAGAAGACATTGGAGAATAATCAAAGAGCATGGCACACTAAGTTGAAGAAAACATTATGAGCTGATATGATTACTCATAAGATATCAATTGGTAACTCTCATTTTTTGCTTATTTATAGGAGAGAGGCTAGGTTTTCCATATCTCAAGAACTCCCTACTCCAGAGCTTGCACATCAACTAGAACTAATTGAAAATACTCTAATCAAAGTCAAATTGATAGAACTAATGCAGCTGTAAGAAGCAAGAGACAATGCACACAAGGCCATGGAACACTGCCAAGTACTTATGAATAATTCCTTTGACAAAATAGAAAGTACAAGAGTGTTTAATGAAGGTGACTTGGTTTTGAAATGGGATGAGGATAGAGAAAAACTAGGTAGACATACAAAGTTTGATGCTTTGTGGAGTGGCCCTTACATCATTAGCAAGTGCAATCAAAGCAACTCCTTTCAGCTAACCAAGATGAATGGAGAAGAATTGCCTATCCCTATAAATGGGATACATTTAAATTTTTTATATTAGTCCTTACAAGTCTATTTTATAAATAGTACCTTAAGTGTGTGTGTTTATTCTGGTTTTGTTTTATTTTATTGTTGTGTTCCCTAAGTGCTTTGTAGCACAGGTGTTTTTTCATTCCTTTTGTTTGGTGTGTGTCTTTGCCTTTGTGTATGTGAATCAACTAACTTGTGTTTTTTGAGTCAAAGGTCTATTCAAGTCATTTTGGGTGCCTATATGCATGACTCCATGCCCAATGGAAGGATTTAGGCAACTAGTCTTAGGAATAACAAGCATACCACCCTTAAGAATCACCAAGAATGTTAACCAATTTTCACTCCCAAGTTTTTCATCTTTAATTTTGTCTAAGTGAAACATTTAGAATTTGTCTATCAAAGGAATAATTTCACACTATTCCCATAGTAAAGTGTCAAGTGTTATTTCCTTCGAAAGCCTTTGTTCGGCCTTTTTGCATAAGTGTTATTTATTTTGGCAAGGTTTCTTTTTGGGTTTTTTATTCAAGACAAAGGAATTATTTCAAACATTTTTTCCAAAATAATCTTTTTGAAGGAATTATTTTGGAAATTTTATCTAAAATAATCTTTTCAAAGGAATTGTTTCAGACATTTTGTTTGAAATAATATTTTTGAAGGAATTATTTTGTACATTTTTTCTGAAACAATCTTTCCCAAGGAATTTTTTTACAAGGAAAGGAACTTGAAATATTTCTAAAGGAATTGGTCCTTTGATATATTTTTGAAGTAATTGTTTCTCATGTAAATTCCCCACACACTTTCCTGAAGGGTCTTTTTCTTGAGAAAGTGTCCTTTTCAAGTTTTTTGAAGGGTACAATTTATTTTTTCTAAAAGGCATCTTCCATATTTCAAAAGGGGCATCTTCAACAAAAATTTCAAAGGAATTTTCAAGTAAGGTGCCTATGCAATTTTCCCAAAGGTAGTTTTCCTTTAAAGGGAGTGTTTCTAAAGAAAAAGAAACTAAGGCATAATCCCTTTAGACTTTTGTTCAAAGGAATTCTTTTGAAAGAAAAGGTCCAAATTAATAAGATTGAAGGGAGATTTAAAAAATATGAAAGTCATATTTAGGATTTCTAAAGAGGAATTTATAAGAAAATTTGAAGGGTTATTCTTGACAAAAGTGCTCCTTTTAAAAAATATGAAGGGTACTTGGTAAAATTATGAAGACTTTATTTCTTAGGAAAAGGGACTGAGGTAAATAGTCTAAAAGAATGTTTTCAATAGAGTGACAATTATACAGACGTCAACTTTAGGGTGATGCACTAGTTTTTGGCATTTAAATAGTGATGGGCTAGCCATTTTCAATTAAATAGTAGGTCCCAAATAGATTGATGGTCTTTGATCAAATGCTCAAAGATCTAAGGGCTCACATTATTCATCCATTGAAGATAAAATGAAGCAAGATAAATTACATCAGAGGGCTCATATCACTTTGAGCATTCTGATCAAGATCCAAGTCATTATCAATGGCCCATCAAAAGGTGAGAGGCTGAGGAACTCCATGGGAATGGAACATTTGACTAAGGTTGAGCTGGGATGAGTTTTCAAGGGATGTTTGTGGACATACATGTGGATCCATAATTATGATAAATACCATGAAGGCATACATGTAGGCTTTAGTTAGTTTCATCTCCAAGGACAATAAAATGAAAAAGACTCTCCCTTATGCCATTACACACCTCAACAAGTTAATGAGAAGTTGTTGGCATCAAGACAAATATACAATAGGTGGACTCATTTGCAATAACCACATTGATTCCATTACTTAGCTTAGAATATCTTAATTCTATTAGTGAAACTATTGGGGAAGCATCTTTGAGAGATCAAGATAACTATGTAACCACTTGAGGTGACATGGATCAATTGAATGACCCAAATGAGCATCATTTGTAGAAATAGTTGTAGCCATGGTTGGAGGCTTCTAACAGATTTATTTCTCTTTTTAGTGCCAAAAAGGTTTCCCTCTCACTTCCTTTCTACTCTAAATACAACCCTTAGGCTAGTAAAAATAAGTTCCACACAATGTATGGCAAAGACCTATTGGATTGATATCACATTTTACCTTTAAGCATTAGTACTAGTTTATTCTTTCAAGTTTCTAAACAATTATTTGAGTGTGTAAGTGATGTATAGTGACAAGAAGTGATGATTTTCCATCCTTTATCCTTCATTCTTGAGCAAAATTTCTTAGCCTTATAGGTCATGTAGAGTGCATTTAAGTGTGTTAAATTATTTTAAGTGTATAACTATTCTTGGAAAGTGCAATCTGCCTTTCAGTTCATTTATCTTGTGTTATTTTATGCATCTCGCCTCTATACTGAAATACTTGTGTTAGAATCCTTAGAGCTTGAAAATGGTCTGTGTATTTTGTTGTATTGTGCACTAGAATATGATATCCACATGGAATATAATCTTGGTGTATCACCACTCTTAGAGTAGGTTTTCTTTTCTATAATTTCTAACTCTTTTCCTTTCAAGAAAACTAGTTTAGATAGAGGTTATTTTGCTAAGATACATTCAGGGAGCTATCCATTTAAATCTAGAGGTTTATTTCCTATATAGGTTTACTCACATGCTTGTAAATGTTCTAACATTTCCCAAATATGGAAGATACTTGAACACTCTCTTCTAGGGTACAAGATTTCGTGACAACAATAACCTTTTCCCATTTATTGGTTCTATCATGACTAGTTATCTTTAGATGAAACTAATAAAGTTAGTGTTTTATAAGTCTATCAATAAGTACATTTTCCCATTTGATTGTAAATATTAGGCCCTCTTATTTTCCCTATGAAATTTGGATCTATGTATTCATTATTTATCCCCTCACATTTATCCTATTTCCCATTTCATTCCTTGATGCAAATTGAAATCCATATGTTGTGTAAAAAAAATAACTAGTTAGTCACCTAAAAAAAATGTTAGCACTATTACAGTTTCTTATATTCATCCATCACATTACATCATTTTCATACATTCTATTCCCACATTTACATAATCATTTCCCATAGTATCATATCAAAAGTAAAGAGATACATATACATCATCACATGCCTACCCATATAGAATACATGAATGAAACAACAAAGCATGGAAGTTAAAGTCATAAAATATGAATGATGAGTCACTAAAATAAGCTAAACACACACACACACACACACACACACACACACACACACACACACACACACACACACACACACACACACACACACACACACACACACACACACACACACACACACACACACACACACACACACACACACACACACACACACACACACACACACACACGCACACGCACACGCACACGCACACGCACACGCACACGCACACGCACACGCACACACACACACACACACAAATATCATGATAATTTTCAATTTTTTACAATAAATAGGTCCAATACAAACACCTTCATGAAGGCCAATATGCCTCAAGGCATGATAAAAATAATTAAGATATATAATTATATGTTAGAACATTTGAAACATATCTTAAGATCTTATCTTTATTTTATGAGAGGGTCCTAATGAAAAATAATGTTGAGGACTATCATTCTGGCCACATCTCTTAATAGCTCTTCCCTTAAAGGCCACCTCACCCTCTCTAATATAAATCCCAATATGGTGACCCCTACTAGAACCCATTCTAAAGCTATCCTCGATATCATGTGGATTGAGGCTCTACCTCCTCCTCCACTCACCATAGTGTCTACTAGGTCCTCTGCCCTCCTCACTCTAGCCAATAGTAGATTGTTTTTAATCCTAGTCATTGTCACCATTACATAAACATGGTAAACTAGAGTTAATATGTATGTGTGATGGTCAATTCCTAAATGGAGTCCAAAATCAACCAAAACATAGTCTCTAGTCTAACCAATTATCAAATAAAAAAGGCTGATCAAGATGTCACTAATCATTTGCCTCCAACCACACACATTATATATGATCATAAAGTATAAATAATTCAACATTAAATCCAACCAATATAAAAGATCCAATACACATAAAATCAATAAAATGACTAAAAGAATTAAAGTACAAGTTATCATCACAAACATGTAAATAAATATCTCATATGGGTCTCTATCATGCTAATCAAAGTCATATTTAGCCTCCATAGCCTCCTCCTCGTCTATATCTAGGTCCTCCTCCATCTCGACATACATTAGATCCTCACCATCTCCCTCTCCTAGGTGTTATTGATATGCAAGGTCCTCCTAAAAAATATCCTAATATTCTAGTGGTGGTGGTGGTGGGTCTAGCTGCTACTACCTATGTTTTGGGCCCATATTTTACTATCTGACTACTCCTTAGCCTCCTACTCCCATACATGGATATAGAGGAGGTCTTTGTATCACTCCTAACTAAGATAGTTGGGTGATGGGCACCCATATAAAAATTAAATTCCATGTTAGCTATCTTAGTCTCAGTTATCTTGCCTCTTGTATACCTTTGTAGACAATCCCAAGAATGAGAAGGTTTCATGTGTAGGGCATACCAAACTATTGGGGCACTATATACATAGGGTGTAGCTTAACCAATGAAAGTTAATCTTAAACTTGAATAGCTCTAGTGGCTTATATAAGGTAGGCCCCCTCATTATCCCATTTCCTAACCATGTCCTAGTAGGGTATGTAAATTAGGTTTACCACCATCAGAGTTAGTACTAATTAAATTAAAGTAGAGAAAGGAGACATGTTTATCCATCTACTAACCTTGATATTTATAGGCACTCCAATCGATATTCCCCTCTAATAAGAGATAATCTACTCATAGATATAACCCATGAAAACCATTAAGTGACTAATTAATATGGGTCCAAGATAGTCCACATGGTAAATATATTTATAATTTTGAGTTATTAACTCATGGCTCTAGGATTAACGTGCCTATCTCTCCTTAATACATCATACAATGGGTGACTAGCTCAATAATAATCTATTAGTATGCTTGTCTCCAATCATTTGGGAGGAAAGGATTCTAATAATGGCCTTCCATAGGTATGATATCATTGATCAATCCACCTACGAAATATTCACACTATACTTTTCACCCACATTAGGTACATTAATCAGCCCAACTCTAACCCTCATAACTAGTATCAATTACCTAGATAAAAACTAATTGACTCATTATAATAATTATTGTAATCTAGTAGATATCAATAATAATGATCATCCACTCATTTGGATCTTAGGGGAACATAAACATATTTTGATTAGGGTCCTAATAGGTCATAATGTCACATAATAGTCTATTGAATCTAGAATGAACCCTGTTATACTATATATAGAATCTAAACACAGTCAAGAATGGCCAACTCATCCACTATCAAGAGTTCTAAGAATTGATAAAGCCACTCCTGATCCTAAAATTTTCTTCAATGTATATACTCACCTTATAATAAAGAATGAAACCCTAAGTTAGCTTAAGATCCAAATCTACCCTTAACAATTTCTTATTTCCCTATCTTTTCCCCCATTTCAAAGGGATGAAACCACCACTTTTTGTAGGTGGTGGCTATGCACCCACTACAAGTGGTTATGTAACCACCCTAGGTGATTATGTAACCACCTATAAGTGATGGTTATATAACTACCTATAATGCAAACTATGGAAGTTATGTAACCACCATGACAATTGTGTCCCTAAGTGGTTATCATGTCTACCATCTATGTACCCTCCCAAAACCACTCAAAAACCCATAAAATTCACCCACATTCACAAATTTATACATATTCATAATTTACCCCCTTATAGATCATTTTAAAATTAAAAATTCTAAATTCCATTGGATTTTAGCTAATTTTTAAGCAAAATTTCAAATTTGGGGCAAAATAGGAAAATATAGAAAAACCTACTTGATCTTGCCCAATAACTCCTCTTGTGTTAGATTTTTCACCCCCTCATCCTCCTATTACCATTGACCAATTTCTCACTTTAAATGATCATATGTAATCCATAGCTTTAAAATAACATGTAGCTAAATGCATAAATGAGTTAGTTTTTAGTAAGTTTTCAAATTTATTGACCCCCAAATTAGTTGTTTTAAGTCAAAAAAGTTATAAATTAGGCATGTTTTCTTGTTTCATTACATTCTTCATGTTACATATTATATTATTGTGATTTATATTTCAAAACTAAAAAAATAACAATTCTTCTAGCTATCTTGTAACACATTTTTTAGTTTTACAAGTACATGATGACTTGGCACTAGATTCAATCTCCCGATGGGGCGATTCAAGTAGTATGTGTAAACACATAATATTTTAAACTTTTTCATTTACTGATACTTTATCTCTTATAGGATCCTATCTAGATTCAATCCCTATGAGTGTACACCTTAAAAGGTGCACCAATAAATGGGTGGGTAGACCTTTGGTGCTTCTACAAGATTGTTGGTCCCTATACCATTACCTAAAACCACTATAAGTTACTTTTAACCAACTCCCTAAGAAATTAAAACCCACTTATACACTCATATAATAAATTCACATTAAAAAATATCCCCTAACTAATTATACACCCCTTTTTCTTGATTTTCTAGCTATGTCATCTTGGTTGATATTGTTTGGAATTCAGTGCATGTTACAGAGCTTCAGTAGCCCAACTGACCTAGTTTGAGGCCTAATGGATATATTCCCTTCAAAATAAAAACAACCTAACCATACCTTTGAGAGTTTAAGGTTAATACTTATCTATAAATACCACTTTCACTTTATTTATAAAGAGAGGAACATTCATTTTCACATTGTTATAGCTGATAATTATGCTCTTTCTACATTTGAGGAATCATTGCTCAGGGTTTTACCTTTGGGGGAAAGAATCTTGCCTTATGGGAAATTCTTGGATGAAAATTAGGATTCTTTTATTATATATATTATTTCTATAGTGTGATCCTTACAAAGCCACAACAACCTCTTGAAAAGTACCATTGGCCAAGGGAGAGATTGAGGCACAATGGGTTCAATTCAAGGTAAGTATTTTTACTCTTTCATTTAGTAGATAAATATTTCATAAAGTATTAGGATGAATGTTGTGTTACTTTCTTAGTTTACCTCTACATTAACCTTAGTATATTTCCCTTTAAATGTTTTATTTTATTTCTTATTAACTATCCCCCTTTGTTCCATAAGCGTTAGCGAGCACTAGATTAGATATCTTTTATGTATTGTACGCCTAACTAGGGTTATTTAATAATTCCATTTACATAGATAATCTAGAACCCTCTCTTTTGTATTGCATATTAAGATATTATTTAATTATTTTTATCATATCTAAATTGATCATGTCTTGATAGTAAGATTACTTTCTTTGATCTTAGAATCCACTAAGTATGACAAGTTACAAATCCATCCTAATTGATTGTATAAATTCTAGTGATTTCAATGTGAAGTTAACATTTAATTTTTTTTAAATTTTCATTTATGGATCTAGCCTGTCAATCCCATTTTATATTGTGTGTGTAGGTTTTCAACCAAGTAGAGATTATCAACCCAATTCTATTTTTCTATTCAAGTTTTCAACTAGGTTGAACCTATCAACCTCATTATTTTGTTATGCATAGGTTTTCAACTTCTTCAATCCTGTTGATCTAATTATGTTCTATGTGCATAGTATTTTTCAATTTTAACCATGATCAATCAAGTTTTTTATTCTTATTTTTGTGCCTAACTAAATTGGCCTGCTTGATTTCATCATTTTCTCTATTTTAGTTTTATCTAACTAAATTGATATGATTGATCTAGTTTTATTTTCCTATTTTTCATCAATATTATTTAAAATAGATTGATTGACTCAATTATGTTCAATAACACTGTTTTATACCTTTAACATGATCATAAACTTGCCTGGACAACCCAATCAAATAATAATTGAGCATTGTCAAGAAAAACTACTAAACTAACTTAATTGATCTTGTTCTATCTTCTAGGTCCATTCTAAATAGATTATTATTTCCATTTTTTAGTGAATTTCATTTCCCACATTTCAATTAAAATATAAAATTTTAATTATTTTTCTTAATTTTTTATTTCTATAAAACTATTCCCACACAGTAAATTAGATCAACAAACTCACTCTAGCTTTGTGCCTATTTTCTACCATCAAACTAAATTGACTGGGTCAATTTTATTTGTTTTGACTTGTTTTGTGATAGACTAAGTTGATTAAATTGACTTCGTTCTATGATATTTTCATAAATAGATCAATATGATCAATCTTGTTCTATATATTTCAATTTTATAGAATAAACAAAGGAAATTATATTATATTTTCATAGTAATTAGAATCAATTTTCTTTCCAATTGACTACTTTTTTATTTTCCTTCAAAAATTGTAACTTATGTTTTTGACAAAACTGAGTTTTCCTTCATTTTCATCTTGTTTGTCTTTCTTTATAAACTATATACTAGTAGTTTTAAAACTACTTAGGTATTATCATGAAGGAATATGTGATATTATATTTATGATCATTGTCTATCATTTAAAAAAATCATAGTGTGAGGGGCTTGCCCAAATACTCATAGCCATAGTATAGATCTAAACACAATCTTTAGTTTTCATGTGCCTCATGGTATTTTAGAAATGTCTAGGATTTCTCTTGGTATTGAACCTTAGGAGTCAATCCATCTATTTTATGTATGGTGCATTGGTTAGTGGTTTGTACCAAGAAGTTAGTTACAACTTTTTGGAGACTTAGGTTGCACCCTAGCTGAGCAAAGGATTGTTTAGGTTCTCTACTCAAACCTAGTCCAACATGGGCATGACCCTAGGTTGTGGGTTACCTAAACTTGGGTCAAACATCTAGGGTTTTTAATGAGGCTAGCTCCTCAGATTGTTCATTATAATTCTCACCTAAGACCTAAATAGGTTGGGATGAAAATATAGAAGGCATTACATGAATGAAAACCTACTCTAAGTGTGGTGATGCACCATGAATTCATTGTATCCACTCATAAGCTTAAACTCTTGACACACTAATATACTTTGAATAGACTTAAAATAGTGCCTAAAATGGTTTCCAAGAAAAAGTACTTCACATAGAGGTCAGTGTTATTGACTTAGGCTAGAGGATAATGAGGGTAAGGCCTGATTAAAGGCACTTATAGTCAACAGTCCACTCTATACTTGGGACATCAACATTATGACACACTATATAACCTATAAGGAAATATTATTAGCACTTAGGTTAAAATTATACCTAAAAAGGGAAGATGAAAACCACTTTTTCATATCAAACAAATACAAAACACTAAGCACAAATTACTAAATAATTGTAGATGTCATATCCATTAATCCAAGAGGTACCTAAGTACAAATTCTAGGTGATTCTTGTCACACCAACCCTAAGGGATGAAAATGAAGAGCTCAAAGCTTGAATTTATAAGAAGAAAGAAGGTAAGAGAGAGATAAATTAGCACTAAAGGGGTCATTAATGAGCCCAATTCCACTCAGAACAACCATAACCATAATCCTTCTCAAGCCTTCCTCTATATTAATGTCACTATATCTTTTTCTAGCATGATGGAAAATGTGAAGATCAAGACCAATTATAGTTTTAATCCCCACCATCACATGGATCCTTCTCATGCTCCTCTACACTAATACCCTTTATAAGGACAAAATTCTCATATCTTTGGTCTTGACACAGCCATGACTAAGTCTACTTTAAGTGGATACAAGTACCTATTTTTCAAGGCTATAGATATTATCGAAGATAAGACACTCTTCCATATCTCATTAATGTCTACATCTTCCCTAACCTTGAATAGGTTTACTATAGATGAAAACCAATCCCATTTATTAGTGTTCATATAGCCATAATTGTAATGGATATACGCAAGTTTCTTGATCTCATTTCAATAGCTAGTTGTCAATATTGGATCTATATTAGGCTTATAAATACATATTTATACCTATGAACATTTATGGAAGTTGAGAACCCACCATACACATGGATCACTTTCAAAATACCAAGAACATAGTTGTAAAACATTGTTATAATCTCAATAAACAAGGTCTACAAGTTTTAAACCCTCTCACAGGTCTAAACTGAGCTTAAATGATGATTTATGATTATAAAAGGTTTGATCCTCATCATTTCTTACTCCTACATTCATACTTTTATCTACCTATGTGGTGAAACCATTGATCCAATGTGTCTGCCTCTGTGGCATCCCCTTGAAAGTCTTCTAGATTTGACCTTTATTATTGGCCATTTATCTATGATCTACCTTTAAGATCATGCCACTTGGTATCCCCACATTAGTGTTTGATTTAGCCTTTAAGAATGTGACATTTTTTAGTCTCGTGTGCTTCTTTTAGATCCCACTATTAGTCTCCATTTACTTCATGTGATTATTCTATGTGGTGACCTCACACTCATCCTAAGCTCAATTGACCCTTTAACCTTAAATGCATCATCAATATTATTTATCATGATTCAAATGCATACTATTTATTTACCTAATATTTTCTATGGTCATGTCACTTGGTAGCTTTTCATTTATTCATGAGATCTACTAACTATTTTACCTTTCACTCATCATTGATTTCCTTTAGTATGATGGATCGTGCAACGTTGATCAGCTTGGACCCACTAGCTTTGTCAATCTTCGTACATTATTAGATATTTATATGGGAACTCAATATCTTACCACTTATCAGTGATACATTCAATATTAGGATATGTTAACCTTTTGATTGTGAGCTTGTTATTGATCTTTGATGCATGATTAAATTTGCTCATTTGGATCTTTAGGACCCACTGAAATCATTAATCACCACTCACTATTAGATCTTATCTAAGATTTTATGATCTTGACACTTGTCATCAATGTGTTTAGAATCAACAATATTTTAATCAAAATGGTTACTTTATGTTGTTTGAACTTGACATCCCCATGCATGTTGCCTTTTGCTGAATTTCTCCTATATGATCTTTCAATGATGGTCTAGTTCTTCTAGCTTATGTTAGTAATTTTTTATTTAAAATAAGGAAATTATGGGGTATATAAAATCAATCTAAGGAAATGCTCATAAAAGCTTTGAATGATAGGGGTTAACATTTTGGATTGTGAGGCCAAAATTTTAACATTTTTGGTGACTTTGATGGCTTGACCAGCTTACTAAACATGGAACCCAGACACTTTTATGATAAGGTGACTCAACAAAGAAGCACAAGATGATGACACTTTGGATTGAATTATACTCTTGATACCTTAGAGACTTGTATTATAAAAAAGATACACAAAAACACAATAAAGTAATAACCCAACACTAAACAACACACCTAATAACTAAGGATAAACAAAGGAAAGAACTAAATAACAAGTCATAATCTAAAAACTTATGTAAAGTACTTATTTGGACAAACAAATTAACTAATACAAAACTAACCTAAACATTTTTTTAATTCCCCCAAGACTAAATTTAAATGTTTTTTAATCACTTTGGTACCCTGATGTCGAGCTATCATATGATGATTTGTGTGCAATTAGACTTTGGTCAATGAGTGACAACTTCTTCTTATAGATATCACTCTCTTAATTACTTAGAATAGTGAAATGAACATCTGGATTCATCCCTATATGCATGGTTTGAGTGTGAGGATCAATAATTTAATAATACTCTAAAATATTTATATCTTGCATTACTAACCTCATCTCCTCTTCAATCAGGAGCTGTAACTAGTTCTACTCTTTGGGTTCAAGATGATCAACTATCAAATCATTCTTGAAAAGTCCCTTCTTTTCAATATTTGACAAGTGAAGAGATGACGTATCTAAATTTAGGTATAATTATTCTAAGTCCTCCCAAAAGGACATCTCATCTTAGTCAATAAACAAATCATAAAATTCATTTCTACTTCTGCCATCTATCTATAAGTCACCAAGCTGATTATTCACCTCCTTCACTTTGGTAGGGTCATCATAAGGTTCTTGATCAGTTGAAGTTTGCTCATTTTCTTCATCAATAGGGAGAGGTGATAATTCATTAGTCCACTCAAGTAGAATCTCTTCTTAAATTTAAACTTCTAAAATTGCATTGCTTTCCTCATTTGAAACATTAGCATGTTGTTCAACTTCATCACTCAAATTTGCATTGTTAAGTTTCTTAATCTCACCCAATAATTACAAACACAAGTGTTACCACTGGTCTTCCAATGTCTTGACTTTAATATCAATATCATCATCATGAATGTTATTATCTAATTGATATCCTATGAAAATATCATCTTGTGTTTCATTTACCTCAACTCCATCATTAATACATTACAGCTACCCATTATCATCCAATTTTTACTCATGCTTACCTTCTGATCTATTGGAGTGCATAGGTGTCGTAATTTGAATCTCTTCTTCATAGATGCTATAATTGTCCTATCTAAGGTTATCTTGACACTCAATTACAACTTTATCAATGTCTACCTCTTAAATAATTTCCCCCTCCTTTACCAACTTTGATAATTTTCCCTCCATGCTTGAATGATCCAATTCTAATTTTGGTGTACTTGAAATATTTTAAAGAGGGGAGAGGGTGGGTGGGAATTATATTTCGTTAGTCTAATTGATGATTTCAAGGGTATCCTTCTAACTAGGGATCTTGAATGGTTTCTTAGTTAGTTCTTGGGATTGAGGGGGGATGTGAAGAGGGGTAGAAGATACCCAAGTAATAGTAGATGAATGACTAATATCATATTTCACACCTAATTTTCCTTCCTTATCCTCCTTTTTGAGGTTGGGCATGATGAAATTAGGATCCATGGCCCATGAAGGATTTTATGTGGGTATTGTTTTAGGCTCTTTATTAGGTATAGGATCTTGAACACAAGTGGATTACCATAGGGAAGGAAGGTGAAGGTAGTCTACCTTTGGGGTGATTAGAGAAGGTGTTAAAATGTGGAACTTAGAGAGTGACTTAGAATTGATTTTCACCTCCACACTATGTTTAATTTTGCACACTATATGAGACAAGTCTTTGAACAAGGACCCTCTAACCTTAGTCATGAATTAATTACCCAAAAACAAGGTAAAATGAGGTAATAAATCTACTACAATAAGGTCTTACACAATTTAAAGTTTGGGGTAGGCATGGAAAGTGAGTATAAGATTCTTAACAATGCCAAATACTTTCATAATAGACCCATTCCATTTAAATTCAAAGTTAGAAATAGGTTCATACCTTAAATTCAAGGTGTCTGCCACTGATTTAAGAAAAATTAAAAGATTTGCCTTATCATTAAGTAAACAATTATGGACCAATAAATCTCTTATGACTAGGGAGGCAAGAAAAGGAGATGCGGTGACCAATTTAACTAACTATGGTTGGTTTGTAGGAGTATTTTTATGAGGAATAAGAGATTAGAATTCAACCCTTTTCTCTTATTTAACACTCTCCTATAATTTGTCCCTTTCTTTTCTTAATCTCTAAGTGTAGATAATCAAGGTTTGGTGCAAGTGAATTTCAAGGGATAATAGGTTGATAATAAGACTGATTATGAGGATGAGAAGGTTGCCATAGAGGTGGAAAAGGCTCAAAGTATGGTGGATGATCTTGGTAGTGTGTAGGATATGGATTATATGGCTAGTAAGGATCAGTGTATGGGTCATATGGTCTATGATAAGGTGGATATGGGGGTGGAGGGAAGAAATCTACCTCATAGGCTATCATGGCTCCTTATGTAATATGTGTATCAAATCAAAAAGATAATAAAAAATCTTCTTACCTTTGAAATAATTGAAACCACTAGTATTTTTGAGTTTAAGGTTGATTTCAAACCTTCTAAAGAGGATTGAATCTAACCAAAGTGACTATAAATGATGGTGTTGATATCTTCAACTTTTAAATGTCCTCCAATATCTTTAGAGCATGCACTTGAAATCTATCCCATTAAGTGTACCAAAACTGTTAGAGACCTAGGTTGTACCCTAGTTGAGTACAAGATTGTTTAGGTCCTCTACTCAAACTTAGTCCAACATGGGAATGACTCTAGATTGTGGGTTACCTAAACTTGGGTTAGACCTCTAGGGTTTTTAATGAGGATAGCTCCTCATATTGTTCATTATAATGCTCACCTAAGACCTAAATAGGTTGCGATGAAAATATATAAGGTGTTGCATGATTGATAACCTACTCTAAGTTTGGTGATGCACCATGAATTCATTATATCCACTCATAGGCTTAAACTCTTGACACACTAATGGAATATGATTAGACTTAACATAGTGCCTACAATGCTTTTCAAGAAAAAGTGCTTCTCATAGAGTTTAGTTTGATTGACTTAGGCTGAATGGTAGTGAGGTTAACACATGATTAAAGGCACTTAGAGTCATCAATTCACTCTATACCTGAGATGTCAACATTATGACACACTAGATTACCTATAAGGAAAGCTTGTTATCACTTAGATTGAACTTGGACCTGCAGAGGGAATATGAAAACCACTTTTACATATCAAACAAATACAAAACACTAAGCATAAATCAGTAAATAATTGCATATGTCCTATCCATTAAACCAAGAGGTGCATGAGTATAAATCCTAGTAGATTCTAGTCATACCAACCCTAAGGGATGAAAATCAAGAGATCAAAGCTTGAATTTATAGAAATAAAGAAGGTAAAAAAGAGAGAAATTAGAGCTAAAAGGGTCATTAATGAGTCCAATTTCACTCAAAATAACCACCACTACAATCATTCTCAATCCTTCCCTTGCATTAATGTCAGTATTGTTTATAGCATGATGGAGAATGTGAAGATTAAGAGCAGTTACAAGAAGCAATCCCAACCACTACATGGATCCTTCTAAATATTTTCTACATTAATTCCCTTTATTTTAAGGATAAAATCCTCATATCCTTGGGCCTAAAAAATCCATGACTAATTCTACTTTAAGTGACTACAAGCACCTATTTGTCAAGGCTATAGTTATTATGGAAGATAAGACACTCTTTTATATCTCATTTATGTCTACATCTACCCCAACCTAGACATAAGTTTACTATAGATGAAAACCAATCCCATTTATTAGTTTTTATATATCCATAATTGTAATGGAGATACATAGGTTGCTTGATCTCATTTCAATAGCTAGCTACCCATCTTGGATCTATATTAGGCCTAGAAAGACCTATTTTTGCCTCTAGGCATTTATGAAAATTGAGAACTCACCATACAAGTGGATCATTTTCAAAAGACCATGAAAATAGTTGTAAAACATTATTATAATCTTAATGAACAAGGTCTACAATTTCTAAACCCTCACACCAGGTCAAAAATAAGCTTGAATGATGATATATGAGTCTACAAGGTTTGTTCTTAATTATGTGTTGCTCCTGTATTCATACTTTTATCTACCTAGGTTGTGAAACCTTTGATCCAACGTATCTAACTCCATGCCATCCCCTTGAGAGTCTTATATCTTTGACCTTTCTTATCAATCATTAATCTATGATCTACCTTCGAGATCATTCCACTTGGTAACCCCAGATTTGTCTTTGATTCAACCTTTGATAATGTGACACTTATCAATCTCGCATGCTTCTTATGGATCCCATTATCAATCTCCATTTTCTTCATGTGCTTACACCACATGGTGACCTCATATTCATCCTGGTTTCAATTTACCCTTTGACCTTATGCACATCGTCGATCTTATTTATCATGGTTTGAATGCATATCATTGATTTACCTAATAATTATCATAGTCATGACACTTGTAGGCTTCTCATTCATTCCTATGATTTGTTGACTAGTTAACCTTTTACTCATCGCTAGTTTTTTTTAGTATAATGGATCACATACTATTGATTATCTTAGACCTACTAGATTTTTCAATTGCCATATACTATTACATATTCATATGGGCACTTGATATCTTGTCACTTATTAGTGATGCATTCAATCTTAGGATACACTAACCTTTTTACTATGAGCTCATAATTTATCTTCGATGCATGATTAAATGCACTCCATTAGATCTTCAGGACCCACTAATCTCATTAATCACCACTCATCATTAGATTTGCTCTAAGCTTCTGTGATCCTGACACTTATGATCAACACATTTATATTTAGTAATATTTGAATCAAAATGCTTACTTTACAATGCTTGAACTTGATGTCCTCAAGCACATTGCCTTTTTCCAAATTGATCATGCATAATGTTTCAATGATGGTCTAGTTCCTCTAGCTTACATTAGTAATTTTTTATTTAAAATAAAGACACTAAGTGGATAGAAAATTAAGATAAGGTAATGGTCATCAAAGCTTCAAATGATAGGGGTTGATATTTTGTCTTGTGGGGCCAAAATGTTAACATAACTTACCCTTGAAAATAGGTTTAGTAGGCTATTGGAATCACAATTATTCTATAGTTATCACTCTAAAACATTGGACTGACACTATTCAATGGACAATCTAATATATTTGGAAGCCTATATTATCAATCACAACCTTTAGTATAATTTCTTGATCTTCTTTTTGAATAATTAGTTAGAATCTAAATTACATTATTTCTATTTATTATTTATTATTTTATGTTATATTACAGACTGTATTACCCAACATTGAAACAAGTTTTGTGTTGTGTGTTTCAACTTTAGTTTGATTTTCTATTTTTCCAACTAGATCAACCAACTTGACATAGTCAATTTATAAACTATTTTTTTTTCTTATTTTCCCAGCTAGATCAACCAACCTGACCTAATCAGTTTATAGATTGTATTATTTTCTTAATTTTTCAACTAGATTGACTAGTTCAACTTAGTAATTTTAAAAACTATTATGTTTTCCTAATTTTTCAAATAGATAAACCAACTCAACCTATTCAGTTTATGAATTATTCTATTTTCCTACCTATTCAACTAGCTCGACTAATTTGACCTAGTCTATATCCAATTTTTTTTTGTTATCTTGTTAATCTAATTACATCAACTAACTCAATCTTATTCCTTTTTAGCTTCTATATTTTCATTTCCCTAATAAGTGTATAGACAAGCATTTCATCATGTAATATATATTTGATAAATATATATAACAAAATAAAAATAATATGATGAGTCTTATTAATCCTCCTAATAACTTTAAAATTCATCTACCAAATCATATGGTAGATAATCCTAATCTTAGAAATATCCATGTTAATACTAGAACCACCAATTATGGGACTCCTCCCTATTATACTTATCTTAATACATTATTCATATAAATGGTAGATGATGAAAGTGACCTTGAGCATATGGATTAAATGATCTTCTTCATCAATAAAAACCCTCAACATCAGGGTAAGGATCACAAAGTCATTTATAACATCATGATGGGACCTTATATTGGATAACCCCAATCACTTTCACCTAGCTTTGGTATAGGATTTAGGGAAAGTCATTATATGAGTTATGTCACATATTTATACTCACTCATGCCTCTCCATAATAAAATGACATCATCTTCCATGCCTTCTTCATCCTCCATGCTAACTATTATGACAAACATGGAAGGCATGACCTTTAGTGGGTCTACTCAAAATATCCACATTAATACTCAATTCCACATGGCCACTAGTGCATCTCAAGATATTAATGCATCTCAAGCTCTCAATGCCTTACATAATGATAATTAATCCCATGCTACTTCCACTTTTAAAAATACCATTAAACTAATCAATTATTATTACAAAATTTAAATCAAACGACTATTTTTTAAACTAATAGTGTCAATCATATCATGCAAATATAAAATCAGCTAATGCATTTCCAAACTCATAAAAAAACTACTCAATGGGGGGTGTTAAACCCTAATTAACACCATCCTCCCCTATTAGAGATGAATGTGGTAACCCTATACACAATATCCACTTCTTAATAAGGTTATTAAACACTTACAAAATGAACCTCTAGTTCTTCAAATTGTAAACATTGACATAGGCATCATAGTTCCCATTATCACTTATAATGGATCCACTCATCCATCATTGAATTTTAAGACTTTTGGAAACCTATACAAATATTGGGTTAAACTTAACACCTTTGTCTCTCTACCAATATATTAGCTACAACCTTTTTAGATGGTGCTCTAGATTGGTATAATAAACTTAAAACTCATTCTATCACTATCTTGGAGGACTTAGTTAATGCATTGGTTAAATAATTATAAACTAATGATCTTCCTAAAAAATATAACTCATTTTATCAATTGTAAACAATTAGAATTCAAAACAGCACAAGTATCATCAAATGATGGAAATCCTTAACTAACAAAGACGATCATAACATGTATGCTAATAATTTATTTCATTTATTCAATAATGATCTTCACCCCAAATTATAATTCTGTGTGAGAACTCTTTCTCCAAAATCTCTAGAAGAAGCCCTCAACCAAGATAAACATCAATATTTACTTATATGACAATTCAAGCCTTTACACCCTCCAAAATGGACCTGAATGCTTATGAAAGCTAAAAATAGACATGTAATCAATGATGGTGTTACATATGCTTATGATTCCATAGAAACCATTCAAGACATTACTCCAAATAATCACTAACATCCAAAAATTATCATCCTATTTCTACATTTTCTTAAGTAAATAATGTAGATATCCATAAACTACTTTCCTTAGCAGAGATTCAAAAACATCTTCCTCAACCTTCACCATGAGATCTTGATCCTACTCACCTTACCAAACAATGGTACGATCCAAATAAATTATGTTGGTATCATGAAATTTTGGGCCACTCTCATGAAACTTTTTACCAATTAATAAACTTTGGACTATCTTCTTAGACCTAATTTTGATCATGAAGCACTCATATGTACATGTCAACAAAATTATGAAGTAAAAACTAAGGCTTATTAAATTAAAACTAAACATGAATCCCTTAGCCAACCAAACTCTCATTTAATATTTACAAGGATCCCCATCCTAATCATCAAGCTAAGTCTAACCAACCTCCCACTACTAATAATGACAAAATTTATGTGGATCCTAACATGAATGATGAAGATATTATTAATATGAATAATATGAGAAGAGTAGTCTCTTATATCAATCATTATCTAGATTCTAACTATAATAATTTCCTAAAGTTTTTTATGATTCAATATTCTTACCCATCCCATCTCATGTAATTGAGACCATCAAAACCAATTCCATTAAACTTAGAAAACTCACAATTGTCAAAATTAATGCTACAGTTAGACAACAACTCACATACTATCGATATAAATTTTACTCCTTTAACTAAGACACATCACTCAAAAATCTCAAAATATTATATCATTGGTATTTTTTCTTCTTGAACACAAGAAGTAATTAATGATTCAACCATGTCATCTAAAATAACACATATAATTAGTCAACCCACATTAACTAAATCTTAATTGAACACACCTTACCAACATCAATTTCAATGCACTTTTATTACACAATCAAAGGATTTAATTCAACATTATGTACCTTTATCCAATAAAATTCTAACAAAATATGATGAATGGGATCTTATAGACGAAATTTCACATCTCCCATATCAAATCCGTTTCTTATAACTCATTATAACATCTCCTCATCATTGTAATTATCTAATGTAGCTTTTATTTAAGTTTAACATACCTAGCCCCCCACATGTGGGATAAGAAACTAATTTGTTTGGGTATGAAGATAGCATTATATATCAATGTGAATAAATATCTATCCATGTTGATGAAATGGTAGATACTTATCTTTCACTCAAATTCCTTATCTCTTCAATGATTCATGATGAGATATTGCTTCATTTAAATGATCCTACATTGTTCATTAGTGTCCAACTAGGATATATCCAAGTTAAACATACAATAATTGATGAAGGCTCATGCACTTATGTGGTTTCCCTTGATTTCTTTAAAATACTAAGATATTTTGATTATAATCTCAAATCTACTCAAAGTACATGTCAATGATATGATAGAATACAAATGCCTCCTTTAGGGTGTGTTTGGATTTATATCATGGTTCCCTCCATCATGGTGCATTTCAAATACATGATATTTAACTTCCCACTTTATTTTAACATTTCACTCAATTGATCTTGGACACACCACATGTAGTCAATATCCTCATCAACATGACAATGTGTTAAGTTTCCTTATAACAGTGACATATACAAGATTCAAGGAGATACCAATCCTCAGAATTTTTTAAAAATTACAAGAATGAGGTGTATTTAAAATATAAACACTCAAACCTTTACCTATCATACCATTTTGTGAATCACAATTCTTTAATTATCCTATCAACTCTACTAGAGGTTACAATAGTCACCCTAAATTAATAAAAAGAAAACCACTTAATCTTTTAGATTCAGAGGATGATGAAATAGATGAGATCAATTTGAAAATCAAAACTTTTGATCTCTCTCCTCATGTAATCACTTAATTATAGCCTTCTCTATGATCTCGATCTCATCAAAGATAATTAGATGAAATTCTAATCACTATAACATAAACTAAACACTCCATTCATCATACCTCTTCAATTGATAAAATCATTGATGCATGTACTATTGATCTTCACAATATTAATTATGATGATGGATACTCTATATATGATCCCTTTTATCTATATTTAATCAAGATAAAAACACATAGATACTTAGATATTATTATTCTTTACAATATTCTCCTAGTTCTATTCATGTAGTTCCTTCTCTTTTTATAGTACCTAATATTAGGTCTTCTTCTTCTAATGTTCACAGGTCTAAAATGTAGTGCGCGCGCGCACACACACACACACACACACACACACACACACACACACACACACACACACACACACACACACACACACACACACACACACACACACACACACACACACACACACACACACACACACACACACACACATGCACGTACACACACACACACACACACACACACACACACACACACACACACACACACACACACACACACACACACACACACACACACACACACACACACACACACACACACACACACACACACACACACACACACACACACACACACACACACACACACACACACACACACACACACACATGCACGTACACACACACACACACACACACACACACACACACACACACACACACACACACACACACACACACACACACACACACACACACACACACACTACTACTACTACTACTACTACTACTCTAGTTAATGCTAATCTTATTTAGAGTATTCTTATTTTCCATGCTATGATATGACCTTATTGGTTTGTTAGATACCATGATCCTTACATATTAATTCCTCCAGAGATGTCAGCTACATTACGCTACTCAATTTTGAGTTCATCTCTTGATGCATCCCAGCTTATTACTAGTCCTATTATGAGTTATCTTCCTATTGGTTATTGTATACTACCTTTACCTAAACATGATACTCTATCCTACACTTTAGGATTATCACACTAGCATGTGTACTACTTTTGGGGCATCACCAATTTCATTGGTATATGGGCCTAAATAAGTTTTACCTTTAGAATTTGAGCTATCATCTTCACACATTTCTCTTCATGGTATTATTCATAATGAAGAATTACATAAATCCTATATCTGTGCTTTATATTTCCTGGATGAGTGATATATGGTTTCTTTATAACATAATCATCAATACAAAGCTCACATTACTTTAAAAACATATAAAAAATCAAAGTATGTACTTTCAATATTGGTGACCTATTCCTCAAACTAGATTATACACATGACAAAGAAGGAAATTATGGCCAATAGTGGTGGGGTCCTTACCTCATTAAAAACATCCTTAGTCCTAGTACCTATAGACTACAAAGTAATGAAAGACATATTTTCAAAGAACCCAATAATGCTCAATTTTTAAAGAAACATTTTGCTTAAATATTTGTTATTCTACATGTTTCTCACATATTTCCATATATCATACATGCTAACACTCTTTTCAAGTTTTCTACAAGATCCCTAATGTGTAGCATTGCATTAACCTCATTAGCCTTAGTTTATATCATTGGTCCTTCAGTCTATCTATATTTCTTCTTTTATTCTATAAGTTATAACATAAGACCATGGATAAGACCCGACCATCCTCATAAATTTCTTTTATTTCCTAATTAAATCTTGATGTCTCTTTCTATCATTGACTTGTCATTTTATAATCTTATTTCTACTTATTTGGTTTATCTTTTGTGATTTGTAGTATAAGACCTTAGATAAGACTAGACCTTCCTCATAAAACATACTTATATTAGTTTTCATATTTTTCACTTTTTTGGTTTCTCTTTTATGAGTTACAGTATAAGACCTCAGATAGGACCAAAATCTCCTCATAAATTATCAACTTTATTAAACTATATTTAACTATGTGTCTTCCTTTGAGAATTATGACAATGGTTTAAGGATTGTGACTTCATATTCTCAAAATCAATTATTTTATTTTAAGTAACAACTTTAAATAAAACTATTATGCATGTCTCTCTATACTTACATTATTTCTTATGATATGGAGTCATACTTATCTATCATTGTATCATTCTCACATTTTCAATTTTTTGTGATTTGAGGTAACTCAATCATTCTGTGTTCATTTTCATCTTCTCCCCTATTTTCATTCCACTTTGGGCACACCAAGTTGGGTTTCAAGATAACATTCTTATTTAACATGAAAGCAAAAGATCCTTAGACATCATGTTCTCTAAGTTCTTTTCCTTATCTATCAATTCTAAGTTTTCTAGTGATAGTCATTTTTAACACCCATGTTTGGTTTTATGAATTTGTATGGAGGAAGAATAGAAAAATCTATTAAAATTTCAAAAACAAAATCATTTAAAAATAAAAGTCAATGATAAAAAATCCATCTATAAGATCAAAAGTCAAAATCACATCATAAAACATGATTATCAAGGACATCTACTATTCTAGTTGAATCTCAAACTCCACAATTGGCCTCATGATAGATCTAAGTTCCATTGGGAAGTAGTAGGCTAGTAGATTGGGATAGGAGATTTTAAAACTCTCTATAGTGATACTTAATTTCTCATACAAGTACCCAATATTCATAATAGATTGACATCTCTATAAGGGGTCCTAAAGAATGGGGAATATGTTGTGGAAAGGTAGTTCCATTATAATTTTCATTCATATAGCCTTAATAAAATGATATTTATACTTCACGAGATAACCTGAATTTATGTGGATAAGAAAATTTCTCTATAGTCTTTAATGTCGAAAGTATTTTTATTTTGTTAACTTCATTTTAGTGTCTTATTTCCAATAAATATTTTATACCTTGGTAATACCTACATTTCCCCCACCACCCATTTCATATTCCCCCTTGATAGGCAAGTGTTTTTCTAGATATTTTTCCTAGATTCTATATTCCCTATTCTTCATCTATTTTTAGACATGCTCATAATAATTTTATTTTAGTTTATATATCTTAAGAATAGAAACTGCATCTTTGAGTAACTATGTATTACTTATTTAAATCATTGCCTTATCCTTATTAGATTTATTTAGTTATATTCAAAATTTAAAATATTTATTTATCACCCTTTTGTAAATAATTTCATCCTATATTTTTATTTAGTTTTTCCATTATTGAGTGACTTTGGATTGTTACTTATCATTTATCAATGTTATTTTAATTTATGTTCTTTTTCTAAAAAATTTAAGTATAATTTGTTACTTATTTTACATAGACTTTAGATCTATTATTTCAGTTTCATGTGTCCTTGGTTTGATATGGTTTGTTACATTTATTACTTAGGGTACATTTGTTTGGGTTTGTCAGTCATTTAGTAGCCTTGGATTTTTGGTTACCTAATCTACTCTCATTTTATCTATTTTTCCTTAGTATTTTGGTTCTAAATTAGAATTTATCATCCCATCTTAACAATTGTCCAAGTGACTTATTCATTTATTCAAAATTTATTTATTTTGATTTCCCTATGATTTTTTGTTTTTACTCTTTATTCTTCCATTATTAGGGTTTGTTCAAAGCAATCAATGTGCCCTCCATGATCAAGACTAAAAATACAATATACAACCATTCAATGATAAAGGTAACTAAATTTATGTATATGATAATTTCAATTATTTCTAAAATTTTCCTACTATCATTTCATTTTAAAATTTCAATTTATACTTTTTACTACAATTTACTAGCTTAGCATTGTGCATTATTATGTTCTTTCTCAAAGCACCATCTCATGTTAGTAACACGTGATGAGATTCAAATGGAGCATATGTATAAACATAATATTTTTAAACTTTATCATTTACTAATACTTTATCTCTTACAAGAACCTATAGAGTTTTAATCTCTTTGAGTGCATGCCTTAAAAGGTGCACTGGGAAAAGGGTCGGCATACCTTTGGTGATTTGAAATATTATTGGATCATATACCATTACCTAAAACCACTACAATTTATTTTTATCCAATTTCCTAAATAATTAAAATCTACTTATACACTCTTGTAATTAATTCACCTTCTAAAATATCCCCTAATTAATCATACACCCCTTTTTCTTCATTTTCCAACTATATCATTCTGGTCAATATTGTTTGGAATTCAACACTGGGCCAAACTAGTTTGAGGACTAATGTATATATTTCCTACCAAACAAAATTGGCCTAGATAATGTTGTTAATGAAATACTTGGGAGATTTTAGCGTCAATCCTTGGCTATAAATGACCTCTTCACCTCATTTATAAAGATAATAACATTCATTTTCATATTTATACAACTCACAATTTTGATATTCCTAATTTGAAGAGTCATTTATTAGGGTTTTACCTTGGAGGTAAGGAAGCTTGGCTTGTGGGAGAGTATTAGATGTAAAGTAGGAATATTTTAGCCTAGAGCTGATTTTTATAGTGTGATCCTTACAAATCCACAATAACCTCTTTCAAAGCACCATTAACTAAGGGAGAGATTGAGTGACAATAGGTTCAATTCAAGGTAATTATTCCTAAATTTTACTCTTTCATTTAGTAGATAAATATTATACAAATTAGTAGGATAAATGTCGTACTCCTTGTTTATTTTACCTCTACATTGGCTTGAGTAGAGTTATCTTTGCATGTTTTATTGTATTAGTTATTAACTATCCCCCTTTGTGCCACAAGATTTAATGAGTACTAAACTAGATCTATTTTATTTATTGAAGGCATAGCTAGGTCATTTCATAATTTTATTTTCTTAAAATATTTGTAACACTCTCCTTTGGTATTGTGTGGTAAGATATCCCATAGTTAAGTTTAATGAATCCAAATTGATCATGTCCTAATATAAATATCTATGCAATGAATTATTTGGTAAGATTACCTTCTTTGATCTTAGAATTACCTAACTAGGAAAATTTATAGATCCATCCTGAATAATTTTATATAGTATGATATTCCTTGCACATATGGTATGTAATATTATCCCTAGTTTGATTACATAGTTTACTTTCTACTTTTTCATTACATTGCACTTGATTCTCATTTCCTCCTTGTAGGTTATACAAATCCTTGATAGACTTCATTTTGATGCTTAGATAAATAAGGTAAGTATTCTTAACCTCTTGTTTCCTTTCTACATGCCTTTACTTAGGAATACACCTTCCCAATTCATGACAAGGTATTCTCTCAATGGGGAATATATATGCACCCAAATTTAACACAATGTGATATTTATAATATAAATTTGATGATGATGTAATGATATCTTATTTTATGCTCATAGGAAAATCTCTAACTCCTTGCTCCTCTTTTACTTCCCTACTCTTCTCTTGACCCATTTTGGTCCCCTTTTGTTTAAATTATGTAGCTTCTATTAGCTTAATTTAAAAAATTCATATACAGAATAAAACCATTGCTCTAGGTGATAAAACCATTGCCCTTTTTTATAAAACCATCCCTCAAATAAAATAACCACCATGGAAGTTTCATAATAGAGACGATGGTTTTGTCTTAATATTGAAGTTTCATATTTAAATAAGGGTGGTTGTGTAATTATAAGTGACAATTTTGTCACCAAAATTAAGAATTTCACAACTACCCCTTTATAAAGTGGAAATTTTTTAATTTTGTATTCATCTTCTTAATTATTTCCCAAGAATCATTGCTTGACATGTTTTACATGATTTTTATCACATCTATTTTTTTTCTCTATATAAAGTCCACCTAAAATCAAGCCCATCTCACTTCTATTTTCAATCATTTTGAGTCCCTTCTAATTTCAAATCTTAGTTGAACTTAGTTAAACTCCTTCACATAAGGTCTCAACTCTTTCTACAAAAAGGTCATTTTTGGCCTAATTTTAGATCCAAAAAAATTTCATTAGAAGTTGTATTTTGAATCTTATGTATACATAGTCTTGGTGAAAATACCTAAAGGTCCAGGCTCTATAGTTTCATGTCAACTACATTATCATAGGTGATGAAGTGTTATTGTTCTAGCAACTCAATCTTTGTAAAATTAGATCATTGGTTAGCTTCAATTTAGCTTCTCTCCATTTGTGGTTGTGTCTTCAGTATTTTTTATTTATTAGATTATATATATATATATATATATGTATATGTATATATATATACATATATATATATATATATACATATATATATATATATATATACATATATATATACATATATATATATACATATATATATATATATATATATATATACATATATATATATATATACATATATATATATATATATATATATTAATCTCATCATTAATATAATATAAAATTTGATAGGGAGATAATTTTATTTATTTTCATCGTCTTTGTTACCAAAAGGAAAAAGTAGTTAGTTTTGACTGTGCTTTCATTTCAATAGATTTATTTTCTCTCCATTAGAAAACCACTTCATAAAAAATTCATAGGAATAACATAGTGAATTTTTAAAATATTTTCATCCAACGTATCATTTCATTTTCAAATTCAAATCAAGTTTTCTTGCATTCAAAACAACCAACTAGTCAACCACAAGACCTTAGACAATCATAGGTGCACAAACAAAGTAAGTACATTTTTTATTTTGTTTAATTTTATGAATTAAATTTTTTTTAATTCCTTATTTAAAATATAAAATTATAATTTTTATTTCTTATTTTTTCTTCTATCAAATCATTAAAAAAAAATTAGAAGAAACTAGTAAATTTGAAAGCTAGTTTAATTTGTTTGTAGACAAATAAAGTTTAAAAAAGTGTTGTGATATTGTTGTTTTATATTATATTTCCTTTTAATTTACTTAAATACCTATAAGAGATAATTTTCATGTTTAATCTACCCCACATAAATAAAACAAAAACTATAAAAACATCACTACCTAGATTACATCGAGACAAAGTTAGAATAAATCAACACTTTATATAATAGTATAGGTTTCCTCCTCTGTCCTTTGCATACATTGTGAATTAATGGAAAAGGATAAAAAGAATATTTACTTTCATTTAATTTCAATTTTTTATTTATTTTCTTTCATCATTTTAATTTCATCAAGAAAGCATTTTATCTCCATAAACTCAATAAAACAAGCCAAAAAAAACAAAAACTCAAAAAAATAGTGTCAAGAAGTCTTAGAAAAACATTCAAGAACCTAAATTTAGTTATAAGACTTGAAAAAATGTTTAATAATCCACATTTCATCCAAGTATTGACAACACATGAAAAACACTTATATTTCATTAGAAGCCTTGCTAACACATTCAAGCATCCACATTTTGTCCAAACCTTTCCAACACACACAAGTACCTATATTTCATTATAAGCCTTTCCAACACATGAAATCATTCACATTTCATCCAAACATTTTATATTCACGTAATCACCCCACACAAATCCTTGCCAACACACGTAAGCACCTTTTTTTTTTTTAATAAGCCTTGCCAACACATGTAAGCATCCACATTTCATTCAAGACTTTCTTCTTTGTATAAACACCCCACATATAACCTTGAATCAACATCACAACAAGAATACAAAACAAGCCATTTTACAAATAATATCATATGCTTTTAACTTGACTTTTACATAACCTCCTTTGCATGACCCTTCTTGAGACACCAGGTCTTGTATGCCAAGGTTTATTCCCTAGAGTTAGAGTATCGAATCCATATATATATATATATATATATATATATATATATATATATATATATATAAACTACCATTTATACTGAGATAATATGTGGGGTTTTCTATTCCACCTTGATTCATCATCTTATTATTGAATCCTTGATTGCTCTGGATAAACAAGAATTTATCAAAAATCCATCTATATTTTCCCATCCTCTATATAGATTCGACCCATTCTTAGTCACATCTCCATTGCCCTCCTTATTCTCCTTAGTTCTAGCATCATCTTATATCATTCATATTTGTGGATTACATTAACTTGGCATAACCAACTTGATAGAGTAGATATTTTCCCACAAGTTATTCAGCCCAATCTCTACCATTTCCCTAGTCCTAACATCAACCAAAATCTTCACCTTCTTATGATATCAAAAATTAAAGGACCTTGGAGTTATATTTATATATAGCTTGACACTCTTAGTGAGAATTATGATGTTGATAAGGTCTTTGGGTTCCATCATGAGAACCCATTGCCACCACCCATTCCAAATCTAATCCCACCTAATAATCAACCCAATCCATAAACCATATTGGTTGCCTTGTCCTAACCTTAGGGAGTATAGTGCATAGTTTAGCGTGTGATATTCACATGTACATAGTTCCAAGGGGTTTCATGTAGATCTAGTCAATATTTCATACTAGACAACTATGTCCAAGATAGATAGGTGCATTAATGAACCATCCAAATCCAACATAAGAATCTAAGGCCACTTAATGCAAATTACCAAATTATGACAATTTATCCAAAATATAGATCTCTTCTACTTCCATATTATTTCATATCATATCTTCATGTACATAATAAACCACTTAAGTAATCTTTTTTTCATTTATTTCAATATCAATCAATTGTTGTACTTTTTATTTTTAATATATATTAGCATTTAAATTTAGAATATTATTTATATAATTTTGAAATTAATTAGCCTACTATAGATCTATTTATCACCCTTGTGATTAGTCATATCTATAATCTTAACCCTATACTATGTTTATCCATCTCAATTGTGTTAAACAAATTACAATATGTGAGATTTAGAACAAGGTTTATACATTATCTTTAGAAAATGAATCATATGATACTTATTTTGATGATAATTTATTACTAAGGCAAGCTATATTGCATGAAATACTCACTTAAATTTATCTATAGAATTTTTTATGCCAACATTCTACTTATTTTATGGATGTGAATATCTTCAAATCCATCTTACACAATTTATGTCTTCTCTTAGAGAATATTCATGTAATCAGGTTATATTAATAAAAATAAATCATCAAATTTTAATAGGTCAATAAAATTCACTTATTTGATTGATATGTTAGGAACCCCTTATCCAACAGAAGCACAATTGATTACTTTCTTATAAGCAATTAAACATGGAATTATACCAGAATGATTAAGTAACTAGAAACTTGAGACAACAAAGAATTTGAGAGACAATACACACTCTTGTATTAAATACCACTAGAAGAAAATACAATAAGGAAGATGCCACTTCTTCCTCCACCTCAAAGGCTTGCCACACCTCAAGACCTTCTTCCCTCTCCCTCTTGCTCAACACAACAAACTCAACAACCTGAGTTGGTATCCCCTCCTTGAATGCTTCAGCTGATCTCCTTAACCTTACACCTATAGATATCCTTGACCTTGCTTCAATGCTTCAATACTTTACTTGCTTGCTTGATTTACAATACATGCCTCATGGGTCTTTAAATAGAATCCCATGCATACAAAAATAGAACTCTAATTACAATAAGTAGACACACAGCTCGTGACTATAATTAGTCATTTAACATGCAAACACTCACTTCACTTAACTGACTATTCGTCAACAGCAATTTTGGAATGCCACAGGTGACCGACATCGGTCCCCATCTGTCTGGTGCTGACCGACGTCAGTCGACTATCTGCCGATGCTAGTTGCCTTTTGCACTAGTCATGACCAACGTCAGTCATGTTGCTGACACCGGTACTTCTGGATCTTCAGCAACCTCCTATTTCTTTGTGTTTGCAATAGTTGAATCTTTTAGCTCCACACCCTAACAATCTCCCACTTGGAGATAAATAGCTGCAACTGTACCTGTACACCATCTACTTTGTTCCCTTGGCTCTGTATCCCTCTTCAAAGTCACTCTTAAAGATTAACCACCACAAAACCTGTGATGCAATACCTGTCACTTATGCCAAAAGAATTTTGCTGCTCCCAAATTCTTCATGACATACTTCTGAACCAACTTTACCCTTAGCTCAAAAAACTCCCTATATATGAAACCCTGCAACAAGCAACACAATACAATAACAAGATAATGTAGCTAATATTATCCAACCTGGTAAAGATAAAATATAATGGTCAAACCTCCATTGTCTTGCAGCCTAATCAAGACCATATACCATAGCCTTTTGTCTCACGTGTCCATCTACTCTCTTCTCTAACATGGGAATCCATCCCTCATCCAGTGCTTTCTTCTAGCTGACAACTCCACCAACAAATACCTATTTGGCTCTTCTCCAAGGACTCACACTCCTCATCCATGCTAAGCTCCCACTATTTTTGGATTCTACCTGCATTGCTTCTTCACATCTTTCTAGTTATTGACCATCAGTAAGCAATATAAAGAAGGTGAACAATGAATATGAGGTTCACTTACCCTTTCTGACCTCCATATGGGTGTTTGAGACTCCTTGACGCTAGTTGTCCACCCAACATCCATTTCAGTGACCGATCTCGGCCATCTCCTAGTCTTCTCTCGACCGATGTCGGTTCCCTGCACTGACCTTGACTGCTGACGTCATTTCCCTGGCTAACACCGGTGTCCCCTCTATCGACATCGGTTCCTTCCTGACCAATGTCAGACTTCTCTACCTGACTCTACCAACCCTGCTGATCTGCAAATGACTGATGTCAGTATCTGCCTGACTGACATCGGTCCCAAGTGACCGACATCAGTGTCTGTGTGTTCTTGTAAGTGATGAAATCTTCATCCGCGAGCTCATCTTGGATCAAACCTCTATCCATACTGCCCTGCTCAGAATTATTCAGCCCCTGTGACTAATCTCTATCCTTCATCTCCTCCATAAACACCAAGGCTTCTTTGTTCCTGTCAAAAGCATCAAATTTCCTTTTCCTGCAATGAACTCTATCTATGCTTTTTGAATTTGAACACATACCTTTTGAATCAAGAACGTCCATTCCCTTCTTATTCATGTGACTAAGCCTATTAAGCCACATCTTTGAATCTACAGCTGAAGTAGATAAACCAGAACTAGAATCAGTAATACAAGTAGATAGATAAAGAGTACCTACTTTCTTACCTCTTGCTAAAATAAGTGCACCCTTGGTAACCTTCCAAGAATCCACTGTGAGGGTTATTGTGCATCCCTCATCACCCAACCTTCCTACAGAAACCAAACTCTACTTCAGAACTAGGACATGCATGACCTCCTTCAACACCCATGTGTTGTCCATCTGCAATCTCAGCTGCACTTTCCCTTTGCCAACTATTTGACAAGGCATACCATCCCCTAAATAAAGCACTCCAAAGTCTCCCTATTCATACTCATGGAATAAATCTCTATTTGGGGATGCATGAAAAGAAGAACTAGAATCTAAAACCCAAGATCCTACCTGATTATCCAAAGAAAGTATGAGAGCATCTTGTACCACAATATTTGCATCCTTTGCTTCTTCATTACCTTCATGTTGATTCTCTTTATCCCTCAACCAACACTCTTTCTTTGTGTGTCCTCTCTTTCCAAAAAACCAGCAGGTGACACCTCTGGATTCGGATCTCCTACCCACCTTCGACCTTGATTTCCCTTGCTCTACCTTCTCTCTTTGCCTTCCCCTGCTTTCTGCACTTAGAGCATTCCCTGATGATTCACTTGTGCTTCTCTTACGTATTTCTTCATTCAAGATCACACTCACAACATCATCAACTTTTAAGATTTTAGAAGCAGATGCAGAATTACTTACTACCATAACCAAACTATCCCAACTTTTAGGTAAGGAGCATAAAATTAAAAGAGCCTTTACTTCATCATCAAAAACAATATTGACTGAAGCTAACTGGTTTACCAAACCATGGAAATCACTAAGATGAGTATGTACCGATCCACCATCCTGCATTTGCAAAGTAAATAACTGCTTCATAAGAAATACCTTATTAGAAGCCGAGGGCTTTTCATATAAATTTGCCAAGGATTTTATCAACTCTTCCATTGTCTTGCACTATGATAATTTTGAAATCACAGAGGATGCAAGGCTCAACCTTATGGAACCCAGATCCTTCCGATCAAGAACACTCCATTCTTCATCCTTCATATCTATGGGCTTGCATGCAACCCCACCCAATGGTAAGTACAAATCCTTTTGATACAGATAATCCTCTATCTGCATCCTCCAATATTGATAATTCTTGCCGTTAAACTTCTCCATTTGTAGCTTACTTTCTTCTGCCATTGTTGAACTCCCACTCAATCAGAAACCCTGTGAATGACCTGTAATCAACAAATAATAACTTGCTCCCTACAAACTGTAGCTCTGATACCAACTATTAGGATCCCCTTATCCAATGGAAGCATAATTGGTTACTTTCTTATAAGCAATTAAACACGGAATTATACCAGAATGATTAAGTAACTAGAAACTTGAGACAGCAAAGAATTTGAGAGACAATACACACTCTTGTATTAAATACCACTAGAAGAAAATACAATAAGGAAGATGCCACTTCTTCCTCCACCTCAAAGGCCTGCCACACCTCAAGACCTTCTTCCCTCTCTCTCTTGCTCAACACAACAAACTCAACAACCTGAGTTGCTATCCCCTCCTTGAATGCTTTAGCTGATCTCCTTGACCTTACACCTGTAGATCTCCTTGACCTTGCTTCAATGCTTCAATACTTTACTTTCTTGCTTGATTTACAATACATGCCTCATGGGTCTTTAAATAGAATCCCATGCATACAAAAATAGAACTCTAATTACAATAATTAGACATGCAGCTCATGACTATAATTAGTCATTTAACATGCAAACACTCACTTCACTTAACTAAATGTTCGTCAACAGTAGTTCTAGAATGCCACAGGTGATCGACGTCGGTCCCCATCTGTCTGGTGCTGACCGATGTCGACCGACTATCTGCCGATGCCGGTTGCCTTCTGCACTGGTCATGACCGACGTCGATCATGCTGCCGATGCCGGTACTTCTAGATCTTCAGCAACCTCCTATTTCTTTGTGTCTGCAACAGTTGAAGCTTTTAGCTCCACACCCTAACAGGATATGGATATCCTCATATTCATCTTACACACTTTACATCTTCTCCTAGAGAATATTCATGCAATGATATTACTAAAAAAATTATCAAATTTTAATATGTCAAGACTTGGATTTATTCCACAATTTACCTAGTGGATTGATATATTTTTTCTTTAAGCTATATAAGGATTTATTAATTAATTTCAGAAAGAATTAAGACCCTTGGATTAAAATTAGAACACCTCCAAAACCTTCAAAAAGGTCATGATGAATCCATGAAGGATTGCATCTTAAGATTCAAAAATGTGTTACACTGATTGATATATCAACCAACCAATTTAGAAAAACAATTCATATTTATAAAGGGAATTTTATCTACATTTAAGGAAAAAATTATCTATCATGCCTACAAATATTTTTAATAGCTTTATTATGACATCTTCATTATGAAGGAAATAACTTGTAATCACGTATTCTCTTTGATGATAGTACAAAGTTAGAAACTTAAATTATTAATAGTGAATATTCACTTAAGAATGAAGCTAAAAGTAAGATAATTGATTAAAATGAATCTACAAGTAAGATAATTAATCAGAAGGAAGTTCCAAATAAGATAATTTATAAGACACCAACTCGCATGATTCCTATGACTTTAAATGTGCATCAACTTATCAGATTTGATATTTTAAAGGATAAAACAAGTGCCATTTTTTAAACTTTCCTTCATATGAAGTTGATCAAATTACATTCTAATCAACATCACCATGCATATTGTTTAAAATGAATGGGTCAAATATCATTTTAAACTATCATAATATCAGTGGAAATAGAAATAAAAAAATATTGTGCATTTTAAAATAAAATCGAGTAAATTTTGAATAGGGATGTTATCCCACTTGAAAAATCTAACAACATTCCCACATGATTGACTTCTCCATCTTATTCTAGTTCACGATCTACCAATGTTGATGTATCCCAAGATGTTATTAAAAAGGAACCAATCTTAATTTAAGCTCTTATAGTAGGTGAATATTGGAAAGGTATTTTCATTAATCACAAGGTGTAACATAATGGGATATGATGAGAGTCAGTGAAAACATACAAGAACTTATGAGAATTAAATAGGGAATGTTATAATACTAATTTTTCTTAGGCATAAGACAATAGAGAGATCATTCAATGTGAAACATATTGTTACATAATTAAATGCAATACTTGGATAATTATGGTCAAGGGAAATGGAAGAAAATTGGGATAATATTAATATGACTATTTGCTTCAATTTCCAAGGTAGTTTTCTTACATATCAAAGAGATACAACATTTGAAAAGGAGAATCCTATTAAGAGTTTAGTTAGATTTTAAAACATGCAAGTATAATTATTAAATAAAAATAAAAAAAGTACAAATCAAAGAATTAACAAAGTAAAGAGTATTATACAAAAAGATTAAGAAAAAATAATAATCTCAAGCTATTATCATTGTATAGTTACAATAACATGCATTATCTCAAGGTTTTATATGATTATATAATGCAAATGTGAGTGTTCCTAAGGGCTTAATTTCAAATGTACATCCACATGAATCTCATAATTATGAGCTAGATCAAATTTGTCTACATAATCTAGTGTGAAAATAATATGCATTTAACCCACATAATTTTACAAAATTATATGCTATATAAATTCACCTCATTTGATGCTATTGAATTCAAGGACATATGACATGTGTATTGATTGATGAAAATTAAAGGAAATCCAATAAATCAATTATAAAATATAGTTTGGTTAGTTATAATTATCTATCTATAAATATATAATATGATTACAATGGCATGCCTAAGTTATGGGGTGGGTCTAGTGATTACAAGTATGATAGGGGATGTACATATGAGTATTCCATTGATGGGATATTTTCTTAGTATGAGAATATTTAAAAAATTCAATGGGATATTTTTTTAGTAGGATCATATTTAAAAAATTCAAAACAACAAAATAATATATATTACAAAAAAATAATTAGTACCTATGCTTGACTTGTTTTGCTAGTTACATTATTGATTTATGTTATTTATCATAGACATGGTGAAATACATATCTATTATATATGCACATAATTTTTACATTATACATGAGTGGTAGGTAGGATATAAAATTTAAATATGATAAATGGGCATTCAGGTGTGGGATATTCCTTAAATATAGGGCCTACATTTATACATCAGGGGCATGACTAACTAAGGGAATCTTGATACACTTATAAGATATATCTTTATATTATTATTCCATTGATCATATTGAGATAATTATATTTTTTTAAACATGTCTTGATCTTGCATATACTTTATATGGTACAATGCTATATGGATATTATACTCTGATATGGAAGATGATGACATGGATTGATTATGTAGACTATCATTACTTATTTTATGTATGCTCGATGTTGATAAATATTACATAATGTGATAATTGATTGTTTATTACACATGTGATGATTGATGTGAATTATGTTGCATGTTCTCTAAGTGACCATTGATGTGTGTTATATTGTGTGTGTTAATGAGTATTTATTTGAGTGTATTGATTGTGTGTTATCACATCACAATCCAAGTGTGTCAATGATCATATAGTCTATATCATGACCTTATTGTCTCTATGTCAAGTCAAAGTCAATTCATGTCATGAGTGATTATGTGCATCATGATCATGATATTATGTGGATATGTATGTGTATATTTACATGGTTTTTGATCTGGGTGATATGATTTTTATCATCCATTCTTCCATTTGTGTGTAATTTCATAATTTTGATCATGAGTATTCAACATGACTTATTACTAAGATGCTTATTAATGAATGCCTAATTGGTATATATCTTGACATGACATTTAAATTCCTTAGGTTATATTTTTCATATGTATGTGAGTTATCAAATCTTTATATGATGACATATCTTATCATATTAGAAAATAGAATTTTCATAATTACATTTTTATATATTAAATGATATGCATAACTCTTTTATTTTGAGATGAGTGATTCACAAACTTTAACCCTTACCTCAAAGTGGGGCATACTAGTGAGCTTGTACTATAAAATATGGTCTTGAAGGATAATTGGCTCATATTATGGTTAATAATATGTGAATCATATTGGGACTGATAAAGTGGATTGTGGCATATGTGTGACATTTTATAGTATTGTGAGGACCATGTTATATATTTTATGATATTGTATAGGTTACATTCAATAGATTTTATCATATTTATTAGACTTATCAAATTAATTAATTTTATTAGATCCATTAGATTAAAAATGTTTATTAGATTCATTAGATTGACATAAAAATTATGGATTTCTATATTCCTTTGAGGAATAATGGATTAGATGAGGGGAATGATTTTTTTATGAAATCACTTATCTATTTCTATGATGCATATTAGTAGTAATACACAAGAACTTTAAATCTAAAATTCATCTATAGTAGTTGATTCAGAGTTTTATAATTTAAATATGTGTCTATTTTGGTACTCCACCATTTAAATACAAATAAATTTAAATATTCCACCAAAATATTTATGATGATATTCCAAGTGGTGCAGATAAGGATTCATGTCACTCAACTTCTATCACTTCTTAGTCTCCAATGGGGGTTGATGCATTTGTTGTTCTCAACCCATGTTTTAGCAGTGGCATCTTCTTGGGTTGTAATCACGCCATGGTATTTTAAAATTTATTTTAATATATGGTATCTTGGTTTTCATATCCATAGGTGTATTTTTACCAAGAATTTTCAATTCCATGCAATTCAATGATCTAGATTATGTCAAAATTTTATATAATGAGTGTGCATTAATTTCTACATGTTTGCTTGTAGTTTTTACATTGATCAAGATGGAACTTTGGGTCACACCTAAAAATATAAAGTGTGATTAGATATGTGTATCAAATTTTATTATTTTATCTAGTTAACCTAGAATTATCAATACTATACTAAAATGGGAGAATTTATAGACACTAAAATTTAGAATTACAAACTTAAGATCATTTTTACCTATGTTTGATATAAATGACTTGTGAATATATATTTAACTCTTGATCACACTCTCCTCTATCTATTTCTGTATCTATGTACTTGGCCAACCCAATTTGTTATCATTCATACTTAACATATCCCTAGTCTATGTTAGAAATTATATTATCCTAAGAAGACGGTCACCATATTCCAAATTAAAGTTTCTTCTTCTTTAAACATTGTTGGTAATAGTTAGATAATAGAAATTACCATAGATGTTTTCATTCACCAATAACAAGAAGCTTTCAATGACTATGTTTAAAATTCAAATATCTCTTGTGTTAACCTAAGTGCTTTTTATACGTTATTTATGGGGGAAGTTGTAAATAGTCATATATAAATACAAGATAAGCCTAGGGTCTCATTCACTTAACAATTACATTGAAAACCACTTTCACATTGAGAAACCCATTTTTTCACCCTTGAGGCATTATCAAAAGGCATCCAAACTTGAGAATCCCTTAAAATAAAAGACTTTAAGCTAGGTATGAATACAAGTGTAAGGTCAAAGTTGTATATTGTCAAGTGTCAAATGCCAAATATCTGTATCAAATTCTAGAATAAAAATATTGTGTACACATACACATAGGTGGGAGAATAATTTGATCCCTTTTCAGAGTATTGGAATATAGGCAATGCTTAACCACATAGTGTAGAGTTTTAAGATTATCTAGCTCATATTTTAACCCATTCATTCAAATAAGCCTTTGTCAAACATGAAACTAGGGTTTCAAGGTAAAAGAAGACAAAAATAGGATTTGCACATAGGATTGAGGTTAAAAAATCCTATAAATAATCTAAAAAAGTAGGCAAAATTATCTCTAGCATAACATACTAAAAAAATACACAAGGATAGTTCCAACAGACATTAGAGGGAATCAATTATCATAAGTGTTGAAATGGGTCTTGTGCACATCCCCAAATTGAACAAGGTGGCCTCTAACATTTTAGGATCTCAATAGAGGTAAACTTCACTCTAGGGAACGAGTTGCATGTATGTGTTAAACAATCTTATGGTGGAATAGTAAGCAGAGCATGCAAGTTATTAACCAAGTTTACTTGTATTGAAATGAATCCTAGTAAATAAATCAAACCTAAGCGAGTTGGATAGATGGGTGGTAACTAATATAGAGTGGGTAGGTCTCAATCAAATAAACTTCAAAAGGAGGGAAGGGTAGAACAAAGAAGAAGGTTCTAGATCTCAAGAGGTCACTTCCTAGTCTAGTTTTTTTGGTGGATAAGTGTTTCCAAAAGTAGTGATTATTGTTTGTAGCTATTACACACTTATAGGCAAACACAATTAGGAATTTTAGGGTAAATGGTATAGGAAACTTAATGGTATCAATTGAAGGTTGCTCCCTCTAGATTTGTTATTACACACCCTTAATTGAGAGATTACAACTCAAACTAGGAAGGTGTCTAAGGCAGCTATTTCACACTCTTAGAAGACTATACCAGAGAGAAAACACTCATGCACACTAATAATATTAACATAGTTTTGAAAAATTTCTCAATACTCAATGAAATCTACTAACTTTTAATAGCTTTTGCACATATAAGATTAACATACATCAATGAAAACATTCAAAATAATCCATAGCTTTTGTACACTTCAAATTACTATATTAACACAACCAAGAAAGTAGAACATTAATCACATAGAAATGGAAGGAAATAACACCAACCTAGTTGTATGACAATTAAAACTAATTTCTTCTTATATTGATAAAACTTTCAACCCTTTGGAATATGTGATTACATGAATATATAGACTTAGGACAGGGATGCCTCATCCTCCAAATGCATGTGAACTCATGGCTACATTACATAATTAGATCCTTAGTTATAATTTTAGCTTCAAAATTGCATGTGTGCATGCTTATAGCTAACTACAACTACATCAAGATTAGTTGTCCTATATAATGAAATGTGGTGTGTACATTCTTACATATAGTTCAAATAAATTTACTTTTATGTGTTAAGTGTTAGTAAACTATAAGTAAAAATATAAGTATTAATTGTATGTGTACATACATAATTAGCCTTCAAATTAATGTTGACTAGGTGTTTGCATGGTGTTGGAGGTCATTTGAGGCATTGAAGTGGTAGCTTGTAACGAACTAGAAGTTGAAGCATCATATTTCTTCTTTGCTTCCAAGACTTAATAGTGCTTGTCACCAATGTCATGTTGGTATTCAATAATATCCATGTTAATAAATGAAGGCTTATGCACCCTATTGACTTGTTCAAGGAACCTTGCTTGCTCAGTCTTTATGTTTCTAAAATTATTTTTGAATATTTAAACCTCTGTGACCTTTTTCATATCAAAATTAAACTCGGCTTATATTTTAATCCAATGTATTTCCATCACTTCTTTTGCTTTGGTTTACCATGTCATGGGGTGCTTGGTAGTCAAGAGTTGATATATAATAGTGTTTGTGAGGTGGATGATTTTCCCAAATAAAAGTTCTAAATCACTTTTGATGAAGACAAAAATGAGTCAGAGATAAATCCCCAAAACATTTCATCAAAGGACTTAGTGAGTTAAAGAATTTTGTTGAAGATCAAAATATCAAAAGTTCCCACGAAACAATTTCGCTAAACAAAATTATCGAAGACCTTAATGAGTTAGTGAAAATTTTCAAAAAAATGTTCCACACACTTTTGTCTAAGACCAATTTCATTTTAATTAATTTCACTAAATGATCTCATCAAACAAATTATTTGAAGGCCAAATAAGCCAAAGTGTAAAACTTCTAAAAAATCTAGTTCCTAAAGAGCAGATCTTGAAGGGTATATAGTGAAGCCTTTGATATAGGGAGAATAAAGTTTTAGAGGTCACATAAATAAGAATTCAAAATAGATGTCCCAAATGATTCCTTTAAAAAAACCCCAAAAAGTAGATTCATGTATAATTTCATATAAATGCTAAGTGTTGAAAACTATCAAAGATAGGCTTCTGAATAAAAGTTTCAAAGACCATGTCTTATTAAACACAATTTTAAAAAAGTTCATTGAATAAGTTCTCCAAATAAAATCATCAAAGACCTTGATGAGCCTATATATATATATATATATATATATATATATATATATATATATATATATATATATATATATATAAAATAAAATTAGTAGGTTAGTCCATAAATAAAGCATGTTCATAGGTTTTTTGAATAGTGAAGTTAGTGCAATACATGAAGTTTCCTTCTTTAGAAGATTTTCAAGATAGGGCTAGACCATTTCTAAGAGATATTGTATCTCTATTATAAAAAATGGAATGGGGGTATGTTGGGTACAAAAATAGGTATCTAAGCTTCACTAGTAGTGTTTTAGAAATATAATTCTTCTTCAACATTAATGGTCAAGCTATCACTATTCATCCTGACTTGGTTCTCTCCAATCATGATCTTATCTCTAACATAGTGAAATGGGTCATGAGGTAGTACAAAGTGACACATAATTAGTTTATCCTTAATAATTATCTCTTAGGCCACACTAGCGCCATTTGTTTGATTGATTAAATCTAGAACTTGGTACCCCACCCTCCTTATGCCACTAGTTAGATTGAGTGGTGGAACGAGGCCATTATGTGCACCACCACAATCCTTTGCCACTATAGGTATAAATTTGTGTGTATTAAAATATGTTTTTAGGATGTTATGCTCAATAAATTATGAATGGGTTTCCTCCCTTCTTGAGCTTAATCCTTTTGATATGCATATGTTGAATCTTGTTGCCTCACTCAAACACCACATTAAAGTGGTGGATAGCCATGTTTCTATAGGGCTGCAATTGTGTACTCAGCTACACTATCTCAAGATTGGAGATAAAACTTCCAAAGAATTTTTCAAGTCCCTTAGGGTTAAGTAAGCTCATGACCAGATCAAGGCCATCAATTTGTCCCAAGCTAGGCTCACCTCCCTCCTAGACATCTCTTCAACCTTTATGAACCACTACAAACTAGTGTTTCAAGCCCAAGATGTAACAAAATAAATATCTCATGATTTATAGGAATGCCTCAATGTAGTTCATTGCAAAGTTAAAATGGTTGATCAGGGGATTTTTGACTCACCTTTGACCCTCTAGGAACTCACAGAAGCTCCCCAATGTATGACTAATTATAAATCCCCTAGCCTTAATGACTTTTCATGTAAATTCTATAAATCTACATGGGAATTTGTTGTGTTTGGTTTACTTCAGGTCTATAAAGAATCCCTACAAAACCATTCCTTGGGAGCATGAATTTATCAAGGTAATATTAATTTTGTACCCAAAGTGGGTGACTATGAGCTTATTACCAATCAGTGGCCCATCACCTTGTTTAATTTATCTTATAAAATATTCATCAAATCCCTCACCAATTAGATCCATTTTATTCTTCCTACAATTTTTAGACATGAACAAATTGATTTCATTAGAAAGAGGTATATTCTTGACAATCTTATTGACACCTAGGACGGTATGGATTGGGATAGGACCTCTTGTAAGTGAACCATTTTTCTTAAACTCAACTTTGAAAAATCCTATGACTGAATTGAATGGCCTTTTATCCTAGCTATGTTAAAGGCACTTGGTTTCATCTAGTAATTTTTTTAGATGTTCAAACTTTACTTTTAAATTCCTCAACCTACCTCACCATTAATGGCTTTAAGTTTGATAGCATTTGCCTACAATGCTCCCTTAAGAAAGGATGCCTTCTTGCATTATCATTATATGTTCTCTTTGCAAAAGCTTTAGGATATCTTCTTGCCTCTAGAGTTGAGTGGGATCTAACTCAAGGTATATTTTTACTTGGTCACTCTTCTTAGCATATTAATGGGCACTTTATAAATGACACCTTCCTTATGCTTTAAGAATAAGAACGAACCTTCCTAGAAGCTATGAAGTGTCTTGATATTTTTTGGTTGGCCCCTAGGTCTAGTCTACTATGGAGTAAGACATAGTGTTTTAGACAAATTATGATGCCTATGCCTAAATGGCTTCTCCAATTTAATTAGAAATGGATTGTGCATGGAGAGAAATTAAAATTTATTAGCATCCCTTTTTCCTTTGATAGTTCTCCAACTAAGTTGTGGCAATATGTTATCATTAGAGTAGAGAAAAGTTAAATACTAGATTACCAAGTCATTATCCTTAGTAGAAAAGTTCCAAGATTGGACTAAGATTCTAGATACCACCCATGTTTATTGTTCCTTCTATTAGGCACCCTCCAAAGCATCTTATGATAGCATAGTTAAAATTCTTGGGGACATTCTTTAGTCTAATTCCAAGAAAACCCAGGGTTTCCATCATGTTGCTTGGGATATTTGTTGTCTTCTATGGGTTAAGTGAGGCATGGAGATTATTGAACTTCATAGATATAGTGCAAACTTATGTGAGAAATGTGTAGTCCATGCCACTAAAGGTAATGAGGTGTGTAAAATCCTACTTAGGCATTATATTTCTTCTAGGTCACCTTATGGAAAACCCAGTTGGAAGAATATAGGTTTCCACTCCCTTCTCATCATTATGGTCCCTATCAAAATTGAAGGCTCTTTTGTTGCCAAAAGTATATGGAAAGCCTTTGACATTGTCAAACTATACATGAAATGGATTGGGGATGGATTTCATATCAGTTTATATTTCAATGATCATAACATCTATTGGTTCCCTATTATGACATGAAATAATGTTTTTTTTGAATTATTAGGAATCAAATCCCTTAAACTCTTTCAGAAAGGTATCCATACCATTCAATATTTGGTTGATGTTAGGGACTAGATTCCTTGGCTAAATTTGAAAATTAAATTTTAGTTCAACAATGTTGACTTACCTCATGTTCTTCTCATTTAAGAGATTCATCCTAATGTTATGATTCACAAGTTGGGTTTGTAGTTGTCCTGAGCATGGTATAAATATTTGTGATGGAATTATGACACCCACTTTAAAAAATTATTCTCCAAGCCTTTTATATCAAATCATGAGCCCCTTCTCCTCTACTATTTTTAAGATCAATAGGTGTTGGGGTCTTAACTCCTCCCCCAGAACTTGGATTACAAGACTTGATAGAATTTGGCATTTTGAGATGGAACCAAAGTTAGCCCACTTCCTATGGTGCCTTTTTTATCAAGGTCCCCTACTTGAGGTGTGACTCTCTCATATGAGCTTTGCTCCACCAAGTGTCTTCCCTACTAATGGCCTAAGTCTTTCAAACACCTCTTCTAGTTCTACCTATGCACCCAAGATGCTTGGAAGAGGATACATAATTTGTTCTAGCCTTATCACCCTAAGACTTTCTCTTGGTAGCTTGCTCTTTTTAGGGTCTTCGAAAATTGGTTAGCTTTTATTAATTTTCAATGAAATTTTTCAAAACTATCATTATTTTCCAATTATGGAAGGCTAGAAATAATATTATATTCCATAATGATGAATGTTCTTGTGACTTTTCTATTAACAACAAGGTTTTTGTTATGTCTTGAACCTACATGTAGGTTATGTGAACATAGGAATCCAATAAGGGGAGATTAGTATCATGTTAATAGATGAAATCAAATCCAAAAAACACTAATAAACTAACACCTTAAGCATAGATATTAGGGGGATATTGGTGAATAAATCAAATGAATACACAACTAGAATGCAAAGAAATAACAAACTTTCCTTGCCTTCCTTGATTTCTCCAAAGGATTTATTCATTGGCTTACTCAGATTATGCTTCAAAGGTCTTCATTGATGGACCTTGGCTATCTCCACCTCCTTTTGGCATCATTGGCTTTGTGGCTTTATCTTGTGAAGCTTGAATCAAAATTTTGGCATAATAAAATTATATCAAAATAGCTTTGAAATCATTTTTGCATGGTAACTTTGGCTTCAGATAGCTTAAAATTATGATTGTGAGGCCTTCCATTTATAGATTTTTCTAATGGGCCAGGATCAACCATGATAGTCCATCTCAAGATGAAGATGTGTGGTCATGAATTAATCTAATTATGTAAATAAAATCCATAAATACTCTCATCATGATTTGGGAATAAGGGACATTAATGAGGCATGGGAGGGTTTAATCATATATTTTTTGCATTTATGGCTTATGGAAGCCACATCAAAAAAATGATGTCATATGATGATGAAAATATTAGAAACCAATTTTTAACAAATAAATATTCAATAAGTTCCATGGAATTCTTAATTAAGCTCATAATTTGGTTTAATTAACCTAAGTAAGATTTAAACATTATTTTGTAATTCATTGGAAATTAGTGCACAAATTAATCAAACTGGTTTACATATCATATTATTGGGTCAAAATTAGACTGGAGTGGAATTAGAAGCCAATGTTAGTTATATATGGAATAATATACCATTTAGGATGTTGTCGACATAAAATAACACATACACGTGTCATGTACTTTTAAATTAGGGGAATTTAGTGGTTTAGAGCATCAAATTGCATTTTTAACATTTTGTCTTGACATAATTTAGGAAGAACTAACAATATCATAAAACAAATTGCCTTGTTTAGGAATACTTTGGCCTAAATTGGCACTTGTATATGACAAGTTAGAATAATTTAATGTGTTTTAGCGTTTTTAAGCCAAATTGTGACGTTTACTAGAAATTGGTCTAAAGCTTAGTTGGAGGTTATTGGTGGTCACTTTTAGGTGTCTATAGTTTTCCCCTATTTGGGAAGGCATTGCAAGTTATAGGCATAGTAATGTCTTCTCAAAGAATGAAAAGGTCCTGCATACCTTACAACTTCAATGGCAATAGATGAACTATATGTGCCCCATTGAGGGAACGGTGGGCAAAAAGTTTGGAAAATAGTCTCTTGAAAGAAAGAAGAGAGACGAGGGGACTAAATAAATAAAAATTATGGGGTGATAACATAATTATTTGGCTAAAGTTGGTCAAAAGCATTGAGAATGCAAGTGGGATGGTGTATAATGGTTTGTCCAAAGGTAGGTATAAGCATTATACCCCAATAGTGGTAATGTGGTATGATAACATAATGATTTACCCAAAGGTGGTTATAATCATTTGAGAAGATGGATTTGCCCCAATTAAGATAGATGAACAAGATAAAAACATGCCCCAAGTAGGTAGAAGAAAGCAAATGATTAGAATTGGTGGCAATAGAATTATTTTCCCAAAGGTGGGTATAATCATTAAGAATGTAGGTGGGGATGGTGTACAATGATTTGACCATATGTGGTTATAATCATTGGACCCCAATTATGTCAAACAATATTGATAGCTGATGATTGAAAACACAATGGTGACAACTTGATATATAGGATAAAGTTGAATTGGGATAAGCTACTATTAGGGAGATGCTCATCTAAACTAACAAAAGTTGAAATTCTTTCATTGTTTAGTTAATCTGTTCGGGATATGATTTGGATTGGCTTAGGATTGATGCTAGTGTTGGTGCCAAGGAGATGTTGATATTATCATTGATGGTATAAACTTTTTGAAGCTGATTTTTTTCTATAGCACATGATGGTAGGCATCATGATAGAACACCATGAGGACTTGGCCAAAATATGCATAAGGACTTACTCCTAGGATCCAATACTCAAGGGAAAATAATACACTAATGATAAAAACCATGATGAAAATGTTGACATATGAATATTGATGGATTCAAGAATAAATTCACAAGGAATCACCCAATGAACACACATAGATTGAATTGAGGTAACAATAATTAAAGCAAACAAACAAACAAACAAACAAACACACAACATGATGAACATTGCCCCTAGAAAAAAGGTGACAACTTAACAAATAAACAAGATGGGGGAATAGAAGAAAAAAAGGGGGTGGATGAGTTGTATCCATATGCACTAGGCAAGTAGATGCTGCCTACATAGTTCTATGGATGATATATCCAACAAAAACTTCAAGACAAATGTAGTTCTCCCAAGAAATGGAAAGAAAATGATAAATGATAGAAAAAAAACATGATGGATGTGACTGAAGAATAGGAAAGATATTTAAATAAGGCAAGTGTATGGGATAAAGGGGCCAAAAAATATGGGGAAACTAAGTGATAAGTGATTTGCTTGTAACTTAGTAAGGATTCTCAGAATCCTTAAGGTAAAGAAGTGGTCAATGCTTTTGGTTTTTCTAAACAATTTTCAAATGTTGTTAGAATTTTGGAGAATACCAACTCAATCGAGAATGATGAGATATTAAACAGTTGATCCTAACAAAATGATGAGAGCATGGTAAACTTGAAAGGATGCTCACAAAATAGCAAGAGCATGGAAAACTTGAAAGGATGCTCACACAATGGTGAGAACGTGAAGGTAAAGAGGGAATGAGATGACCTCAACATGAATCAAACATGACCTACATAGTCCCAAAATGGCTTCAAGTCATAGTAGTTCCACCTTATTATGGAGGAGTCTAACTAGTGTAGCATCCAGTTCAAATAAAATAGGCATAGTTGGCATAATGGAATAATATAGTATATGAATGACAAGTTGGTATGCCAAGGCATAATAAACAAATGTTGCCCCTAGTTTTCCCATAAGTAGTTATAACTAGGATAAAACTGATCATATCAATGATACTAATTTTCCCATAGGTGGTTATAATTAGTAGTAAGATCGATGAAAATTTATTTGCCCTAGTAGGTGATATAATCAAGCTCACATAAACAAACATGATAAGAAAGAAATAAGAAATGAAATATGCAACTACCAAAACTTTTATCTTACTAATCCAAAATACTACCTCTATTTGGAATTCTTGAAATAAGTGTTGAAACTGATTTGATTTTTTGTGTTGAATGTGAATTCAATGGATGAACCAAGGTCAAAGGATCTAGGTACGGAGTGTCAAAATAGGTTGGTCCATAAGAAAGGTATGGTAGAATGGAATGATAGAATGACAAAGTGATATAATGGTATAATGGCATAGTATAAATGGGAAATTCAATAATATGGTACAACTTGAAATGGTCCTCATAGACAAAACATCATATCACTCAAGCATAGTATCACTTGAGGCATATAATGTTCATTGGCTTATCAAGTTCATCTTCATCTGGTGTGGTGAGCATGTATGCTCTAGTTCCATAGTCCACAACAATGATGAAAGTACCAGCCCAATTGGGTTTGAACTTGCCTTTATGCTTCTTTTTGGCCATGGTATTCTTTTAGTTCTCTTTGAGGACAAGATCACCAAGCTCAGATGATCTATGTTTCACATGCCAATTGTATTGGCCACGGAGTTAGTTCTTATATGATTTCAATTATTTCACTACATCCATGTGTTTATCATCAAGAAACTCTAGCTCTTGTAGGTGAGTTACTTGATAGTCTTCATCATCCATAACATGTTTCAAAGAGATGAATAATGATGGTAATTTAACCTCAATGATAAGAATGGTTTTATTACCATAAACAAGTGAGTATAGAGTGGCTCCTATTTGGTTATGATCATTGGTATGGTAGGCCTAAAGGGCACAAAATATTTGAAGGTGTCAATCATGACCGACATCATTGACAATATTTTTGAGAATGTTGACAATGGTTGTGTTTGTTTCTCTGACCTAGCCATTACCTTGAGGGTAATATGTTTTGTATAAACATTGTGTAGTGTTATATTCAACACATAGCTTTTTGGCATCCTTATTTTTGAATGATCCTCCATTATCAAATATAATGTCATAAGGGATATTGTAGAGGAATATGAGATGGTTGAATATGAATTTGGAAATTTACTTTCTAGTCATGTAAGTGAGGGGTATAGCTTCAACCCACTTAGTGAAATATTCTATGGTGGTGAGAATGTATTAATGGCCATCTAATATGGTGGGATTTATCTTCCCAATGAGATTGAGGCCCCATGTATCAAATGGCCATGGTGTCAATATTGGTTTCAGATTCTTGGCTAGGGAATGATTTAGATTAGCATGTCATTGACATTTATCACACCTTTTTATATATGTAGTTGCATTTATGTCCATTGTTGGCCAATAATAACCAATACACAAGAGATTTTTGGATAGGATTGTCCCACTGGTGTGGGCTCCACATACCCATTTCTGAACTTCATGTAATTCTAGTAAATATTCTATCGAAAGGTAAACAATAAAGTAGAGTTCCATCAAAGCTATGGCGGTATAGGGTTGGTCCAAGTAAGGTATAACATTGGGAATTTTGGATGAAGGATTTGCTTTATTTTTGGGATAAGTCTAGCAAAAAAAATTGTTCATGTAAATAATCGTATAGGTTGGAATACCAAGTAGAGCTGGGACCAATAATATCATAGATCATTGTGACAATCAAAGTTTCATGAGCTGGCACTATTAGATTTTTAATGAGAAATTGATAGTATTTTAGCATTTTTGTATGCTGAATGAGTGACCCAATGGTATCTATTTCATCTATTATTTTGTTGTTTTCCCTTAGTATATGTTTAAACTAAATGTTATCAAATTATTACTTCAGAGTGTCAACCACAACCTTGTAGGGAACCAGCTTGTCATCTTTGGTCGAAAAGTGGTCTATAACCTAATTAATGATTAACTATGAATCACCATAAACTTTTAAATGATGTATGTTCTATTGTGCTATAGATCAAAGCCTTGAGATCAGTCTTTCATATTCAACCATGTTATTGGTAAAAGGAAAGTTGATTTTAAATGACTTAGGGATTAGATGCCCTTGTGGAGTGATAAACAAAATGCCTACCCCTGATCCATGTGTTGTGAATGAACCATCAAAATATAGCTTCTAGTATTGCTCCTCAAGAGGTGTTTCAATGATGGTCATTATGGATTCATCAATAAATTGGAATGTCAATGGCTCTATGTCTACAAGGGGTGCTTTAGCATGCTAATCTATAAGAACTTGCCCCTTCCATGGCTTTATGGTTCATATATTCGATCTCAAACTTACTAAGAAGCATGATTCATTTGGTCATGCAGCCTTATAGTGTTGTTTTAGATAGTAGATACTTAAGTAGATCTAATTTTGAAATGACCATGGTCTTATTGTATAGCATGTAATGTCACAATTTATGAGCTATGAAGACCATGGCCAAATAAGCATTTTTGATGGGCATAAAATTATGTTTATACATGACTAGTGTACAACTTAGATAGTACATTGCATGTTATTTTCCATTGTCATCATGTTGAGATAAAACTGCCATCAGGGCTTGATCTATTTTTGATAGATATAATAACAATGGTTTTCCTAGTGGAGGAGGAAACAAAACTAGTGGATTTGCAAGATAGTCCTCTAGCCATTGAAAAGATTTTTGATAATCATTATCCCAAAGAAATGTCACACCTTTATTCAGTAGGTGTGTAAATGGCTGGCACTTATTGACCAATTGAGATATGAAGCATTTAATGGATTATGCTTCAAATTGATTAGTGGTGGCATCTCTATTATGGCTCATAATTTAGCTGAATTGACTTCAATAGCCCTGAAAGACATAATAAAGCCAAGAAATATGCCAAAATTACTATTAAAAACACACTTATTAGTGTTGATCCTAACTTTATATTCATGTAGTTACTCAAATATTCTCCTTAATGTTGCTAGATAATCAGCCCTAGTCTTTGATTTACCTAATCTGTCATTGACATAGTCTTCACTAATGTCATGCATCATATCATGAAATATGACTATCGTGGCTCTTTGATGGGTGGCCCTTAAATTTTTAAGGGAAAATGGCATAACCTCATAATGAAATGTTTCTCACAGAGTGGTGAATGATATTTTGTGCTAGTCTTCTAGTGTTATTATGATCTAATTATATCTTGATAAACTGTCCATCAGTGAAAGCATATCATAACCCATTTTGGAGTCAAATATCATGTCAATGTTTAGCAATGGAAAGTCATAATTTGGGTAAGATTTGTTAACATCTTTAAAATTAGTACAGATTATGATTCCTTCTAGATTTTTATGTAGCACTACATTGGAAATCCATTCAAAATAGTTGATTGGCCTGATACATCTCAATTCTAAGATCTTCTCCAACTCTTTCTTTACCAATACATCAATGTGAGGATACATTTTACGTAATTTTTACTTCATTAGTTTGGCATTAAGATATACCATAAGGTGATGAACAACCAAGGTGGGGTCTAAACCAAGCATGTTAGAATATGCCCATACAAATATATCTATGAATTCCCTCAATAGGGATGTTAAGACTTCATGCTCCTCCTCAGTGAGAGATGCACCTTATTTAATCCACTTTGGGTCATTTGGAGACCCCATGTTTGCCTCTATTGTGTCTTCCAATAGAATAGTTGAACCATCTTCAAGAATAATGGGCAAAGATTTGAACTATTTGTCTATGTCAGAGTCCTCTATTAGGATTGGCTCTTCAAGTTCTCCTACACATGATGAATCAGAATCCCTGAATGGGAGATATGTCCATGTAATAAAAATAGTTGGAAACTCCTATATGATTTGATCGAAGGCTTTTTATTCTTTAAGATTGAATTTAGATCCACATATAGGTTTTTCATTGTTGTGATCCTAGATGATGTGATCAAAATCTTGTTCTTCTTCAAAACTACACTTAGAACCATAGACAAGTTCATCATTGGTGGTCTCCTAGTCTAAATTTTAAGAAGGTTGAACACTCTATCTAGTGCTGCCTGAAATAGGTTTTCACCACTAGATTGGCCTTTATCTTTACTTTTTCCTTGATCAGAAAGTGACTCAAAAAGTTTTTTACTTTGAGACCTCAATTTTTTATTTATTTTATTTTGGATAAGGGTGTTCATCTGATCTTCAAAATAGGCTTCAAGATCTAATTTGATTGAGAATCCATATTTATGATCTCCTAATAGAACATTGTCCCTAAGGCCTAGAAAATCATAGAAAACTTTGATGTTCTAAAACTCATCAATTCGCACATTAGATTCTTGTTGGTCCCAATATATCAATTGAGGATAATATAATGGTAGTGGAATATGATGAATTATTGGTCAAAGGGTACAAACGGCATTATGGTCAAATAGGTTGGTTCAGGCTAAGTCATCGAACTGGCTATGATCGACCTCTACTTCATTGTTAGCATCATCATCACTAGTTATTAGTGATGGAAATCAAATAAGATACATGGGGTCACCCCCAGGTGGTTTAAATTTAAGTCAATAGGTTCCCTTGTATTTAGTCATAGAAATTGGCTCAAGTGTTCCTTATTGATTTGGCTCGAGGCCTCCTCCTTCATAGTCTTAGTTTTGAATAATTTAATTAGGAATGGGATATTTAGAATTATTGTAGCAATAAGCCAATTTGTCATTATATAACCATGATTTATCTCCTTTGAGAGGGTACTTTTCTTTGCCAGATGTTGGTATGAAAGTGATAGGTGATGGACTATGTGTTTGGCCTTTGCCCTTTCTTTGCCATTGCATGAGTGGTTTGACTTTTGTTCTTCCAAATGACTTAGGGTTTTGTGGAAGTTTTAAAATGTGAAAGGTGTCATGGGTCAAGTATTCCCTTAGGCCATTATCTAAAATAGTTTAATGATTGAATATTTTAGGAGGTGACATGTGGGAAAGGGAATCAAGGGTATTAGGTTCAATGTAGTGTGCCTCTAGTAAATCAACAAGTATGGCTTTCCCTTTGTCCTACTTGGCAATTGGATTCATGTTGAAACAATAATTGTAGATTTTAAACCCAACCTTGAGATGTTTTCAATGCTTATATGGATGTAAATCTTGTAGAATACTAACCTCCATCCCTGAGTCGGAAAACTTGATACACTGGTGTAATTTCGATGGGACTATATGAATCTCATGTAACCAAGGTCTACCCAAAATCATATTGTATGACAAATTGAGATCTACAAATGGAAAAGAATATCATGGGTCAAGGGCCCAATGATAATTGGAAAGCTAATGGTGCCTTGTGATTCTCGTTCTTCATTGTCATAGGCTTTGATGGTGATTATTTCTATTCAGAGATTTATTGAGGTGTACCTAAGGAGGTTGATAAGATTTAGAGACACTATATTTAGACCCAATCCATTGTTTATGAGGACACGTTTCACTTTGTACCTCTTTATGTAGACTTTCATGTATAATGGATTATTGTGCAACAGGCCAAGGGATGACATATCACTTTGATTAAAGGTCACTTGTTGGGTTAGAACTATATGTCCAACCAAAGCTTGAAATTTGTTAGGAGATATGTCATTTGGAACTGTGGAGTGACCAAAGAACTCTATTAAGATGTTTTTTTGGATTGTAGGTGTATGCAAAAAATCTAAAATGGATATTAGTGATGGCATCTTTTGCAATTGTTTCACAATGTCAAACATATTTGCTTCAATAGTGATAAATGGTTTGTTCTGAGGTAGAATGGCTAGTTGGATGATGGGTGAAGTGGTGGATGGTTGTGGGCCTAGTATGGTAATCTTTGACTACTGAGTTGTGATTACACAATTGGGATTAGATATAGGGCCCTTGTTGCTAACAAATGATGGTGGAGGGGGATCAAATAGGATAAGTCTTAATTATCGATGCATGTGTGCATTATCACAGGCTAATGATGAGTTATCAGTATAAGGTCTTAACATGGGAATTCTTGTTTATTGATTTGCATGCATATGATCCTAGGTCAAGGAAGGATTACCAAAATGGTTTGGTTGATTGGGTGTGATTAGCAATGGTATTGTCTAATTGGTACTTAGTCTAGGATTAATGGAAATGGTGTTAATATGACCTCTTCCAACATGGACTTCAATTGCATTGTATTCATGTGCAATTACATGGTAGGTTTGTTGGTTATTATCATTATAACCTTGTTTTTATCCATTTCTTTGACATTATTGGTTTTTCTATTGGTTCTATTGTTGGCTCTATTCATTTTATTGTTGATTCAGTGTTATTTATTGATATTATTATTGTTGATGTTGCATTGGTTTTTGTTATTATTGTTGTTTTTGGTTGTTATGCTAAGGAAATGGATTTTGATAAATGACAAGGATATGATTAGAGGTGGAAGCTTCATGATCTAATGATATCTTTCCATTTTTAATCATATTCTCGATCACATGTTTGATTTATACACATCGCTACAAATTATGGCCATTAACCTGATGATATTCATAAAATTCATTTGGCCTGTATCAGTCTAGAATGTTGACACCCTCAAGAATTGGCCCTTTTAGAATAGGGCATCTAATTAAATTAGTTATGATAAGTTTGTGATACACAGTCTCAATAGGCTCTCCAAAATTGCTAAAAACACATCAAGTGGGAATATTTATTCTTAGAGGAGGGTTTTATAAAGGTATTTATTATGTTTGTTACATTTGTTGCATTAGTCTAGGTTGTTACACTTATTATGCATTTTATCACTACTAAAAAGGCTATTGGTTAAGAGTAAGCTGGAAAGGCAACATAGGTTGAGCAAATGGTGATTGCACCATTTGGACATGTTGTGACTTCATCACTTCATTACCTACAAAATTTTTATTACAATTAAATTTCTTGTATCTATCATTGTTATTGGCCTATGTAAGTTGTGATGCTTGCACTTGGACTAGTTTGGTATTTTGGCTACTATTCTGGTTATGATTCTAGCCATTATTCTGATTTGATGAGGTTAATTTAATGATCCCTTTGTTAATGATGGCCCTTTCAGTTAGAAAACATTTGCCAATGACCTCAATGAATGTGTGTGCACATTACAACTCCAAATTATAAGATATCTTATTGTGTAGATTTTTGGTAAACATAGTGGCTAGTTCTTTATCTAGTAGATAGTGGGCAAAATCAGTTTACAAGGGCTCTTCATCATTGTAAATAACTTTTGAAGATTTCACTAACATTACGTTTGGCATGTGTTAAGTCTACCAAAGAAATCTCATGCTTGAGATTGTAAGAGAATTTTTGTATGAACTTGTCCAAAAGATTGTTAAAATCAAATACTAAATTCTTGGGCAACTTTAGGAACCATTACAATGCTTGCCCTGTTAAGCTTCATGGAAATAAAAATGGAAGATAGATGTCACTATAGGCCACTGGTTGGCATGCAATAAATAGTTCCATCAAATGTGCCTTGGGCTCACCTTTCCCCTTGTATTTATCAAACTTTGGTGGCTCGTACACTAGAAGAAATGGTATCTAAAAGTACTCCACATTGAAAGGGTAAGAACACACATCATCTAACTTGAAATTTTTGACTTGTTTCCCAGTTTGGATGGATGTAATTACATCCTTAATTTGTTTTAGCTCTTATGTGAGGATACTAATGGGATCATTAGCTTGTTGAGGTGGCATTTATGCAGTCACCATTGGATTATTTTGGTTGAGGTATTATGGAGGAATTTATTAGGAAATGTTAGATTGGCTAGGAAATGGACTAGGAATACACATTCATAGATTAGGGTGTAATTGTTGAGATTACACTTGTGGTTGTGTGATATTCTAGTTGGGGTTGGGAATGTAGATATGATGTTTGGAATATGATGGTTGGGATGGAGGTATATAGTTGTATTGTGCCTATTGAGGTTGAATAGGGACCTGTTACTGACTAATCATATTTGGTTAATTGAGAGGGACTTATAAACCAAGACCCTATCTTTGAACTTGTGTCATGTTTTAGATGAAAGGTAATTATTGTATAAAAGGTACTTGAGGAATATTGGAACCTCTTTATTGTATGAATCCTAGATAGGAAGTGAACACATGCTGGAGATTTAGTATTTATCACTAACCAATATTTATATGCTGTTGGTTAGACATCATTTGGTTTTGGATTGGTATGTTAGTCTACGATGAAAGAGGTATGTTCGTTGCTATCTAGCAAGGTGGACCATTGGTTTCCCCCTATTGAGATGGAAATATGTTTTTCCTCTACTGTGTGGGTGGATTGGATGGTGCCTACTATTGTGGAATACTACTCATTACCTATTAGGGAGGAGTAGGATTCATCACATTATATTGTGGTGTGGTATTGGTTATTGGCTGACTACTTAATCCTTATTGGTAGGTGCTTGACAATGTAGTAGGTTGAGGATTAGAGGTAGTTGGCTGAGGTTGGGGCATAGAAACTCTTACTTCCTGAGTTTGAGAACCACTTGTGGTACTAGTTAAAGACATATTTTATTGTTGACTATGTGTTTGTGTATCAACACCTCTTTGGTTTGGATTGGACATTACTTGTGTATTGTCCACTACATTTTGTGCATTATTATGCATAGAAGAAGAAGACACTTCTTCAATGGTTGGGGTATTGAACATGTTATCAACCAAAGTGTTTTTTGTGAGTGGGTCAAAACCTTGATTTTCTTGACCTGTTAACTCAAATAAAACTCTCATTAAAGGGAGTGACTAAATAAGAGGTGTATTTGACATGGTAATTTGATTAAATTTATGTGTTAGATTTTGATATACCTAGTATGATGTCTAAATTTGAATGAAATGGTTCTCCATGAGGCCTCTTCATGTGACAAATGTATGCAAATCTTGATATAGCATTGGTACAATAGCATTAGGATTACTAGAAGAGGCCTATTTATTGTTTAAATTATAAAACATGTTATAATGTCCTCTTGGTAGATGTGGTAAATTGTCATGACCTACCTTTGTGGCCCTATTAGGATCATAAGTTAATGGCATGGTCACATAATAGGGTTGTTATTTAACATTTTCTACAACCATAGGTGTACTAAAAAAATATTAGGCCATATGTTCTTGATCTTGCTCTATATATGGAGGCATGCTAACCAAATAATTGGCCAAAATATCTTGACTCTGTTCTCCCTTTTGAGTGTTGTATGGTGGATAGGAATCCATCTCCCAAACAACTTCATCTTCATAAGGGTATTGAACAAAGTCCTCCTGTGTGACAATATTCCCATATATTGGATTATACATGGCTCCACTATGTGTATAGTGAGACATGGTCAAATCAAATGGAAAATATTTCATGATAAGATGGATTACATTTCTACAAACTCTAAAAATTTATGTCTGAAAAGATAAAAGGTTCAACTAGGTCTAACTTGGTCAAAGGTGGAGTTGTATCTCCAAAAGGTCTATGCCAAGATTTGGTAAAAATAATATAACGTCAAATGTCTAATGTTAAATGTTTCACACAAACAAGGTCAAGTGGATGAACTAAAAACAAGATGCCAAAGTCTAGGTCCAAAGATGTTCCAAATAGGCCTAAATTAGGAAAGAGAAATGTTTCTAGGTCTTTTGTCCAAATATAGAGTTAAAAGCTAGGCTCAAACAGGCTGTGCTAGAACTTTTGGCCAAACTTGACATCCAAAGTTAGACTTGAAACAAATGATGATGATTTTTAATCCAATAAACTTGGAACACTTTGGTGTAAACAAGGCACTTGATTCTAGACACAAACATGATCTAATTGGTATAAAACACTAAATAAAAAGCATTCAAAGATGGACCAATTTGATCAAACAAAGGTACAAATAATAAAGTTTCCAAACTTGAGTAATGGATTAACCCAAGTCACACAACCCAAAATAGAAATATTTGTGTGTCAGACCCAAGATTTGAGGCCTGAACAGAAATCAATAAATGTTTGAATTCAAACTTTGGAAAAGTCAATCAAAGACTCAACTATGGTAAACCAGGATTCTAATGACAATAAGATAGGCAAATTTGAATGACATAACAATGCTAAAACAAAGATCCAACAAGACACATGTGATTCATTTTAAACAATGATGATTGGGATGCGAGACAAGATAAGTATTTTGAAATAATTTAGAGAGTGTAATGACATTATCACTCCCAAAAGATGTAAACAATGGTTGAAGTTTCAAACACTTCAAAGGCACAAGACTTGGAATGATTTGGGTAACATAACATTACCCATCTCAATCAAGTGCCTAACTCAATGTTTTGACACAAATATTTATTAACTTAAAATCAAGGTGTCAAATAGATGACATAATGTCTCCTCAAATAACGGAGTAATGTGGACACAAGACAAGTTCAAGACATTGTTTACACAACAAGTTATTGTTTTAATACACCAAGCAATAGAATGAAAAAATACAACTAAATAAATCATCCTAAAACTCTATAAGGTGTGGCAAAGTGGAATTGACTAAAACTAATTTATTTTTGATCATCTAGATTGATCCCATGTGTACACACTTTCACGTATGAATACAAGAGAAGAAGCATGTCAATTGATTCTATATCAATCAAATTTTTGTAAAAAGGTCTTATCCTTTTCATAACCACTACATCCATCACTTGTTCAGTGTAGTGCAATGTCCATATAGATCATATGTCCTGAACTTAACTAGCCACTAATGAAGATAGTTTAAGCACTCAAACCACCATCCCAATGGGGCAATCCCAATTTATATACCCCCCTGTGGAGAGGGGTTGAAGATGATGTCGGAAGATGAAGCCTTGGGTCAAAGCTTCCATATAAAACTTATGGGAGGTGATGAAATCCCCATCACAAGCCAAAATGCATTAAATAAAAACTAAGTAAAAAAGTTTTATGGTTGTTTCTAGATCACCCAAGCCATACAGGTCTTAGAGAGAACCTTGACAACATCCTTTTTACACCTTTGTACTAAGTCACAATTTTTAATAAAAATGGTGCTTTTGATCCCACAAGTTCCCTATAGGGGATGGGGAGAGAGCATACATGCACAAATTCCTTTTTGCTCAAATAAATTCCAAACAAGTAATGACTTAAACAAAAAAAACTTAACTTTGAAGTGAGTTCAATTTTAGAGCACCAAATCAAAATGTTTGGTGATGTTCTTTGGCCCCTTGGCCTTAAGTTGCAAAAACTTTTGAAAAACAATCAGAAGACCTTCAACCTAAACATGCAAAGTTTTCCTCTTAAGCAACAAAGGAAATGTTCTTAATTCTTTTTAAGCATCCAAAGTTAATTATGTGAGTCTAAATCATGCAATTTTATTTTAAACCCAAATTCAAATGTTTCAATTTAACCTACTTCATTTTAAACAACAAATTTAAATGTTAACAACCATTTAAGCTAGAAAATTGATGTTCAATGTTTGCCTTGACCCTACAAAAATAAGAGAGTAACCCCCTGCTTAGAAGCACTTTTGAGTGTTAGCAAATGAAGTTTGGATTTGAGCTCTTAAGTTTTGGATTAAATTACACACATTGACCATCGATGGTCACAGACAACTATCAACAGTTTCAAGGCAACCATCACTGATCAGTTAGCAGTAACCATTGATGGTTAAGCAGAATTGTCGCTAGTTGATAAATGATCGTCGATGATGACCTGTGAACCCGAAGGCAAAACCTCAAAAACAAACACATTAAATTAGATAAATTTTAAGCTAAAGATCAAGAAAATATGAAAGGAAAAGTTTAGTTCATGAGTTTAAATGCCTTCCAATCCTATAAATCAAGAACATGTATGATAAAAATAATCAAAATGCAAGTTGTAGGTTTGTTTCTACTTTGCAACCCAACCATTCGCAGTCACACCTAACCGTCAGTGGTCTCTATGTAAACTCACCAAAATGAAATCCATTCAAACAAATTTAGAAAATTAATTTTAAAAAGATTCAAGCTTCTAAATGTCAATTTAAGACTTGCATATTTATCTCCTTGGTCTGTGGGATGTGTTAGGTCCCACTGAGTGTGCCATTTGTGAACTTAGGAATCTAATAAGGGGAGATTAGTATCATGTTAGTAGATGAAATCAAATCCAAAAACACACTATTAAACTAACACTAAGCCTAGATCTTAGGAGGGAGCTTGGTGAATAAATCAAATGAAGACACAACTAGAATGGAAAGAAATAACAAACTTCATCACCTTCCTTGATTGCTCCAAAAGATTTATTCGTTAGCTTGCTCAGTTTTTGCTTCAAAGGTCTTTGTCGATGGAGTTTGGCTATCTCTACCTCCTCTTGGCATCATTGGCTTTGTGGTTTTGGATTGTGAAGCTTGACTCAATATTTTGGCATAATAACATTATATCAAAATAGCTTTGAAATCATTTATGTATGGTAACTTTGGCTTAATAGAGCTTAAAATTATGATTGTGAGGCCCTCTACTTATAGATTTTTCAAATCGACTATGATCAACGATGACTATCCATCTCAAGATAAAGATGTGTGGCTATGAATAAATCTAATTATGTAAATAAAATCCATAAATATTATCATCATGATTTAGGAATAAGGGGCATTAATGAGGCATGGGAGGGCTTAATCAGATATTTGTTGCATTTATGGCTTATGGAAGCCACCTCAAAAAAAATGATGTCACATGACGATGCAAATATTAGAAACTAATTTCCAATTAAGAAATATTCAATAAGTTTCATGAAATTCTTACTTAAGCTCATAATTTGGTTTAATTTACCTAAGTAATATTCAAACATTTTTAGTGTAATTCTTTGGAAATTGGTGCACAAATTAATCAAACTAGTCTAAATGTCATATTATTGGGTCAAAATTTGGTTGGAGTGAAATTAGATGCTGATGTCAGTTGCATACATACTAATATCCTATTTAGGATGTTATCAACACAAAATAACACATGCACATATCATTTGCTTCTGAATTAGGGGAATTTAGTGGTTTAGAGTGTCAAATTACATTTTTAGCATTTTGGTTCAAAATAATTCAGGAAGAACTAACAATCTCATAAAACACATTGCCCTATTTAGGAATACTTTGGCCTAAATTGGCACTTGTATATGACAAGTTCGAACCATTTAGCACATTTTAGTGTTTTTAGGCCAAATTGTGATGTTTGCTAGAAATTGGTTTGAAGTTTGGTCAGAGGTTATTGGTGGCCACTTTTAGGTGTCTATAGGTTCAAGCTCAAACAAATAGAAGTCTACCACCTCTAGGAATTACGGATCATAGGGGAGTGCTCCTTACACCATGAGTTACGTGCCACCAGAACAGTTGCCCTAGGAACTACCACAACCATCTCCTAAGTGACATGGAAGGGTTTTGTTTAGCCTTGGCTACTTCTCCTTTCACTTTCATTCGGGGGGGTCGCCACTACCACATGATAGATATGACACAACTCCCACTCGTAGAGGCTCTTCTATTAACACTATTACTTAGGGGAATCTTATTGATTGCTAGACTATTGATATGCCCATGGACCTCTTGATGGATGGGTGGCATCGTATACTCCTACTACAATTTATTTTCCTTTCTTTTCACCTATATTTTAAGTTGGAAGTTTTCCTCTGACATAAATTTTGAATTGTACATACCAACTAACTACCTTTCTATATAACTTTCATGTATTATTACTATTATTCTATTTAATACCTTGAAATATTCCAAAATAAATTAAACCCCCAAAATTAACCTTGATATATGCATAATAACAACCACATTACACAATACCATGCGAGGGAATCGAGCCCATATCATTTTATTTGCGTTTTTAGGTCGGGGAGGAAAATGGATGGAAAAATAATTGAATTTACACATTCACTATTTCTCAATTAAATCACGGGATACAATAAATGAGGCGCGCACCAATGATATTGTTTCATGTCTCAATAACGCGTGTATTAAAGTCAACAAAGAGTTATGCCACCACGACGAGTATTTTATTAATGCTTTCAGATAATCTTCCTCCTTCCCCACTCGAGTCCCCTTTCTTTTCACATTAATGAAACGTACGTAGCCTTTTCACATTAATAAATTCCTTGCGTTTCAAACATTATATCTCTTCTTCATATTCCAACTATTCCAATGCCTTAATTATCCCTTCTTATTTCAAATGCCACTTAACTATTCGAGAATTATCATATTAGGAATGCCTGCCCATTATACTCTTCATCATAAAATTTTCCCTTAAGCCACATATAAGTTTATAGATGCATTCAACGCTTTTTATGAAAAGGATCCATTATTATGTATCCCGACCCCTTGTTGGTATTTTATTCCCGGGCCCCTCAACAATGTCATATAAAGTGGTGTCAATCTTTGCAATCGCTCTGTCACAACCCTTAATCGTACATAACGAGTCATCATATACACTAATATGTTAAGTAACCCAAAGCACCATGTGAGATTTTGGTTAGCATATTAAGCTATGTTTCTCCCACAAAATAATAATGACCACGACCTTTCAAAAGAGCATTGGCCAATATAAACAAGGCTTCTATAAGAATTAGAGATCATACCAGTATATCACTATCATTCTATTTTTATACTTTAATTGTGATATAAAATATAGTCATGGGCATAAATGTATTGAAAAGAAGAAGTTTTATATTGAAAGTGCTAATGAATAAGTAGAATTAGATAATGTTAACAAAGAAAACAAATACCCAATCATTTATTTATATGCATGTACTTTTAGTCATTATCAACTAGCAAATCTTCAAGGTAGTAGGTTTTAAAAAATAGAAGATGATAATATTGATTGATTTAAGAAGAACACAACTTCATCAATAATAAGTCAATTGTTTTCTTGAAATGTTTTATTTATCTAGCTTCATAATCTCAAGTCATGATTGTAGGTGATGGTATAGTCAGTTGTACACAAAAATGTCATAGTTTTAAACTTACCACTGGAAACTACCTTCTATATTTTCATATGTTCACCATTCCCATGGCTAGTGTACACATTATGTTAGAAGTCCAGTACCTTGAGAAGGATTGAGTTGAATTTCTAGGAGTTGTTCATACATTTTCATTTATAAGTAAAATTGAATTGTGTAGGTTGTGTGAGGTTCATTATATTAACTATCAAGTGAATTAGCATTTACATCAAACATGTCTTATTTTTTTTATCGAATCAACTATTTCAATAAAATCATAAAGTGGGTATTTTTTTGTAATCCATTGATACATTATTATGCATTGTTTTGTCTATCAAATAGACATTTATTTTATCATTTTATTTTAATTTATGACTCATTGGATCTAAATGCAATTGAATTATTATTTTTTGCACTCAATTTAATTTGATCATTTTCATTAATGAGATCATTTTTTTATTCTTCAAATCCATGTAAGAATTTATTGAATATTCTTAGATTCTATGATAGCTACAAAATAATCTAGAGCTATAAAATTAAGGCAATCATCATGAAGGATCTAAATGCATTATTTGAGGTAAGGTAATCATATGTTATTCAAATATTTTTTTTAATTTTTTTTAGTGGGAACTCAATAATCATATTAAATTATTTATATTCCTTTTGTTTGATGAATATAAACCTTTGAGATGATCACCATGTAACATATTAAATTATTTATATTCCTTTTGTTTGATGAATATAAACCTTTGAGATGATCACCATGTAACATTGTGCTTGTTCCTATAATCATTCTTTGTTAGAAACCTATCATTATTTCTTTATCTTAAATATTGACTTGTTTTAAAATGTGGAAGAATTGATAGAATTTATAATGAAATTTGCATTTTATAGCTTGATTTCACATTATCTAATAAAAAATAAAGGTCTTTAAATGAATCATAAAAAATTTAACATGATCTTCCATTTAATAATTGGTAGATAAATATCAAAATACATATTTTTAATCTCATTAATAGATGGTTCATAGCTCATCTTGGTAACTATAATATTAAACCTTGGTTCATAATCTATAACATATTTATTGGATTTTGGTCTAGTTTGAGATAATTCTAAAAATGTAACTTTCTTAAACATGATGATTTAAAAATGATCTAAAAAATCATCAATAAATGTAATGATTCACTTGGAAGAGTATGGAACCAATCCAACACAAAATATTTAAATCTTCTTCGAAATAACTTGGTTTTAAATTTGTCATCATGATAAATATATAACAAAAGCATATAAAAACCTAATGCGATGTGAAATATCTCCCTTTCCATTTAAAAAATCAAAATTTGGAGCAAAAAATCCTATTAGAAATGAATATGCAATCACTTCATAAGTCAATGGGTTTAAGAGAATATCATTATATTTGAACTTAAATTTTGTATTTTTAGATTTTTTAGAAATAATTATGATTTTATTTTGTATATCACATAATATATTCATCATAGTAATCATTTTTGAGATTTGGCAATAAATATATGGTAAAGAAGTAGAAAATATGAGAACATAATAATTTTGCCTAAGTGAATCATTAAAAAAATGCGAATAAAGTTTTAGGATTATAATGAGAAGGTCATTATTGAAACATAAGATGAACCATTTCACTTGGATTAGTTTTAAACCCATAATGATGTACATAATCATGCTATAAAATTAAAGGAACTTAAAAAGCAATAGAAAGATGTTGAGAAAAGGTACAATTTAAGGATTAAATACAATAAAATTTGATAAGAAGCATTATGGATAATAAAATAAATATTAAAAGAGATATAATTTTATGATAATTTTTATAATGACCTCATGAGATGGTAAAATTTTATAATAAATTTCTTTCAATGCATTCATAATTATATATATCTAAGTGAGATTATTTATAAGATATTTTCTAATATTATCAATGCTATCATTCTTATATTATTCTTTTAACTTTCCTCGTAATTAACATTTTTTAATTTTCATTCCAATAATAATCTTTAGAAGCTTTAACACACTAATACATTTAATATAAATAATATTGTCAAGTGGATTAGATTTATGTTGATAATTTTTTTCTACAAAACATATTTACAATGCAATATCAATGTTATAATCAATGAAAACTAGACATGTAAGTAGAAAAAATATAGCATAAGTTACATTGGGTGTGCACAATAAAAATGCAAAAACTAAAATAAAAAAGGAAAGGCCATTCATTTAGTTTTTTACATCAGTGAAGATAATGACAATGAGGAAGGAAAAAAAAAAAAAAAAACTTAAGAAAGAGACATTAGTCAGGGAGGGAGGGATAGGACAATTATTCATACCAACATATTTTTATGGGAAATATAAGGGTAAGGGGGAGGAGTGGAGGGTAAAAAATAAGAGGTATATTTTTAGATTAAGAATAGGAATATTATGTGCCCCTTTATGGCATCAAAGATTAATGGTGTGTAGTTTTAATTGTATAGGTGAAATTAATTTATATTTATTTAATTAGATGCATATTTTATATTTTGATGATTAAGATTCATCTCTGTATCATAATTGTCACATTTTGTCTCACTCTCTAAAAACTACTTAAGCATTAATAGAGATCATGGAACTAATATTAGGAAGTTACCCTTGTTTATAAGAGAAAAGCTTCTATCACATTACCTCTTATTAACCTGCACATACAAGCCAACTTCCCTAAAGTGATGTTTGCCTTGATGAAAATTAACTTGGGGAAGGGTTTAATTAAATAAGACTATGTGTGAACATCATGATATTGCCAATGAATTTTTAGAATTCTTTGAATTACCTAGTTCTAAAGGAAGATGATGCCTTCCAACATTTTAGAGTCACAAAATAAAATATTGCCTCATTTAATTATTGAGATGCAAAAAGTATGTTGTAGGTACAACATGATTTAGCTTCAAAGTGAACCAAGCTTACCTTCCTTATAATTCAAGGTAGTTTTAACCTCTTTTCTTAAGATATCATTAGAGCTGAGGCTCTAATACCAAATGTCACATCACCAAAAAATTGAACTTTAAAACTTTGAATAATTGGGGAAATGAGTATGAATTCCCACATGAGATAGTTTAAATCTCACAATTTTACTTCCAAAGTGCTTCATCTAAGGACGTAATCCTTAAAATCACCTCACGAGTGAAGACCAAAATTTAATACCAATGTAGCCACAACCATAAATAATTCCTAGATCTAAAATTTTCACACATCTACTCTCTAAACATATAAAAAGTAAGAATGGATTAATAATGTCTACACAAATGTTACATTTATAAAAACTAAATTCTTTCATAATTTTATTTTATCTCTATTACAAGCAAGGATGAAATACTGGATTAGATTTTATTTGAGTTTCTATTAGCTTCAACTAAACCTAGTGGTTGTAGCATTGCCTTTAAAAGACACCTAAGTAGCAGAATTATTCGATTACAGTTATGTTTAAATTGGTAGTCTAGCACTCTATTTATCAATATAAAGACTAGTATGAATTGTTGTGACTTGCATTGGTAATGGTTATCATGTAGGAATATTTGGTATGTTATATGGCTTTCTTAACTGTATCTATATACTAGAATAAATTCTTAAGATGGTTTGAGATTCCATACCATTAATGTTGGTTATTAACTATGTTGTTTGGTTTGGGAGAATCCATAGGAATATCATTTGTAGGACCTCTAGTCTTCAATGTGTTCTAAATTGCATGACTATATACAAATAACAACTTTAGACTCTTCTTGTGTTTCCACCTGTAATGGTTATCATTATATCAGTAGTGAATGTTTAAAATTGACTTATTAGGCCTATACTTCTTTACTTCAATTGCTTCTTAAAATGGTTTTAGATATAGTACAATGGGAAATGATTGATTCATGAGTTTTTTTAGTGTAAAAATCCTTAATTACTCCAATAATTACGAAACCATGTGGTTGTAGCTTATATTAGAATGTAAGACCTACATTCACTTCCTAATGTCATGTGTTTATGGCATACTAAGTATTTTCTTTGCATAATCAACTATGAAATAATGTATATATTGGCATTAATAAATAAATGTTATAAGAGTAGTTTGATAATAATTTAAATATATCTTATTATTAATGTGTTACCTTTTTATTGTATCTACTATCAAGATTATCTCTTACTATGGATGAATATGATGAAATATAGGGTGAGGCCTTGTTAAGGATCCTTAATGTTGATATGTTTGAATTAGGCACTTATTCTTTGATAATGAATGATATTAAGGTTACAATAGTGGAATGGATTATTAATTTGTGGCATGATGCATATTTTTAGGTGTGAAAACATAGTTTGACATGCGAGTGCCCTAGTTTTCTATTGTATGAGAGATCTTAGATGCAATGGGTAAAATATAAAGCAGTGAACTCTTTGATGTACTAGAATAATCACTTGTGTTAGGGTCCTTAAATAAATAGAAGGTTAATTGTTTCTTGAATTTTTAAATTTGTTCTATGGATGAAAGTTATTTGATGGTGTTACACATTGAAGGGAATTTAAGTCTAGAACTTACCTTATTCAATATTAGTATCATAGTTGCAAATTATTTTTATGACCAGGTAAGAACTTATATATAGGCTATATTCTAGTTTCATATAAGTGTAATTATTTTTTTATTGTACTTAGTCTTTGAGATGATTTAAAAGGTAGGAAAAAACATTGTCCCCTACTTTGAAATAGCTTGGACTTAGGCTTAAACTCTATTCAAAAGATGGATTGAGTAATATTGTAATAATCACTTATAGTGAATTGGATTTAATGGATTTTAGTGAGGAAGGTACAATGGTGATTTGAATACCATAGAGTTGACTTAATAGTCACATTATTAAAAAGGTTATTCTACCTCTATTATTTATGAAGGGTTACTTGAAGTGGTTGGTTGTAGCCTTCACATTCCCAAGGTAGTACCTTTTACAAGGAATAACACCTTAAGTGATAAACTTTACTCTGGTTGAATTCATATTGAGGATTTTGCTTGTTAATAATTTAAAAGGTAAATCAAAAAAATTAGTGGGAAAATAATACTCTAATAAGACTATAATATATCACTTTAACTAATCATTGTTTGTATTTCAGTCATTAAGTGTGAAACAAGATTGTCATCCATATTATTTAAAAGAGTTTATTGAAAATGTTGTTCTCTCAACACAAAAGAATTATAAGGTCATATGGGAACTTCATAGTTATGAAGTGTAGCCTATTTTAGTTTGAATGACATTAAAATCTAAATTGGAACTATGGTCCTAGCACGATGATTGAGTTGGGTGGTGTCAAGCTTGATGTATGATAGGTTGTTAATCACTAGTGTGTCCTTGAAAGAGGAGAACCTGAAATCTAGTTATGGTAATACTTGTGTAAATGGTTTTAAATTATATGATTATGTAATCATATAAGGAATTATTTTCTCTTAAATACACAAACACATATATATGTGTAAACATTATTAATCCATGCTTACTTGTTATGTGTTTTTAGAGCTGTGTGAAAATTTTAGCACTAGGAATTATATGTGATTGTGGCTAAGCTGGTAGTAAAGTTTGGTCTTCACCCGTGAGGTGAGTTCAAGGATTGGGTCCTTGTATGGAGCATTTGGGAAGTAGACTTGTGAGAGCTAAACTATCTCATGCATAAATTTGTACTCACATCCCCAATTATTCAAAATTTTGAAGTTTAGATTTTTTGTGATGTGACAAAATTATGGTGATATAAAACTTCATAATCAAAATTATTTTCCTAAATTAGTACTTGATCCATAATTTTCTAGGACATGTGCATTTCCATTTTTTTTTTAACTTGGGATTTTACCCTATCTTTATTTAAGATTTTACTCAAGATTTTACATAGGATTGTACTTAGTATTATACTCATGACTTTAGTAATCTTTTATTTGTGATTGTCAATATTTACTCAAGTTATATTTATATATTATTCAGATTCGAAGGAATTCATCTCCATTATGTCTTCACATCTCTCTTGATGTGTTAAAATGAGGTATTTTATTTTAATAATAATTATTATTTGGCATTTAAGCTTGTGTGAATGGAAAATGAAAAATGGTTATATGGGTTCCCATGACAATAAATTTTAGTCTCATAAACCTAAGCCCCCCTCTCTCTCTCTCTCTCACACACACACACACACACACACACACACACACACACACACACACACACACACACACACACACACACACACACACACACACACACACACACACACATTTAATTTGAAGTGTATGATCATACACACACATCAAATTGGGGGAAAATGTAAACACCTAAAAAAGGTCTCGAGACACACACACACACATATTTAATTTGAAGTGTATGATCATACACATGCACACACACACACACACACACACTCACTCACTCACACACACACACATATACTTTGAAGTGTATGATCATATACACACATCAAATTAGGGGAAAATATAGACACCTAAAAATGGCCTTGAGATGTTTATTGCTTGTTAATTCCCATGTTTTTAGTAAATTTGTCTATTTGTTGATTATTATTTTTAATTACACAATATTAACATGTGTTTCGATTGTTCATAGTCATCTTCATATATGTATGTATGTATGTATGTATGTGGACTCTGCATAAGGAGTACCTACACTCCTAATACTTGTCAAAAGTGTTGTCATTTTTCATCCCTCTTTTTTTGAGCCCAACTGAATCATGATACACATGTTTGTTTTGTCATGACTTTCTTGTTTCTATTAATTTTATGTTGGTTTATGTTCTAGTAGGACTTAATTTGAAGTTCATTTGAAATAAAGTATACACACAATATTCACAATGGATTATCATGCACTCACATAAGATTTTATTCAAACACAAAGAATTCATAATCACAATTTGTGAAGCAATCATTAGAGCACTTTTCAATGTCTATAGTAGGAATTCTACTGTGGAGTGGTTATATAAATTTCATTTTTTTTAAGTATTTCTTTTATGGAAATAAATACTTTCTATAACTCATTTCACACCCTTTAGGATCTTTTCAAATAACAAGAAATCTATATTATTTACCAACTCTTGGAGGCCCCTCAAGTCACATTATGTTCCTTAAAGTTTAGATATCACAGATATATTGGAGTCATTCTAGTGCAAGAAAATAAATTTTATTTTTCAAGTGCACATGAATTGTAATGTGAGATCTAGTGGCAAAAAAATGAATGGTGAAACTGTGGCACAAAACCCATTGGTCATATTTTTAATTTGTGATACTTGACCAAAAGTGATCATGCTCCTAGAATTAAAAGTGGCAACACACTTGGAACCAAAAGTGATGGCGCTCCTAAAACCAAAAGTGGTGGCACCCCTGAAACTATAAGAGGTGGAATTTCTAACACTAGAAGTGGAAACACTTTCCATTATTTATCCTTGTTTGGTTTCAAATTTCTTGATGAGGTTTTTGAGAGAAATAATAACATAAATATCCAAATCCAATGTTAAATGATTATAAATTATTCAATATGTGTGTCTAAATCCTTGAATTTATTGTATTTATATATTTATTACATTCTTGATTAAATTGTATTGTATTTATTTGTATTAGATTTTATTTATTTATTTATTTATTTGAATTATTATGTTAATAGGCATTCTACAATGGTAGGAAAGGAGTGTAATGGGGCAAGTTGTTCAAAAATATGTTTATCCTTAAATTCGTTATAATGATAGGATTTTAAAATTACAAGGAGTGTAATTGAGTGAGTCTTTCAAAATTATGTTAGTGTTTATATTTGATGTCCATTTGACCATCATTGGGTAATTTCAGCTTTAAATTTAACATTCGTTTGATTGTCACTTAAAAGTTTTTTCTTTATGATTGGAGAATTTGGCTGAATTTTTTTAATATCTTAGCCATATGATAGAATTTGAAGTATGTTTTTTTCAAATATTTTTCGAGCTTGACACCACTAGCTAGATTTATGCCATTTTTCACCAATTAGTGAAAAATTGACGAAGAAAATAATAGAATTACTAATCAGCATGATATGTGAAAAATCCAAAATAAAAACTTTGAGATTGATGTCACTCAATGTATTTTAAATAAATGCATTTGAGATATATATACTAACATCTTATCTCTAGTATAATATTAAATGCACAAAAACATTATACTTGTTATGATTTTGTATTTTAATGTTTTAATATACACATTAAAACATACCATAAAATGATAGCCATCTAAATTTTTAAAGTGTAATCTAATTGGACAACACTCTAATTTTGAATTGGCTCCAATAACATAGAGTAAAAAGAGAGCAACATAAATTTGATTGAATGATTTTCTCAAAACATATCAAACAAATGCTGAAAAGAAACAACTTCCATATCCAATTCCCAAATATTACCATTAAATCTTTAACATTAAATTGAAAAAAGTCAATTTATACATATTCTATCTTTCACATTATGAATGAAGCAAATATCAATCCACATTTCAAAGGGTGTATCTTGACGAGTGTTATTGGAGTTAAAAGCCAATCGAAGGACGATACGCTACAAACACAGAAACTCAAACAACATGGAAAAGCTGTGTAAACCATGTAACATTTATCGTTCCCTCCAAAGCATTTCACAAAAGACAAACCGTGTATGACAAATCTTCCTTTCTTTGCTCCCTAACAAGAATACAGACACTCCATCACATTACATGCTAAGACAACAGCACGTACTCTATGCATGCGACATTATCGGCGAATTTTATGCGTCATGCAAACAGACAAATACTATAACACCAAACAGACCTATAATTGATTGTAATTGACAGACTCGTCTTCTACGCATTCTCTGTCTCTACATACACTCTTTTGGATGGGCGATATGTATATATATTCTTCTGTCATGCTATTATTATACGGTAATCCATTCTTGAATGTGACTACCCAACGGTTCTTTCCTGCAATAGCATTAACTTACCTGCCAATGCTAAATAAACTAAATCTAAAGTGTTTCCCACAACATACATTAAGTTTGACATGACCTCACCAAAGTTGGATAGGATATAAACAGGGTAATCCTGTCAAAAGTGAAAAAAAAATACCTTTGCAGAAAAAAGGTGGGAGCACTGATGTTATGTTTTTATTTACCTCCTTTTTCATTTTTGTGTCTATACGACTCTTTTGAATTGGATTTGATCATGTTATATTTAGGCTAAGGTATATTCCTCACAATAAGACAACTATTTTGGTATAGTCTTTTACTGTATTTTCATATTGTAGTTTTGAGTAGACAATTTAGATTAAAGTATATTGTTCACGATAAGACAATTATTTTCGTGTAGTTTATATTGTAGTTTTGAGGAGACAATTTAAGTTAAGGTACATTATTCACGACAAGACAATACAATATAAGGAAATATATATACTTGACCTAAGGCACATTTTTCATTGCATTATATTATCTTATTGTGAACAATGTACTTTGACCTAAGTATATATTTCATTGCATTGCATTGTCTTATCGTGAACAATGTACCTTGGCTTAAGTTGTCTATTCAAGACTATATATATAGTCTTGAATAGACAACTTAAGCCAAGGTACATTGTTCACGATAAGACAATGCAATGCAATGAAATATATACTTAGGTCAAAGTACATTGTTCACAATAAGATTATATATATATATATATATATATATATATATATATATATATATATATATATATATATATATATATATATATATATATATATATTGCAAACACCTAAAATAATGTCATGTTCCCTTATTCCAACCCATCAATAGTTGGGAAAGAATTAATTTCAAGGAAGAAGTCGTGGAAGGACTATCTACTGCAATGGCTAAGCTGAGTTATTCTTTACCCACTTCGGACAATGACTTGTTAAGTCATTTTGTTCTACATTATGTTGTATAACTAGTGGAAGCTTGATCACAATTCCTTGATGTAAACTACCTCCAACTCTCCACGATTGTTAAGGTTTGGGGTAAGACATAGTTCCAAATGCTAAATATAGATATTTGCGCAAAGCCAGACCAATCCATACATGAGTTTGCTCCTAATCATGGTGAAGAATAACATGATCACCATTGGCTCATTACTCGCTTATCATTACTTATATGTAAGTAAGTAATAAAAGTGAAATTAGAGTTCTTTGTTGGATTGATTTAATGTTGTCTTAAACTTGTTGAATAATAATGAATTGGGGTAAGGTCATCTTTGTAATCACACTTGTCTTTCCACTTGTGCTTGTTGGTTAAGACATTGAATGTTAAGATTACCGTTACTATGTTTTATGTTATCTTAGGCAATCATTGGAAAAGAAGCCCATTGTATAATATTAAGATTATTAATCACTAGAATATAAAATCTAAACAAGGTTTGTTTGTTCATTTAGTTGTATTGTAAAGTGCATTGTTAAATATGCTAAAAGACTTAAAAGGCCATGAAAATAATGATTGGGATTGACTCTTTATAAATAAGACCTCAATTGAGATGATTTTTGGTCAAATATAGAATAATTTTTATTATGTTGGGTGAAGGTACGTTAGAGTAAAGAAGAAGATTGTTATATATTATTTAAAAGACCAAAAAAAAATTAATTATTAATTAATAACCTCCACTTGGCCAGCTCGATGTGTTCTTTAAGGAGGAACGTTCGAATGATTTTAATTATTATCTACACTCTCAAGGAGAATGAAGTAAATAAAATCTTTAGCAAAACATGCAGCCCAACCAGGTACCATGGATAGAGAATAACATGAGTTAATGTAATTAATTTGATAGCACATGCCCTTATGGAAACTAATGCACCATTTTGCTTAGAAGAAATGAAGCTAGTAGAAAGGAGAAAGGAGGAGGAGGAGCCAGTTGCCAGCCTGTAACAACAAGGGAAGAAGGGGGTGCCATCCCAATCTCAAGCAAGTGAAAACCCTATTTTGTTTTCCTAATTATTGATGGAAGGGAAAGCATCAAACAAACTTAGAAGTGATTTTGTTTATTTATTAATATTTGTATTTTTTTATATGAATTATACTTGTATTAATTTGAGGGAGAAGGAATTTAAAAAAAACATTTGAAAAGAATTTAGAATTCTCAAAAAATTTATTTATTCCATTTTACATCCATACCCTAATTGGTGCCTCACTTGACTGGGTTTATTTTGATGACATTAGACTGAGCCTCCGTTAGTGGGTAAATTAGTTGGCTGCTTGAAGGAAATCCTCCTGATATAACACATCAAGTTGGTGTTAAATTGTCCTAAATCAATTTTTAAATTTTGGCAACACTATTTTCTAACTCCAATGCTTTTTTTTCTCACGTGCAAGATCCTAAAATTTGACTTTTTGTTTGTGGTAGTGGGAAAATAGTTATTTTACATCAATTATTAGAGGCCCAACTTTGTCCTCTATGCATTAAAACTACTCATTAGGCAAAAAATAATAAATAAAATGTGGCATCATTTGGTTGCTAGTAATCTATTTAACAAAATGAGTCAATGAGGTATGATGCTTAGCTTAGTTGGGGCCGTTAAGATGACATTTGGCTGAGCTTCTTTAGATGAGCAAATTTGTTTAGTTGCCTGAAGGAAATCTCTTTGTGGTAGTGCCCAACTGAAAAAAAAAAATGGCATTCATTTCTATATTTATTTTATTGGTCAATCATTTTATTATTTATTTGGATGTATTGACACCAACACATTATTAACTAGTTTAACACATCCAAAATTGGCATTCAGACACATGGCAATGGAAACCAGTGATTTTTGAGCACTCGTTAAAATCTTGGTTCTATCTTGTGTGTAATAGAATAGCCTAATTAAACAAAAATATGGTATTAAATGGTTCCTTGTAAACTATCTGATGAAATACCTTTTTGACTTGAAACCATTTGGGTATGCTTTTAGTATGCATATTTGAAATTATATCAAAATTTTGAATTCTAATTTATTCCTCATTTATTAATAAAACTAAGACTTCTCATATGCCTTTCAAAGCTAACACATGGGAGAATGAAACCCAGAAATAGTTTGAGCTGCTAGAATTCAACATTTAATACTTATATATACATATACATATATATATATACATATATATATATATATATATATGTATATATATATATATGTATGTATATATGTATATATGTATATATATATGTATATATGTATATATATATATATATATACATATATACATATATATATATATATATACATATATACATATATACATATATACATATATATATATATATATACATACATATACATACATATATATACATATATATATACATATATATATACATATATATATACATATATATATATATATATATATATATATATATATATATATATATATATATATATATGATTTAGACAATGGTGATGAGAATTTAAGCTTGAGCTTAAGCTATGTGGTTGATTATTTAAGCTTGAGTCTTCTCATAGGTCACAAAAACTGTAGTGAACAAGGATTTAGACAATGGTGATGATAATTACTTAGACAAATCTGTTATAAGTGTTTTCTTTCATGTGGAAATCAAATAGTTACTTTTTTTCTTAAACTAGTTTCTCTCTATTTTAAATATCAATCCTTTTCAATGTGTTAAATGTTGCATGAATTATTTTATCTATACAGTTATATTGAAAATAAAATGATTTACCTTGATTATTGAAAGTTGAAGTTTGTGAATAGAGGTTTCATGCAAATAATTGGTATTAAATACTTTCATTGAAGAAGAAAAAATATGCTAGTACTTTCTTTCTTTCCATGCTAAATGTTATGGTTGATTTGGTATTTTACTCTTCTCTTTCCATGAATAACCCATATAGTAATATAGTGTTGTCACTTGTTCAACTTAGGCTAACCCTTGTTGTTGGGATCATTAGTGCAGTTACCTCAGTTGGCAAAGTGAAATAGCACTTGTTATGGAAATTGATTGTATTAAAAGATAACAATTTTTATTTTTGAGATAATGATTACAATATAATGAAATCTAGTCTTGATATTACTGACTAAATTTTCCATTGTATAAATTTTAATAACAGTTTAGTATTGATTATTTCAATAAGGTTTCCTTATACATCAAGTTGTGTAGGCTAGAGAAATAGGATCTCTCTCTCTTGGAATATAGTTATTCTTAGGATAATTAAACTTATGATCTTATCCTTCTTAATATCCTTGGTAGTAAGAGTATTAACAATCTATCACCATAGGTTTGTGAAATCATGGCATATTGAAAGTTGTAGTAGCAAACATTCTTAAAGGCTTGAATTACAGGTTCATGTTAAAGAATATTATGTTGAAATAAAACCTTAATGGTCTTGTGTACTTTAAGAGGAATATTATCAATTGGCTTAAATAGACCTTTAAGTCTTGATTTTTCTTTTAGTTAAGCTTTGTTATAAGTATTCTAATGAAATGCATGTCGTATTTGGGAGAAATACAAACAACTCATCAATTAATTAAAAGTCATTAGATACCCTTGAAAATCATATTAATACCATGTTAGAGTACTTATAAGAGTACCAAAGGTTAACATTTTGGAATAAATTGGATAACCTTTGGAAATTAGAATTTACATTTATTAAATGGTTCATTGGTGACTGGATTACTCTTTATAAAGTAATTTCAAAAATGTGTTGTCTAAATAAATTTAAGAGTATGTTCAATTGACGTAAAATGGAGTTATGAACTACCTCATCATGAGTTAATAGAAATAGAAGTTGGGATGCTTCCTTTTTCATTGAACTACTTGTAGGTTTTGAAGCAAATAGAGGGCATACCACTTATTATAATCCCTCTACAATAGAAAGTTTACTTAGATAATTGGAAGTGGCCTTCCTCCCACATGGGACAATTTATACTTGATTGATTAAATTAAAAAACTATGACTAATTACTTATCTATGCTTCAATTATGGGAATGATGAAAAAAGAATTGGAAAATAAAAAAGTTTTCAAGACATGTTCTCACATTAAGCCAATTTTAATCTTTTTTATGGATTGTATTCTATCATATGTTGGGGTATGTTCCATTTGAGATGTGTGTGGAAAGGATTGCAAATGTTTTAGAATCCCAGGAATCAAACAAAAATTATCAATTTGAGTTCATTTCACTTGGTATCAGAGCTTGTTCTCTAAGATTTTTTTTATAAAAATTCTACTTTAACTAATAAAAGATCGGTACACTTTACATCTAAACTATGTTTGGCTAGTATCCAACTTGTTGCTTATCTATGACTGGAATGGGAACCATTTTATTAGTAATTCTAAAGTGTCAATTGGCAGTAGCTTACCTTGGAACCTTGTGGGATCTTAAAGATTCCCTGACTATAATATACAAATATCTCTAACCTTGGTTGAATTCATCCCTTCCCAAAGTTAGGTTACATTAAGGTGGTCTTTGCTGACCTATATGGGCAAGTCAATAGGATTCAATGTGATGAAAGTCCACTATTGGAATTGAAAATGAATATTCAACATCTATTGGTGATTTTCATGAGAAAGTCACCATAAGATGATTAAGACATTAAGTTCTTGAATGGATTAAGGGTGTGACTTATGCTTGAAAGGTTGGTTGATGAGAGAGTAGTTGTTTTACTTGGGTAAAACTACTAGTTTTGGAATCTCTGCTAGTTTGGACCAGTTTGAGATTTTTGGGTTGCTAGGCATAAATGGTTGTTGATTACAGTTGTCAAAAAATATTTCACCTTATAATTTTTATTCAATACTACTCTAATATTTTGGAAACATTATAATACCTTTAGGCATGTGGGTTGCTTATGATAGTGGTAGACCTTTAGTTTAAGGTCTAGCTCCCTAGATTGATTTTTGTTTACTTATCACCTACACTAATTATTTGATTGGATGAAAAAAGATATAAATATACATGAAAATAACCTAATCTAATAAGGTGATACACTATAAATATCTCCACTAGACTACCATACCATTGCACTATGAAACATGACCTATAACACTAGTCTCAAAATCCTGAATTGCTCTAACATTAGTATTTCAAACATGGAGGTGATATGCATTGAATTACTCAAGGTGAGTGAACGATAGGTTATATTGTAGACACCAAGTCTACTTGTACACTTTATATAGTCAAAGATACTAACTACACTTCATGTGACTTGTTAGAGTGAGAAATACTTGCACTAAACATGAAAGGATAAAGAGAAGGCAAGGATATATATTTATCACTAGACACTTCACTATGCATCACTTCACACACTTAAAAAAGAAATTCATGAACTCAAAAATATATTTAAATATTATTTCAGAATAAAATTAAAATATCAAACTAGAAGGGCTTTGCCATACTAGGTGTTCATTTTTTACAAAAGCAAAAATGGCTTGCATTTATAGAGTGTGTGAGAGGAGAGAGAATAAGTGGAGCTCAAAGGTCATAATAAAAAGTGTCAAATGATGAGGACTGGTTAAATTTTATAATAATGAAGTATTAAACATAAGTATATAATTTATTCTTGGATAATTATCCATCAGAAGCATAAAAACTCCTCAAACTGGTGTAGAGGTCTTCAACTACCTTCTTGAAATTGCCTTTACGATGAGGAATCTCTTGACTAATAAAAAATAGAATAGGAAGACTTGAAACATGTGAAATATCTTAGGGGGGTTATAAAAAATCTAATATATTCATAATGTGTTTACCTAACTACTATCCATCTTCATGACACTTGTGCTCACTGCATGCAGTCATTCTTTGGTCTTCTAGGCCTCAGTCTTCACATTTGTCATCCAAGTGGCCTTTAGTTTCTCAACAAAATCTATGGAATATGTTTTATGACACCTAATCAAGGTCTCTTTTCCTTCCACTCTATGAATTAGACCTTAAAAGGATCCAAAATTGGACTTATCATCTTCTCACTTGGCAATCACTCTTTATCTTCAATCTATTCCAAGACTGCTTGTGATGAATGGTGTAACATAGATGATTCCATACCCATCCATGGTGAGAAATGAACATGGAGAGTGTTAATAGGTCTCTATATACCTTCTCCAATTATTATCATTCCTTATTTATCTTTGACCCCTAAAAACACACAAAAACTTACTAGAAACCCTGTTTTTAACTTGTTCGTACAAGTAGGGTACAAACCAAATAGATGTCCAAGATCCTAAGTGAGTGATAGACATGTCCAAGTCACTTTAATGGAAAAATAAACCCCTATTAATTCATATTATTTCTCATTTACTTCATCGGGTCTTAGGTAAGGGTTTAAGGAGGGTTTTGAACTATTTGGATTGTTAAGGATTGTTCATAAAATCCTAACATCCAAAATCCAAACAAATTCCACAAATATTGAGTATAGAACCCTCCCCAACTACCCATAGATTATTGAGGTCTCATGTTTGGTTTTCATAGAGATGTGATCTCTTGAAGATGGCTTGTCAAGATTTAGAATGCATTCTACATACCCCTATGATGGTATTGGGTCAAATATGACCACTCTCTATGATTCCATGCAAACCAATGATTATACATCAACCTTATACATACATTAAAGGTAATCAAATGGATTTTAATAGTTTTATAGTCATAAAAATGGAAATAGGCAACTGTAGGGATTAGGCTTAGTTCTAGGCCTAATAAATCCTAGTTATATGCCTAATAGGCCTGATTGTACTTGATGGCCTATGACCACTTATGAATGGTTTCCAGCAGCTATAAGTGGTTCAACATATTTATATAACCTAATTATTACTCTACATACCTTTATTAAATGCTCTATGGCTTCCCATCACACTTTATTAACATCTAAATGCCATCACATTTTCTTACCATCTAAATGCCATCACATTTCTTACCATTTAAATGCCAACCTTGCAGTTTTCTCACTCCTAAGAGTGCCCTCTATCTGAGACAAAAAAGGGCATATCCTCTATTTTATCATCCAAAATAATTTATATAGGGATATAATAGGCATTTATGGCCTTATTTACCAAAAATCATAGCTAGATTACCTTTCTAAAGCTCTCAAACTCCCAAATTCCTCAATACTGGCTTATAAGACTTAACTATATACATAATTTATATGCAGGGTTGGAATTGTTTGATCATTCTTCCCTTACCTTATTTAATTTATTTTAGAATCATATGAAGTGTGTTACTATCACTATGATAGTGGTCATCAACATGTTCAACCGTCATACACCCTACTAATCTTCAAACTACTCTCTTCACTAGTTTAAGTTAGTCTGTAGATTGTGTTGATTAGGTCACCTATAGGTGATAATCAAGGAGAGTCCAAAGGCCTATATAGATGTTCAATCACTATTATATATTAATATTGTTTCCATTGAGGTCATATATCTCCACTTGAGCAAACATCTAGGCCTGCCAAGCTTCCAACTTATTTCTCATCATCAACCCTATAGGTCTACAGTCAAGCTGTAGATTACAATTTAGGGACAATGAAACTTTAGGTGATGATTTATCTTTGACACTATATTTCATATTATTTGACCGTTCTTGAGGTTAATATAACCATTCTAAACTAAGTAGAGTCACTATGCCTTGAGTTATGCAACCATTATGTCATGTTGCATTATAAGATCATTTAGGCTTTAATAGTACTGTGGCTTACTAAAGGTTTTCAATGTGAATTGGATTGGGTTGAAAACACTTTAACTATCATCTTGTTTTGATAAAACAACCTTATATTCATTTCAAGACACTAGTTATAGGCATGATCTACTTGATGGAAATAATTGGGCCTATCTATACTTTAATATACTCCACCAAGAGATGACTTATTATGAGATTGGATTCCTTTTTTAGAAAGATCAAGGTAAGTTGTCCTCAAATGCAACTTTCCTAATATGTGGACATGGACTCATGTATGTTTTCCATATCATGATTATACCATTTTAAAAATGGCCTCTCCATGTATTCAAACCTTAATGAGGCTTTAAACAAGTTCAAACATCTTCATTCAACTCTCTCAAACCTCTGTGGAGTTGCCTATAGGTGGACATCAGATTTAGGACTATGTACATATTGAATTGGTTGTCATAAATAATCTCCTAACCTTATGAAGGGATCAATATCAGTATTTATAATTTATAATCTTTCTCATAATGCTTGAAATCTCCTTATCTCACTTATGTGATTGGTTAGAGTTCCTTTACACCTACTATAGGTGACAACTAGAGGAAGACTGACTATACAATGTTTCTAACTATGTTTTACTCCATAAATTTCACTCTTGGGACTCAACCTCCAAAAGTGAAATTGGTAAACATTATTAATATAGGCTAGAGGAAACAAATCTCCTTTTTCCCAAATACCAAAATAAGAAAACAAGCATGGAAACTATCAAAACCTTGTCTATAGAATTACAATATAGTCTCTCACTAGCAAAATAGATGTTTATGTCAACCCTTTCAAACCACACATGAAAAATAATTTTAATCCATCATGAAAAGGGAGAAAATTTCCTAAAATTCCATGTTTAACACTTTATATGTATGGAACAATCCAAATAGAAGAGAAAACTATAGGCCATGGGGATGTGCAGGCAAAAAATAGTCACTATCACTCTTAATAATGGTTCATGTAGCCTAGTATAGAAATCCTTTTACTATTGCCATGAAGTTTGAGTAGACAAAGAGTGTTACCATACCTCAAAACAATTTTCTCCAACTCACCTCCTCTTGTCCATACCATACTAAAATTGGTTGACCATTTTAGATTGCAAAGGAGAGTGATAGGAGAAATAGAATTTTTTTTGCCATATTTAGACTAGTTAAAGCTTTTTGAACATGGAAATGAGTTGTGGGAAACTAAAAGGACACCGTTTAATTATCCACACATGCCTAAACTATTGTATAGGTCGTACAATAATTAAAAACTATCCATTTTCCCATTGACCTTCTTGTTTGGACATTGCACTTGCAGTTTGTTAGTCTTAAAATAATTGATTTAACATATTTTGACATGGGGGACATTGACTATGCCTTTGGAATACTTTTCCTTCTATGAAAATTGTACCATTTCCTTAAATGACTCAAAATGTGACCTCTAGATGACATAAGACCAACTATACCAAGAGACGAAACATATATTTAACCTTATTAAAGACCATGAGACATAATTTAAACCCTAGTGGACCCTATAATAAATTTTACTATATAGGGGGTTAAACTAATTTGACTTGTAGTCAAATTAGTCAACATTTTATCAAAATTTTAAGGGTGGCAAGCCAGCTATGCCAAAGACTAGTAGCCTTATCCTATTGATTGGGATATGGAGTCACCTAAACACTATACTAGACACTAAATTACTTTTGAAACCACACCAAATGATAGAAAACAAACACACAAGATAAGACACCAAAGGAAACACACTTATGTTCTCAAGGACACTTAGGGAAAACACACACAACAAAGGAAATAGACACCTATCCTAGTATGTATAAGACTTCAAACAATTTGAGGTGAATAATAAATCACCATGCTTCAACCAGGGTCAAAGATGGTACTTCTTGCATCCTTTCTGCTCCATGAAATAAATCTATCATGTGACGCATGCTTGTTAATAAACACTTGTTTATGTAGGTAATCAGATAACTTACCACCTTTTTATCTTCTTCTATCTATAAGTGTGCCACTTGGAGCTTTCAAGGACACTCCTATCTCTCTAAGAGACCTATTTGAGTTTGTAGTCTACTTGGATTCTACCATATCCAATTAGCACTTCTCAGACTACAACTTGGAAGTCATCAAAGTTGTTTCAACTTTACCTTCTTCTTGGAATGACATACTTGATGTATAAGACCATCAAGCTTGTTATCTTTTTGCTCCAACGTATATGAGGGTGGTTCAACCTCAAGTTGAGGTGTTAACTACTCCTCAAACACAAACAATTTTTCTTTGGTCTCATTTGATTCCCCCTAACTAAAACTTATTTGGCAGTAGCTTGACATAAAATCTCATGCTTAACAAGACATCCTCCTTCATGCTTGATAAGACACTCAACAACCTGCTTGTTAGGTTCATCAAAAACCCTATTATCAGATTCATGTTTTTAAGAGGAGAAGTAGACTCACTCAACTATTCAAACTCTTGACTTATGGTATGAAACCTTTGCCACAAATCATCTTCCCCTTTATGACTATCATATTCAAGGACTTCTCCATCTTGTGCAGGTAGAATAACATTATTTTCCCCACTGTATTAATCCACCATACTTTTTAGAACATCAACATCATGGATATGAATCATGTAATTACCCTCAAAATCTTGTGGAAAAGAACTATCAAGGCATACCTCAGATTGTCCATCACCTATCTCATGGATGATGTATGTGCCAACATTAGTTTAATCAAAGTAAGTGTATGGATCATGTCCATAAGTATCTGCACCATATTCATCTAGGAAAAGGTTAGATATGCCCTCAAAATTATAGGATGTTCCATCATCCATAACAAGCTCCTCTTGATCATTGATTATGCAATTGAGATTAGAGCTTGCTTCTACATAGGGCTCAATATTAAACTTAGCCAATGGTTAAGTTATGATGGTTACCTTTGCTTCATACCTTGTCCTAAAGGCCAAGAAGGACTAATCAGTTGAGAGGTAGCCTCCTATCTTGTCGATGAAATCCCTTGAGAGGAAGATAGTGAAGTGAGTAGGCAAGTCAACTAGTAATATATCTTGAAGGATAGGGAAGCTTGGACAATCATGAATGAAAAATCTCAACCCTTTGATAAGTTATACTAACTTAGCTAGTGTCCCATCAAGTTGAATCACTCTCTTACTGTGTGGTTCATGTTTTAAACCCAATTTATGTTCTACCACCTTGGGCATCATCGACATACTAACCGTACTATCCATAATATAATTATGAATAAGATTGTCTCCAACAATGAGAGTGAGGTATAAGGGTGGAGGATTCTAATATTTGTAAGAGGGTTCAACAATGTGATTGAGATAATTGGTGAGGAAAACATTATCATGACTTGATGGTTGAGGGCTAACATGAATATGAGATAGTTGTTATTAAAGAAGCTCCTTTGATAAGGAAAGTGAAGCATTTCCCAAAAAGAGAGGCTAGCTTTAGCATTCTTCAAAGAATCAATAGTGTTTAAAGAAGGATAATTTACCTTTTCTTGTGTCCTTTAAGGCAAATAAGTGTTTGGATCTTGAGATATCGGAACACTTTGAGTAACCCTTCCAATATTTTTTTTAAAAGAGTGTAGAAGTTGTAGGGACTGTCACACTTGCAGTCACACCTTGCTACCTTGTAGAAGGGTTGTTTGGACTTGTGTCAACACCATGATCATCTCCTAAATACCTCCTCTTAGATATGTTATTATCTAAAACTAAACTATTATGATTGAGAATAATGTATCATCTAGTAGGAAGTTTGTAAGGTTCACCTTTTGGGGCTACCATCTTTCATTTGATTGTATGAAATTTTCATATTTTATGGATAAATGAGGAGTGATTCCTCCTTGAAAAACTAAATATTTCTTGCCACCTTCATTTTTATCCATGAATTGGCCTTGCTTCCATTCCTCTCCTTGTACCAAGTTACTATGCACTGAGACAATGGCTCCTCATTTATCATATTGAAGTTGAAGGTGGAAGTTGGGTTATATGAATTGTGTGGCCTATTGAAGTTAGGTTATCCTTGACCTCTACCTTGACCATATTGATAAGGTGGTAACATATTTCCTTATTAAGGATAAGGATAGGGGTTTTGGTTAAATCCATATTATAGATGTAATTGCCTAATCTCAGCTTGTAAGGCCTCAATCCTTGAATCTGAATCAATGGTATCTTTTAACTTCTTAGGAAAAAATTTATACTTGGTATTTGCACTTGGAATTTTATAAAAACTTGGGATAGTAGCAGGCATGTTTGGCACTAGAGGCATAGAGGCTTTTGGAGGAAAATTTATATCTTGTATTAGGCCATTCTCAGCTCTAATGTCAAGGTCATAAGATTTAGGTAAGGTGTAACCACCCATGGAATACAACATGATGTCTATGTCAATTATAATAGCCCTTAGATATGTAAGAAATACAAATCTTGTAGGTGGTCTCATGGGAGGAGGTAACCTATGCCAAGTTCTTTTGAATCTCTCATTAAAATCATGCATAGTCTCCTTGGGGGCTCTTTGAATCACAATCAACTGGTGGATAAGTGATGTGTGATCACTTTTGTCTTCAAACCTTGAAGTTATAAACTCTCAAAAATCATCCCAAGCTATCATACACCTCTAGGAAATAACCTATACTAGTCAAGTGCTTTCCCTCTAAGGGACATGGCAAGTAGTCTAATGGAAATATTGAATTTAGGGACATTGTGAAAACTACATAAGTTAAAAATGTCCTTAATATGCTCATTAGGTGTGACATAAACTTCAACATTGAATGTGGGAAAATTTTTGGTAGAATTAGGAGGTATATCACCATATACATTGAAGTGGATAGGATTTTCAGTGCTAAAGGCTAGGAAGGCATGCTGCCTAGCCATGTTGTCTTCAAGTTCCTTTTCACTCTCTCGATGTTATTATCTTGCAAAGTCTTGTTGTTATTCAAAGGTCAAGATAGGTTGAGGGTGTTGGAATTCAAGAGGAAGTTCAGGTTGAAGGAGTGGGTTTATGGGATTGATACCTCTACTAGTAGATGACCTAGTAAGGACCATGAAGTATGAACATAAGAATTGATAAAAATTGGTTTACAATTAGAAATTAACTTGAATAAAGTCACCAAATGTTGAGTAGAAAACCATATGTAGCTATGATTTTTTCAAGACCAACATTCACCTTGACAAGATGTCTTTAAGACAATGGTCCCACTAGGCATGCTAGAAATATTATCACCAAATATTTTACCCTAGATTTCGTTGTTCAATCATACTCTAAGATTTGGGCAACATTGTAATACCTCTGGACTTGTGGGTTACCTATGATATAGGTAGACCTCTAGGTTTAAGGGATAACTCCCTAAATTTCTCTTTGATTGCTTATCACCTACAATAACTATTTATTTAGATGAAAAGGGATAGAAGTAGACATGAAAATAACCTACTCTACTAAGGTGATACACCAAAAATATATTCACTAGACTATCATACCATTGCATTATGAAACATGACCTACAACACTAGTCTCAAAATCTGAATTGCTTTAACATTAATATTTTAAACATGGAGGTGATATGCATGGGATTACTCAAGGTGAGTGAACCAGAGGTTAGATTTTAGACACCAAGGCTAGTTATACACTTTAGATATTCAAACACACTATCTACACTTCATGTGACTTGTTAGAGTGAGAACTACTTGCATTGAACATGAAAGGATAAAGAGAAGGAAAGGATAGCTATTTATCACTAGACACTTCACTATGCATCACTTCACACACTTATAAAATAAAGTCATGAACTCAAGACCAGATTTAAATATTATCTCAAAGGCAAAACACATTATCAAACCGATAGGGCTTTGCCATACTAGGTGTGTATTTTTTTACAAAACCCAAAATGTCTTGCATTTATAGAGTGTGTGAGAAAAAAGAGAAGAAGTAGAGATCAAGAGTCATAAGAATAGGTTTCAAGTGATGAGGACTAGTTACATTGTAAATAAATGAAGTGGATAAAAAAGGTATAGAAGGTATTCTTGGAAAATTATCCATCTGAAGCATAAATCCTCCTTAAACTAGTGTAGAGGTCTTCAACTACCTTCTTGAAACTACCTTCATGATGAGGCATCTCGTGACTACTAAAAACTAGACTAGGATGACTTGACACATGTGAAATATCTTAAGGGAGTTATAAACAAGATGTAATAGTCATAAGATGTTTCCCTAATTGCTATCCATCTTCATGACATTTGTGCTCACTACCTATAGTCATTCCTTGGTCATCTATGACTCATTATTCACATTTGTCATCTAAACAGCCTTTAATTTCTTAATTAAATCCATGGAATAGGTGTTAGGACACATTTTCAAGGTCCCTTTGCCTTCCAATCTATGAATTAGACCTTTAAAACATCCAAAATTAGATTTCTCATCTTCTCACTTGATAGTCACTCTTTATCTTTATTCTCTATCCAAGACTGCCTATGATGAATGGTGTAACATAGATGTTTCAATGCCCATACATGGTGAGAAATGAATATGGAGAGTGGGAATAGGTATCTACAGACCTCCTCTAATGATTCTCATTCCTTAATTCTATTTTATACATGTAAAACACACAAAAACCTATAAGATACTATATTTTTAGTTTGTTCATACAAGTAGGTTACAGACCAAATGGATGTCCAAGAGCATGAGTAATTTCTAGACATTTACAAGGAAATTTCATGACCAAATAAAATCCTTTGCATGCATATTATTTATTATTTCCTTCATCAAGTCTTAGGCAAGGGTTTAAGAAGGGTTTTGAACTATTTGGACTATTAAGGATTATTCATAAAATCTTGATGTCTAACCTTTAAAAAAATTACACAAATCTTGAGTATAGGGCCCTAACCAACTAACCATATCTAATTTAGGTCTCATGCTTGGTGTTCGTATAGATGTGAGATCTTGAAGATGGCCTATCAAGCTTTAGAATGCATTCTATGTACCCTTGTGATGGTATTGGGTCAAATATGACCACTATGTGTGATTACCTATAATAAATGGTTCTACATCAACCTTATACCTTCCTTTAAGGTCATAAAATGGATTGGAATAGTCTTGTAGTCATGAAAATGGAACTAAGCAACTGTAGGGCTTAGATCTAGTTCTAGGCCTAATAGACTTGACTGTACTTGATGGCCTATGAAAACTTGTGAATGGTTTATAATAGATATGATTAGATAAAAATATCTATATAACCTCATTACAACTCTACACACCTTTATTAAGTTCTCTATGACTTACCATCATAATTTCTTACCATCTAGATGCCAACCCTGTAGTTTTCTCGCTCCTACGAGTGCCCTTTGTCTTAGACAACATAGAGGACATATACCCTATTTGATTATCCAAACTATGGCTATTGAGGGATATAATAGGTATTTATGACCTTTTTAACCAAATATCATAGCTAGATTACCTTTCTAAAGCCTTCAAACTCCCAAATTCCTCAAGATTGGCTCATAAGATTTGATTGTGTACAAAATTTGTATGCAGGGTTAAAATTATTTATTCATCTTTCCCTTACCTTGTTTATTTTATTTTAGAATTATATGAGGTGTGTTACTACCACTATGGTATTTTTCATCAACATGTTCAACCATCATATACCCCTACTGACCTTCAAACTTCTCTCTTCACTAGCCTAAGCTAGTCTACAGACTATGTTGATTAGGTCATCTATAGGTGACAATGAAGGAGAGTACAAGGGCCTATGTAGATATCACTATTATCCATGAATATTTTTACTATTTAGGTTATAGATCATCTCTAATTGAGAAAATGTCTAGGCCTACCAAGCTTCCAACTTCTTATTTCTCATCATCAACCCTATAAGTCTACAGTCAGGCTATAGATTACAATTTAGGGACAATAAAACCTTTAGGTGATGATTTCTCTTTGACACTAGATTTAATATTATTTTACCATTATTGAGGTTACTAGAACCATTCTAAAATAAATAGAGTCACTATGCCTTGAGTTATGAAATCATTATGTCATGTTGAATTATAAGACCATTAAGACTTCAACAGTACTGTAGCTCACTAAAGGTTTTCAATGTGAATTGGATTGGGTTGAAACCACTTCAAATATCATCTTATTTTGATAAAAAAACTTCTCTTCATGTCAAGACAATATCAATAGGTATGGTATACATGATGTAAACACCTAGGCCTATCTATACTTCAATATACTCCATCAAGAGATGACTTCTTATGAGGTTAGATTCCCTTTTTGAAAAGAATACGGTAAGTTGTCCCCAAATACAACTTTCCTAATCTATGGACATGGACTCAAGTCTATCTTCCATATCATTATTATACCATTACCAAAATGGCCTATTAATGTATTCAAAGCTCAATTAGGATTAAAATAAGTTCAAACATCTTTATTCAACTCTCTTAGACCTTTGTGGAGCTACCTGTAGGTGGACATCAGATTCAAGACTGTGTGCATATTTAATTGGTTATCACAACCAATATCCTAACCTTATGAAGGGCTCAATATCACTGTTCCCACTTTAGACTCTTCACAATCCTTGAAATCTCCTTATCTCACCAATGTGACTAGATAGAGTTCTTTTACACTTGAATATAGGTGATAGTTGTAGGAAGACTTACTGTGCACTGTTTCTAATTATGTTTTACTCCATCAATGTCACTCTTGGGACTCAAACTCTAAAAGATAAAATGGTAACCATTCTTAAGAGAGGTTGGAGGAAATAAATATGATTTGTCTTGAAGACCAAAACAAAAAAATAATCATTGTATCTATTAAATCCTTGTCTACATATTAGCAATGGAGTCTCTCACTAGCAAAAGAGGTGTTTATGCTAGCCCCTTCACAACACATGTGAAAAATAAGTTGAATATATAATTAAAATGGATAAAATTTCCTACAAGTATATGTTCAACACTTAATATGTATGAACCAATACAAATAGAAGAGAACTATAGTTTATGGGGATGTGTAGGCAAAAAATAGTCACTAACACTCTTAACAATGGTTCATGAATCCTAGTACACCAATCCTCTAAATATTTACATTAAGTTTGAGTATAAAAATAGTGTTACCATCCCTCAAAATCATTTTCTCCAACTCACCTCCTCTTGTCTGTACCATACTGAAATCGATTGACTATTTTAACTTGCAAAGGAGAGCAATAGGAGGAATGGAAAGGTTTTTGCCATTTTTAGACCTATTAAATCTATTTGAATATGGAAATGATTTTGGGGAAGATGAAGGGACATTGATGAAGTATCCACATATGCCAAAACTACTTTATAGGCTATACAACATCTAAAAACTACCCCTTTTCTCATTGATCTTCTTGTTTGGATGTTGCACCTATAGATTTTTAGTCTTAAAATAGTCCTTCTAACATATAACATGGGGGATGTTGAATATGCCTTTGGAACACTTTTACTTCTATGAAAACTATACCATTTCCTTAAATGAGTCAAAATATGACCCATAGATGACATAAGACCAACTATACTAATGTGACAAGAGATGAAATATATATTTGACCTTATTAAAGACAATGGGACACAATTCACACCCTAGTGAACCCATATAATTTTTTTGACTATATAGGGGGTTGACCTAATTTGAATTATTATCAAATTAGTCAATAATTACCATTTCTAGTCTATTGGATATGTAATAATAGGTTCCACTATGCACACATATATTTCAATTCATCATGAGCTAGATATAATTAATGATGCAACACCCTCTTGATCAAGAGAATGCATTTTAGATCTTATTGGCTAAATTCAAGTGCATATTCTTCTAGTGGTATTAATTACATGTGTGGGCATGAGTTCCAAGACTATTTTCCAATTATTAAATAACTAATTATAAATGGATTGATAATAAATCTTAAATTTGTGAATTAAGTAGCTAATCTGATTTATAAATCGCTAATCTGATTTATAAATCAACTTGTGATATCATAGCAAAAAAAGTATCTACTAAGCTATTATAATTTTTTTATACCAATATTTTTGTGTTGCATGAAAAAGTACTAAAATCATGTTATACATTTTATCGAATAACGTTAACTCACCATGAGGAAGGACAAATGAATAAATTTCCAAGAAAAGCTCATAAGGGGAAGCTGGGATTTATTGAATACTTTATTGAATAATCTACCAATATTACTGATTTACCTTGGATAATTTAAAAGGTAATTTCTTGTAAAATAACAATTAATAATTGATTATATGTAGCTATATTTTTATAACAATTATGGCAAAGAGATGTATATCCTTGTTTGGATTTGTGTGTCACTATAGGTGTCTAGTTATAACCATGTACAATTTTTAAAGTAATATGAATAGTGCTTGGGAAGCACTATTTTGTCTAAGGTAGTGGACTTATACACAAAACCTAGAAGGTTTTGTTGGTTGAAACACTTATATGATGGACTAATTGAAACAATCATATAGCCTAAAAGTAAATGTGTGTTATGTGTTATAATATTGATGTGCTATAAAATCTAATCATTTCAGTTGAAATTAATGATTATGGGAAACTATAATTTCCATGATAATAATATGACATTCACCTTGATCCTTGGCTAGGTCCACCCTTCCTAAGGCCATGCTATGTATAACAAGTAACACTAGTCAACCATTGACTTGTTTGGATAGGCCAATTTGGGGGGATTAGTGATAAAAGCTTGTTGTTAGAAATAAAGGGATGAATGCTTAGTGTTTATTGACAAATTTTTAGATGAGCCCTCATATGATACTTGAATTATGGCATCCTTGGAGGATCAAGGGTGCAACTCAAGCCTAGAGGGCTAAGTGGGGGTGAATACGATTGACTTGTTTAGACAAGTTAGAATTTTTTTGGGATCTCTTACTATAAATAGGTATCATTAACTATCTAATCCATGAGGTGTGCACATTGTTGGTATCTTTCCTAATCTCATGGATATAGAATAATGGGCTATGTTAGAACACAACCTTCCTTGAAATAAGATGATGATAAAGTCAAGATACCTAAAGCTGAGCATGTTGTAATAAATGATGGACTCCATTAACCATATTGGAAATCAAAAAAATGTTGGGGATTGATACTCCCAATAGAATTAATGATTAGTATGGACCAAATTTTAATGATATTATATTATAATTAATTGAATACTCTGGTCTAATATAAGATCAAATTCAAGAATTATTGAGCTGATATAGTGACTCTTGTGAGGAGTGGGATTTATTGGAGTAAAAAATATCAACATATATAAGATGTCTATCGTTGGGTAAGGTTGTTCCAAGGTTGATTTGCCTTTTGGAGGTATGAAATTAAGCTACATAGAGAAAAATAATTGAATTTTGTTTAGATATGGTTATCTACGATTATTGGCTATGTATGTAAGTTTGGTTGACTAATTTTCAACCATGATGTAATATGGAATTGGTAATTATTCTTTTGAATCATTATTTAGTATCAATGGCATATGAACATCAGGTGGACCAATGAGATTCTTGGACCCTTATGTATGACCAATAAATGTACTTGTGTTTTTTGATATGAGAATACCCTTGTCATAAGTTAATAAGACATATGGGTCAACATATGTGTGACCTATCCTATGTGGTTCCTTCATACATGTAAAATGTTATATGTTGTGTGACTGCATGTGTGATATGTGAAAGTAAACAATCATGTGAACCTTATAATTATTCCATGTCTTCAACATTGTTGTATGAGTATTTCATATATATGCTATGGAATAAACATTATATTATTTTGTTAAACCCATGGAACTTGTGAAGGGTAACAAATCACTTGTGTAATGCAACTTCCATTCCTAAAATTAATTTTTCTATTTGAAAAATAAAAACTACCAATGTATAATTTTGTATTGTGTGGTGTAACCTTGCATCACTACACCAATAATGAGCATTGGTGTAAGTGTGAGGTTGAGGGTGGAGTAAAAACACACTCCACATTAATTTAGGCCAAGTACATGATACAAATTGGATCCTCTTGTAAGCTTAAAACTCACTTTTCCCCTTTGCATGAGGTAGCTACCTAATTCATTCAAGTGTGTGCACCATGAGTGCCACAAGTTGGCCATAGAATTTTCATGCATAATGGTCACCTTGTAGATTAAGTGTTCTTTTACTTGCCTCTTAAAGGTTGTATTAAAAATAACCTTTGTGTATTTTCCTTGATGTAACCTTGTGAAATGCTAATAGGTCATATAAGTTGTTTTTTTTGCAAAAAGAATAACAAGGTTGTACTTAATGAAATGCAAGGACGTATTAGATTGTAAATGTAAGTGTGTTGTGAATGAGGTAATGTTTGTTTTACTTGGAAGAATATTTTGATTTTTTTAAATCATGACTATAATGTATGATTGTGCTCATAAAGAATAATGTAAAGTCCTGATTAGGCAATTTTTGAAATCCTAGGTACCCATTTAAATCTTTGGAAGAGGGAAGAAGTTGGGTAAATGCCTTAGATGGAATACATATGATGGTGGGATTAGGATCTCTGGAAACATCATGTGAGCTCACAATTTAATAGAGAGCATGTTGAAATGTTGGGCGGATCGTTTGTATGTGAATTCTTGGGATGGCTTCTCTAGTGTACAGTGTGGCTTGTGTGGGACACTATACTAACCCATAAATGATGTAATTATGGAAACCATAGTGGTATGGTTTATTGGGTTGATTTCATTCTATGATAAATGATAAAATTGTGCATAAACAATAATTGAAAGTGTTGTAAATACCACATAACAATATGATTATTGTAATAATTAGCATTCTATGATGAATAATATTAAGTTATGATTTGGGCATAATTGAATTTTATAGGAATATGCCACCCAAATGAGGTGCAAGAAATAAATTTAACTATTTAACGCTAGATCAACTACTGTTATAAGATTATAGGTTGATAATTAAGTTATTTCATGTTTTTAAAATTGTTGTCATAAAACTTCTAAACTATGATGTGAATTTAAACATGAAACTATTTTAATTTCAAATTTTTTTTTGCTAGTTTCTACACTTTATTCTAAAAACTATGAAAGAATATAGTGATTTAAAGTTATAGGGGTGATTAAAATAGGCCCTTCTATAATTTAGTGAAGTCACAATAGTGCAATTTGTTATAATAATTAGCATACTATGATAAATTATTGCTAAGTTATGTGGGAGACATAACTAAATATTGGAAATAATGCCACCCCTACAGTAAGAAGTATGCTGACATTTAGCTGTTATGGGATGATTCTAGTACTTTCATTAAATTATACGCTGGTAACTAGGATAGAATCCAAGTTGCATGGTGATTTTTGTAATGGGTAGCATGGAATTACTTTTTTACACATTAATGATTTTGTATCCTAATGAAAAATTCAATTTATATCATACTTTAAAAAAAACTCTATTTCTAAATTATGGAATTTTAAAAGCAAATTTGGAAAATAGGATTGGTAGTTTAAGCTAGTTTAGGTGTTTAAAATATGTAAGATTGGAATAAAAATAAGCCATCCTCCTACTTCATCTCTAAAGGCACTGGGATAGTTCCTCTTTAAGGGTGGAGGATGTCACCTTCTCCTATTCCATCTCATCAGTTTTGGAAGGACTATCTGCTATAATGGCTAAGTTGAGTTATTCTTTAGCCACTTTGGGTAATGACATGTTAAGTCATTTTGCTCTATGTTGTGTTGTATAAATAGTGGAAGATTGATCTTAATTATTTGATGTAAACTGCCTCCAACTCTCCATGATTTTTAAGGTTTTGGGTAGGACACGATTCCAAATGTTAAAATATAGATATTTTCATAAAGCCAAACCAAGCCACACATGAGTTTTCTCCTAATCATGGTGAAGAATAATAAGATCCAGATTGGTTCATTACTCACTTATCATTACTTATGTGTGAGTAAATAGTAAAATTGAAACTGGAGTTCTTTGTTAGATTGACTTAATGTTGTTAGAATAAATGAACATCTGAAGTTAAAGTTACCAGCATGGTTAAACTTGTTAAACAATCATGACTTGGGGTAAGGTCATTTTTGTAATCATACTTTTTTTTACACATGTGTCTATTTGCTAAGACATTTAATATTAAGATTAACTTTACTATGTTTTATTTTATCTTAGACAATCATTATAAAATAATCCCATCGTATAATATTAAGATTACCATTCACTAGAGTAAAAAATCTAAACAAGGTCTATTTATTCATTTAATTATATTATTAAGTGGCTTGTTAAATATTATAAAAAACTTAAAAGGCCATGGAAATAATGATTGGGATTAGATAAATATTAATAAGACCTTATCTGAGATGATTTTTAGTCATATATATAATAGTATTTATTATGGTGGGTGAAGGTATGTTGAAGTAAAGAAGAAGACTGTTATACATTCTTTGAAAGATAAAAAATAATAATTATTAATTAATAACCTCCACTTGGTCAGATGGGTATCTTCTTTAAGGAGGAATGGATAGATGATTTTTATTATTATCTCCACTCTAAAGGAGAATGAAGTAAGTAAAATATTCAACAAAACATGCAACCTAACCAGGTGCCATAGATGGAGAATAACATGAGTTGATGTAATTAATTTGATAGCACATGCTCTTGTGGAAAATAATGTAAAATTTTACTCAAAAGAAATGAAGATAGAAGAAGGGAGAAAGGAAAATAAGGAGCCAATTTCAAGCCTCAAGTAGCAAGGGAGGAAGGGGGCACCATCCCAAGCCCAGGCAAGTGGAAACCTGATTTTATTTTCTTAATTATTGATGGAAGGGAAAGTATCAAGAAAGCATAGAAGTGATGTTATTTATTTTTTAATACTTGTATTTTTTTGTAAGAACTATATTTGTATTAATTTGAGGGAGAAAGGATTTTAACGGGTATTTGAAAAGAATTTAGAATTATATAGATTGTCATTTATTCCATTTTACCTCCATACCCTGGTTGGCACCTAGCTTGGTTGGGTTTTATTAAACTGAGCCTCTGTTAGATGGGAAAATTAATTGGTTGCCCAAAATAAATCCTCCTGATGTAGTACATCAATCTAGGGTTAAATTATCCTACCATTTTTTAAAATTTTAGTAACAGTATTTTCTTACTCCAACACATTTTTTTCTCAGTTTTAGTGTCCCAAAATTTGACCTTTGGTTTGTGGTAGTGGGAAAATAGTGACTTTTGATTACTTATTAGAGGCCAAAATTTGTCCTCTACACATTAAAATTACTCTAGGCAAATAATAATAATAATAATAATAATAATAATAATAATAATAATATAAATAATAATAATAATAATAATAATAATAATAATAATAAAATGTGGTAGCATTTGGTTGCTTGTAATCTATTTGAAAAAATGAGTCAATTAGGCATGATGCTTAGCTTAGCTAGGGTTGTTTTGATGATATTTGGCTGAACTTATTTGGATGGGAAAATTTGTTTTACTACCTAAATAAAATATATTTGATGTAGTGCCTAGCTGAAAATAAATGGAATTATTTTCTATATTCATTTTATCGGTGAATAATTTTATTATTTATTTGGTTTTATTGATGTTTCACCAAATTTCACTATTATTCAAAAGAAGTTAGAAAAACTAGAAATATGGGATGTGTTAGAAATAACTAATAAAATGCGTGCATTATATCATAAGATTATGAATAGATCCTCTTTGGCTTGGAAGGAAGACCTAAAAATAAGAAATCACACAAAGTAAATTTGTGACAAGTAGCTAGGTGGATTGCCTAGCTACGACTAGATGCTGGAAGTGTGAGTTTCCTTGGGGGCTATCAATCCACCATTTTAAAACAATTAAGTTGATAAAATAGAAATAAAGTACTTGCATAAATAATCAAAAGGTACTAAAACTGATAACAAGAATTTCTTGATAAAGAGATGTGCCAGAAATGATCTAATTAGTGATAGACTAATTAGTGCTAGTGCTAACAGGCTAAGGCATGGTTAAAAAAATTAGGCAAAAGTTTGTGGTTAGGTAGAAACATAGAAAAGAGGGTCTAATTGGGTGTTGGTGGTAAAAGGGATCTTACTAGTTTTAGGTATGATAGTGAACCATCAGTGGTCAAGATGACCATCAACAGTTAAGGGTAACCATTAGTGGTTAGGTAACTGTCGATGATTAGGCTAACTATTGGTGGTTGGGATAACCACCAGTGGTTGTCTATAGGTGAATTAAAGATAACATTCTAGGTATGAATCTTGAGAGGTGGGTGAGGTCTGTACTAATTTCAAAGTGGAAATATGATAAATAAATATGGAAAATAGATGATTATCTTACTAGGAAGGTGGATTGGATGGATAGTTGAAGTAGATTTCTTGATGTAGAAATTGATCATAATTTTGATAGAGTGATGGTGCTTGGAGTGGTGATGGCAAGCTAGTATTTCTATATTACTAAAGTGCTTGATGATAATTGACTTGCAGAAGAGATCTTGGATACTAGAGCTCTTGATAATAATTGCAGATGGATTTTCCATTGTAGCTCTCCTATTCTTATAGGCAAGGGTAAGAGGTTGAAGTGGGAGTGTAACTAGGGATTCTAATTATAAATCATACATGCAATGCCTCATGAAAGGATTTAGATGAATTATATTTAAAAAATTTGAGTGATAGTTTTTATAGTGATTGGATGTTAAGGTCCAGGCAGTGGAGCCTAATCATCATCGATTAGGCTAACCATCGATGGTTAGCCTAACCATCGGTGGTTGAGGCAAAAAGGAAAAAATAGGTAAAAAGGGATAGTTTAACCTAGTTAGGTTAAAATGATAAAAATGGATTTAGGCATAGGTAAATAATTTAGAGGGGGTCCAAGGGTTTACGACATTCAAAATTGCTTGAGCAGATTTTTGGTGTCTATATTTGTCCTTTTTTTTTGTGTGGCTTGAGTCGATAAGCTAAAAAATTAAAATTAAAATAAAATATGGGTATGGTAAATTTAAAGGTTATCCTAAGAATGGGAGGAGGTATTCCCCCTCAAATTGGGAAGTGATGAGGCAAAATAAAATTAGGTAGAGGTTTGAAAAGTGGTAGGTGGATCTAGTGAGTGAGACATAAAACCTGCATATAAAAGTGACCAAGTGTGATAGTTCAGATCATGCAAAGATTAAAGTTACTAGTGTTAATGAAAATAAAGTTGGTGTGAATAAGACAAGTGACCAATGTATCATGTGACTGCTATAGGCATGGAAATTAGATACACCTATTAGTCTTTAAGGTAGATTTAGTATTTTGATGGGTATCTAAGGCAAGAAGTGCTCTTGAGAAAACAACAAATGTGTCAATGTGTGATGGGTATCTGAGGTAGGAAGTGCTCCCAAAAAGATACACATGATGTGGTCATTGTACTAGGTGGTGCAAAAATAGTGAACATGGCAAGGTCAATCGATGCAGTTAAAATGACCCATGCAAATTCATTAAAAACATGTGAATAGTTTGGTAAAAATGATCGACGTCGAGGTGGACATGGGTAAATGGGTAGATTGGGGTATATCTAAGTTAACTTCATAAGCATTAGGTAAGTAAATACTACCTACATAGTTTAGGGGATGTAGGATCCCACAACAATTTTAGGCCACATATAGTTCTTGTTGGAAGGGTAGTGATGAGATAAATACTTAGGTGATAAGGTAAGTGAAAGGGTGTATAGTGAGGTAAGTAGATTGCTTAGGATAAACACAAAATATGACTAAGAAAAATATTACCAATTATAATGGCCAATATGAAGGTGAACATGGTCAAATGAGTCAATCAAAAAAAGGTACTCTTAGAAAGGTCAAGTGCTGGTGGGTTTAAGTGGAGATGAGGCAACACTTAAGAGGATGCTAGTGAAAAAGGAAAGATGTGGGACCCTAACTATTGATGGTTAGGGTTTTGAAGGGTTGACTATTGATGATCACCCTGACCATTGATGGTTAAGGGGAAAGCCTAAAATCTAAAACATAAAAAGTGAAATTGAAAATTCATTTTTACCTTTTGACATTTTACCTCTGTGCTTTTTTGCTTTGGCAATTTTATAGTGTGGCATTTTGTATTGAGGGTTGATCAAGTTGACTAAGAGGTGGATATTGATGATTAGTTGAGTTGATTTAGTGTTGACTGAGATGGAGGGTAGATGAGGGCATGGCCAAGTAGAGGGACACAAGCTTTGACCATGTCCGTGATCATATAATGAGGTACGAGGTGCCCTAAAATTAATAAGATAGTGTAATTGGTTATGTTAAAGGTGCATTGTAGAGCATGTGGATGATGTGGTTAGTGTTTAAAAATAGTTTTCTATGTAGGAAAATAATTCCTTGGTTTTAGGTATTTTTTAATTAGGAGAATGTCTTGGATGAAATTGAGAGGTGGAAGGTGTGTTGGGTTGGTAGGTGTAGCAATAGGAGGGCCATTAGATTCAGTGTCATGGGCACAGTATCTAGTAAATTTTCAAGAGTTTAGATATTATGAGGTGATGGTGCTTGATCATTTTCCCCATGCCATGAGATTTTTAGAGTATAGATCTATTTTGGGTGGTGGGGCTATACTAACTACTCCAGGGTAGTGGGCTACTATAGTTGGGCAGATAGGGGTCTCGAGGGGACCACCATCAAGTATAGGTATAGGTCCAATGGTATTGTTGTAGGTGGCTTGAGTGCTTCTGGGGCCTAATTGATGTATGATCTATGATATGTATATGATTTTTGATTCCACCCTACGTGTTAATGATGAAAGATGTATATTTTGAGAGAAAGGTGACACATTGTGACATGGATTATTGTTTTTTTGATGATTCAATGTATATTATGTTATGACATTTGATGTTTCATTATGATGGATGTCTATAGTTTATGTGATGTCCATGTTTGTGATTTATGGTCATGGATGTTCATGGTTATGGTTATTTAACTTAGTAGTTTAGGCATGTGATGTTTACAAAGCTGAATTATGATGTTTTAATTCTGCTCATGGTTATGATAGGATATGTTATGGATGGATACATGTTATGGCTCATGTTTATGGTTATGTGGATTGAATGTTGAATGGTATATGCTATGATGGCTTTCTCATTTATTTTGTTTATGGTGTAATAACATGTGTAGAGGCTTTCACGATGTGTTGGATAGGTGAATGTTTGTGGTTGGATGCTATATGTTTACATTATGTTTGGCCCATTGATGGATAGATGATGTTGCTTATTGGCATAGCTCATGATGTTCATACTTTCGATATGATGTTTTTTGTTCATGTTTATAGGCTTACATAGAATAATAAAAGATAAGAAAAAAAAGACACAATGCCTTTTTATTGGAAAAGACTGACACAAAACCCAAAATTGGATTGGCTTAGTGAAAATAAGCCTTTCAAATGTTTCACATTAGTATGCCTAGGTTGATAGATAGGTATCCTGATAAAATTATGTCAAGTAAGCTCATAGTCCCATGTATATGAGATGTGAAGGGAGAATGGGTGAAACTAGAACCATTAACGAGACTAGTATACCTTTTCTATAGGTATCCAAAGAGGTAGTATAAACAAGTCTATGTCTATATATAAAGTGTAGACTGATCGATGCGAGAAGTCTACTAAGGAGATATGATTGCAAATTTTCCAAGATTATTGCTAATATGAAAGTTTATTGTAGCTTTAAAAATTATTTTGCTTTTGCTTGAGGGTCTTTTGCTAATTTTATTTTGCTTTAGGGTTGGGGAAGCTAATCGATGCGAGAAGCTTCTAAACATTGCTAGCATTTGACAAATATTTTTCTTAGCCATCCTTCAAGGGATTGGTCTAAATTTATATTTTAAATTATTTTGATAGTTTTCCTTTTATGGAGTAGTCCACCTTATGTTTTTGCAATTTCAAATGATTTCCCATAGCTGTCCTTCAAGGGAGCAGTCTATGGATGCTAGGGGTGACCCATGATTTATTTTTGACTATTTCTATTGCTATTTCTTTTGATTGATTTTTATTGACATAAAATTATATATTTATATGCAATGGATGACCTTTCTGAAGGTAAAACTAAGCTAACATAAAATTTTGGTATGTGAAAAGGATATGGGTGACAACAACCATAGGAAACCCTTCTTAAAGAGATGGGAATTATTATGAGAATCATGCCTTGAGTAGAGCTATGGTACCCAAATTTAAATATTAGGATATGCTTGTGATGGATAATCACATGATTCAATTTTAGTTGGTTGCCCCTAAAAAAAGAAAATGAAATATGGTATGCAAGGGATGAGCTTAAATTAGACAAATGATGATTGTGATCCCTATCTAACAATAAAAGGGATGCAAATGCAAAGCATTGAGAGGCTCAGGCTCTAGTTTATCTTCAAGAGAGGATAAATGATAAGCCCTTAATCCATTATTATGGGTAATTATGTAGGGTCCAAGCCAATTGAAAGCAAATTTGCCCTTTTTTCTTTTCTTTATATTAGTGACATGTTGGTTTTATTTAAGGATAAGATCTCTAATGTTGAATTCTTAAAATTTTAGGTGTTTGTTATAGGCTCACTTAATTTTTTCTTTATAGACATGAAGGTGGGAAAGAGTGGTTAAATAACATTCATCAAGTATCTCAATTTGGGCTAAACATTCTTGATGGTAATCATATTCTAAAATGAGGTCATGAAAATATATGAAAAGAGAAGGTATTTGGATTTCAAGAGGCAAGATGGCCTTGACTCCAAAGATGAGAGAAAAAGGTGTAGTGCTAGTGGGGGTTTGGATGCCAGTATGATATGCCCATAGGGTAAAGGGAATGTGCAAGTGCCAATCCTAACCTGAGGCATTGACCATTTTGGTAAGCATGTTGTTAAGGGTTTTGTCAGAGGCTTTGGCTTATTTATTTACTTATGGGTGATAAGGAAATGAAAAGCTAAGTTTAATGCCAAATATGTCACAAAGGCCTTGAACTTTTTTATTATTTAAAATTTGTCATTATCGGTGATGATCTTATGGGAAACATCAAAATGGTAGATGATATGATGGGTGATGAATTTGAGAATATTTTTAGCTTTTGTTAAGATAAGGGGAATAACCTCTACTCATTTGGTGAAATATTTAGTTGTGGTAATGATATAATGATGTTGTTGTGAAGAGTGGGGGTTGATTTCACCAATAAGGTCTAGACCCATTGTGAAAAGGGCCAAAAGTTTATAGAAATGTAGAGACTATTGCTAGGTGCGTGATGTAAATTAGTGTGTTTTTGACATTTGACACACTTTTTCACATAATCATAACAATCTTGGTTAAGGGTAGGACAGTAATAACCTAGGTAAAGGATATGATTGGCCACAATGATGCCACTAAAGTGACACCCACAAATACCATTGTATGTCTCTTTGATGGCATGGGAGGCTTCTAAACCGTAGAGGGAACAAAGTAAGAGGCCATCTAAGTCTCATTTATAGGGGATTCCTCCCATAACAATATAACAAGAGGTGATTTGAATAAATGCTCGATGGGTATTCCTAGAGAGGCTAGAGGGAACTATGCCATGGTGAAGGTAGTCGAAGGTTTACTTGTACTAAAGATAGGAAAAGTTTCCTACACACTAAAGATGGTTGGAATGTCTGATTTGGTGTAGGAAGGTTTGGTGAGGTGATGGATAATGATGGATAGTTTAGAGCCTAAGGGTGCTAATGAGATTTGAGAGGAAAGAGAAGCCATGGTATTAGCAAACTTATTGGTAGACCAAGGGGTGGTTTAGATATGGTAGTGTTTGAATGAGGATAAGAGTTCTGTGATGAGTTGTCTATATAGTTGAATTATTTCATTCTTACACTGGTAAATGCCATTGATTTGGTTAACCACAAGCTGGGAGTCTCCAATAATATTGTTTGTTCTAACTCCTAGGCTTAGGGTAGTTTAGAGACCTATTACTAGGGATTCATACTTGGTCACATTGTTGGTACATTCAAAGTTAAGTTTAAAGGATAAAGGAAGTGGTTCACTAATAAGGGGGACAAGGCAAATACTAGCTCCCCCACCACAATGACATTTGGAACCATCAAAAAACATGCTTACATGATAAGAGGGGGAGGTTGATTATTCACTAAGGGTACCTTAGTTGGTTGGTAATTACTTGCCCTTAATTGACTTCTTTTGGAAGAACTCAAGGTGAAACTCAACTAAAAGCATGAGCCACTTATCCATACACTAGTTTTGGTATGGTTTGGAGTACATGTATTTGAGGGGTCGATATTGGTTATGAAAAATGTTTTGTGGTTAAGAAGGTAGTGGCAAAGTTTGATGGCCACAAAGACTAGGGCCATACATAGTTTATTGACATGCATGTACCAAGTCTCATATTTAACAAGTATAAAACTAATGTTATAGACAACTTTCTCTTTGTGTTATTCATCTTGATGGGCAAGCATCACCCCTAGGGAGTGATCTTTGGCAGAGATATAGAGGTAGAAAGGTTGGTTTTCCTTAGGAGGTGTAAGGATAGGTGGAGATAGAAAATATTCTTTGAGTTTATCAAAGGCCTTTTGACAATCAACATTCCACTTGAAAGAGATGACCTTTTTCAAGAGGTGGTGGAAGCGATGGCATTGATCTAAGAGTTGGGAGATGAAGTGATGAATGGATTGAAATTTCCCCTACAAGCTATAGAATTGTTTAAGATTGGTTAGAGGTGTCATCTCAAGGATGGCTTTGATTTTGATTGGATCAACTTTGATTCCTTGAATGGAAATAATGAAGCCAAAAAAATTTCTTGAGAAGACCCCAAAAATACATTTCTTGGGATTGAGGTAGATGTGATAATGGATAAGTCACTCAAAGATAATCTTGAAAATAGATAAATCATCTTTGTGAAGCTTGGACTTCCTAAGAAGGTCATCCACATAGTTTATGATGATTGTATGGATAAGGTCATGGAAAATATAGGTCATGGAACATTGGTAGGTTGTGCCAACATTATTAAGATTGAAGGGCATGACTCTATAATAGAAAGTCCCCCATGGGGTGATAAAGGTAGTTTTGCATTGATCTTTAGGGGCAAACAAAATTTTATTATAACCCAAGAATCCATCCATGAGTGACAACATCTCATGGCCTGTTGTAAGATCAATAAGTTGGTCAATGCTAGGTAGAGGAAAGTCATCTTTTAAGTAGGTAAGGTTGAGGTCATGAAATTCCATACATATATGTAGTCCCCCTGTGGCTTTATTGATAGGTACCATGTTCAAAACCCATTGTGGATAATCAATAGGTTGAATAAATTTTATAGAAAGGAGGCGTTGAAGATCTTCTTTGACAAGGAGGGATATGCAAGGGTATATTCAATGAAGTTTTTATTTGACAAGTTTAGCATCATGATTAGTTACGATGTTGTGAGCGGTAATGGCTAGGTCAATACTAGGCATATTGGTATATGACCAAGTAAATACAATACTGCAGTCTTGGAGGAAGGTAGAGAAGTCTTGTAGTTCCTTAGAGGTGAGAGTTTGGCCAAGTTTGATGATGTGGGGGTTGTCCAAAGTGCCTATGTCAATATATATGGTAGATTAATTAAACATGGTTGAGGTTTCTAGAGGTAAATATTTATGGATGGAGGAATCTAGTGCACTAAGGTAGGTGAGAATAACATCATCATCTTGACACTGAACAATGTTAATGGTAGGAGAGTCTTTTCTCATGAGTTTAAGATGGGTCAAATGGATGGATATAGATGCCCCTTCCTTTTGATAAGTTAGGGGGTTGAGGGTAATCATTTTTATGAAAAACAAAGTTGGGTAGGATGATGTCTTCATCCTCACCCATAGGTGGAGGGCGTGTTGGTAAGGAAGGGCTTTCTTCCTCAACAATGGTAGGGGTAGTTTGTTTGGCCTTATTGTTGGGTAAAATGACACCAAGGCCATGCTTTTCATGAGGTTTATAGGTCTCAAACAAGGTCAATGTGTGTGGTCCATGCTCATGTTATCCTAAACTAAATCCCTTCCGAGCACACCTATGAAGGTATAGCTTAGAAAAGTTAAGGTTGTCCAAATAAAAGAAGGTGGAGGTGAATGGTTGAGGTAGAGAGGGAGTGATGAAAGTGTTAAGTGGCTTGTAAATTCCCCCATAGATAAAGTGGGTTTAACAACTTGGATGCCCCAAAGGGGTAATGACTCCAATATTGGGGTCATAATTTAGTCGGTGTTTGAGTTTCCCATATTCTTGGGGAGTAAGGAGGGCATCAAGGGTGAGGAGATGATATTCTCCAAGGGTGAGGCATTAGAAGGTAGGTTCCAAAGGATTAGAGATGGGTATCTAGTATATAGGGATATATAAGTTGGTATAGGCCTTAATGGAAGGGGAAGAAGTAATGGTTTCTACTTTTGTGGGTGAGGTTTGATGGTAGTTGTTTGCAGTACTTTGGATAGAGGTAGAAGAATGTCATTAGGTTAGTAGGTCATATTACATGCTACAAAAGGGCTATGGTTAGCTTATATGGTAACAACTTAACCTTTGTGTTCAAACTTGATGCAATGGTGGAGGGTAGAAGGTATACATCCCATAGCATGAATCCAAAGTCTCCCAAGTAAAATATTATACTCAAATTCACCTTTAACTACATAGAAGAGTTTAGGGAGTGTGTGAGGTATTAGCTAAATGTGGAGGATGATGGTTCCTAAGGTAGTGGTCATAGTGTTGTTAAAATATCAAAATATGGATGAAGTTTCAGACATGACATTGTTCGATAGCTTAAGTTGCTCATAAGCATGGAAAGATATGATGTTGATGCTATCTCTCCCATCAATCATAACCTATTTGATGTGGGTTTGGTTTATGTGGGTTGTAATAAAAAGAGGGGGATATAGGTCTTTGTGGTGGATAAAAGGTATCTCTGAGTCCTTAAAAGTGATAAGGGTGGAGATAAAAAGCACCAATGAAGGCCTCTATGGGTTGGGAATCCTTGAGTTTGACTTCAATGGACTCCATAGCCTCAATCATGGCTTGATGATGATGGGGTGAGGCAGAAATGAGCTCATAGAGGCTCATTTTAGTAGGGGTATAGTGGAGTTGTTTAAGGATGACCCTCTTGATGGATTCCTAGGGGTTAACCTCTGATGTGCCTAAGATAGTAACTTTGGGCTTAGCTTCAAGCATAGAGGTTTGGGTCTAGTTGGATATTTAGTGAGTTAGTGGGTATGTCCATGGAATGGATACTTTAGCCTTCCCTTTGTCTTTTTGTTGTGATCATGTGACCCAATGAATGGTATGGATAGATGGGGAAGATTTGATGGGGGGTTGGGTATATTCTTCATCACTTTAAGGTGAGAGTATGGAATTAAGAATGTGTGGGTGACTAGTTATTGGGTGTAATGGTGGAGGAATGGATGGAAAGTCATCTACCAAAAGGTCATCCTCATCATAGAGTTGGTGGATAATGGCCTGGAGATATTTGAAAATCTTCATGTCATGCCCATGTGTCCTATGATAGGAGCATATTTGATGGTCATTGTACCAAGTTGGCTTCAAACCAAAAGATCAAAAGGTCTTATGGGAGGTAATGTGAGGTAAGAAGTTTGTACTAACCTGTGAAGAATTGTTGTATAAGATTTTTCTAGAGGTAAATAAGGTTTTGGGATCATATTTTTGGTTGGTTAGGTGAGAGATGACTTGGGTAAGGTGATTTGGGTAGATGGTTTTGGCCTAGGAACATTGGTAGTTGAGGTGGCCAAATTTGATGGTCTGACTGATTATGATTTGGGAAGGACTGGTGTATTGGATAAGAAATGTGTTGGCATAATCAATGGCAATGGGAGACATATGTTGAAAGGGGGTTTATTTTTGAGTAAAGTGGAAGGTTGGAGCCCTAGGATAGAGGGAAAGGTAGAGGGAGGTAAAGGCTTAGTGATGTGTCCTGTTAATGCTTTCATCCTTTTAGTTAGTGTGGGTCTAGATTTGGGTATAGGCTTGGGTAAAGTTAAGTTTACTTTTAAATATGGGTGAACCAAACTCTGAGTAGGGAAGGAACTAATATTTTTGAAAGGTTTTATTGGTGAGGTGGTGGATTTTTTTATTGACTAAGAAGTTGAAGGGTTGTTGGAGGTTCAGATTGGTTTAAGAGGTGGTGAAGAGATGATGGATTGGTTGGTTAGAGGTGTGCTAGATAGTTCAAGTTTGTTGATGGAGGGAAGCCCTAACTATTACTATAAAGTGGTTTAATCCATGTCTAATTTTAAGGCAAATTATAATTTATATACTAATATGGAAAAAGGTTTGTGCACTAGTCCTAATCTATGGGTAGTAGATGTAATAGATAGACTTATAGGTTGGGTGGGACATTTGTCAAGTTAGTTAATCTCTTGAGGTGAAGGAAGTAAGACTGAGATAAATGGCTCATCCATAGGAGGCATGGGTAATAATGCTCCTCTTTTAGGGATGATATCCATAGGAGTATCAATTTATTGGGTAGTTGGTAGACGTTATGAATTAGGAATGTTGATTTGCCCAGATGTACTAGTTGAGGTAGTATGTGATGATTCCAAAACTTCTATGAGGGTAGCTAGGGAGAAAGGAAATTATTTGGTTTGGCTATCCAAAGGAGGTTAAGGTGACTCCATTACCTTGGTAAGTGAAGTGGGGGAGGAATGGGTAGATTGGATAATTAGGTCCTCGTGGGTAGGTGTATTGTGAACCATGTTGACCATGTGGGCATAATGAGATCAATCGACCTATGTTTCCTTAGCTTTGATAGGGGCATGGTTGGGAAAAGGTTTCCTAAAGATGTTAAGAACTTGATTTTGAGGGGCATTGGGATTATCCAACATGAGTTCCCCTTTGTCGATAAGACTCCAAAAAATATTTTTGAAAGTATTACATCATTTAACGTCATGTCCAATTACCTGATGAAAAGCACAAAGATAATTATCATTATACCAATCAGGTGCTAGACAAGAAGAATCAAATTGCTGGGGAGATTTGATAGGTGGAAGTTGTATAAGGTTAGATTTTAGTAACTTCTATAGAATGGAGGTATAAGATTAGCCAAGTGGAGTGAATTATTTCTGGTTGTTTCGATTTGAGTTTCTTGCATTTGGATTGGAGATAATGGGAGAATTTTGTTGGTTGACATTAGGTGGAGGAGTGGTTTTAAGGATGATGTCATTTGAGATTCCCCTAGTCTTGGTTTTGGTATTGGATTGGTTTCTTGGTTTGGAGGAAGAGGTCTCACTGGTCTTGAAGGTAGAGTTCTTATTTTGTAACTTTAATTTACGCTCATCTATGGCTCAATTTTCTAGCTTACGTGCCATGGTAAAAGCCTCATCAAATGTCTTAAAGCTCTGGACACATAGTGTAGAAGATATACTTCTCTAATAGGTGACAAGATTAGCAATAGACTCATCATCGAATTATCTGATAGGATAGAGGTATGTGATAGATACCTTCTTGGAAATGTTAATGAAAAAGTGATCCAAGAGGACTTGTGCTAGTTGAGTGAAATAAAATATGAAATGCTTTGTAAGGGAACTATACCAGTCAAGTGTTGGACCAGATAAAGACATGGGGAAGGTTTGGAAGATAAGGGCATCATCATAAGAAATCATGTAGCATGCATGCCTAAAATACCTAAGGTGTTATTGGGGGTCCTTCTTGCATTAAAATTTGGTAAATTTTAGAACCTCCCATTGAAGAGGGCAAGGTCTGATAGGAACAAAAATATGAATAGGTTCATTACAAATATGATCATAGGATAGGATGTTATGAGCTCCTAAAATGGATGACTCAAGGTTGGTCATTTTTTTTGTGAGAATTTTCATTAGGTTAGTTTGAAGTGGTACAACAAAAGGATTGTAAGGTTGATATTGTGGTTGAGGTTGGGAAATATATTGATAATTTCTTGGTAGTGGAGGGGTTGCCACATATTAGAATATGGATGCTAGAGGTTGGGTATGGTAGGTGGATGATGGTGAATGGGTAGTGGGTATGTACTCTTGTGGGTTAGGGATATATCTTGGGTTGGGTGCAATAGGTAACTATTGAGAAATCCCTATGGATTGGGTGTGGATGGTAGTTGGGTTGGTGATAAGAGGGGGGTAGTGACCTTCATGCTAATGGGTGGTGAGGTAAAAGGGATAGGTACCCCTAAGCTTGGTAATTAGGTATTAACTGATGGGATAGGTTTGATAGAGGGGAGGTTAGAGATGCCAATGTTGGGTGCCCTAAATATAAGTGGGACATGATGGTTTGATGGTTGGGTTATCCCCAAAGTAGAGGATTTATTGGTAGGGGTGGAAGGTGTAAGGGTAATGGTAGTTTTAATCTTGCTTTTGGCTTATGCCTTAGTTTATGAGAATGTGTGATATAAGTTGGATTGTAGATTAGGTACTATAGAAGAAGTCTATGGTTGGTTTTAGGATGTTTAGGTGCTCAAAATAATCTATATTAGAATCAATATGTATCTTGGTATTGGTTCCTACCCCCTCACTTCACAGTCCCATAATGATAAGGGTATTAGGTGCTTAGCCAATATATATTGATATCCAAAGTTTATACTCAACCAAAGAGTTGAGATGGTTCTCCTCTTGGTAATGACCTCCAATTATGATTATCTGGAATGGGTAAGGTGACTGATAGGTGATGAAATCCCATTTGGGCCTTGTCTCAAATTGATTTGATGTTTAATTGATGAAAGTGTTTGGCTAGTGTGTGGATAAGATTATTGTGCTTTAATTCAAAGTTAACTATTTTTAAAATCAAGCAATGGATGTAGTTGATTTTGAGCCCAAAAGAAATTTTAGTTTCAATTATGAGAAAATATAGAGAGGAGAGCATAGAAATGCAAAAAAACATGAGTAAAGACTCTATGTCCCATTGAGCATGCTAGAATGTTTCACTCAAAATTTGCTATTATTCAGAAAAGGTAGTAGAACTAGAAATACAAGTTACGGTATAAATACCTGATAAAAGTTCACACGTTGTATCAAAATATTGTGAAGATATCCTCTTTTTCTTGTCTTGGGAGGAAGACCTACAAATAAGAAAGCATTAAAGCAAATTTATTGGTTAGATAAGTACCTAGGTGGATTGCCTAGCTGTGGCTAGATCCTAGAAGTGTGAGCTTCCTTAGGGGCTATCAATCCATCATTTTAAAATAATTAAATTGATAAAATAGAAAGAAAGTACTTGTATCTATAATCAAAAGGTACTAAAATTGATAACAATAATTTATTGATAAAGAGATGTGGTATAAATGATTTAATTAGTGATAGACTAATTAGTGCTAGTGCTAACGGGCTGAGGTATGGTTACAAAAACTAGGTAAAAGTCTATGGTTAGGTAGAAGTATAGAAAAGAGGTTATAATTGGGTGTAGGTGGTAAAAAGGAGATTTTTGGTTATAGGTATGATAGTGAATTATTGATGATCAAGATGACCATTGGTGGTTAAGGGTAACCATCGATGGTTAGGTAATTGTCAACGATTGGGTTAATCATTAACATTAGGATAACCATCAATGGTTATCTGTAGGTGAATTAAGGCCAATATTTTGGGTGTTAATCTCAATGGGTGGGTGAGGTTTGTACTAATTTCAAAGTGGAAACATAATAAATAAATATGAAAAATAGATGATTGTCTTCTCGGGAAGGTGGATTGGATGGATAGGTGAGGTGGATTGTTTGATGTAGAAGGCAATCATAATTTTGATAGAGTGACAGTGATTGGAGTGGTGATGTCAAGCTGGGATTATCATATTGATGAAGTTCCTAATGATGATTGAACTACAAAAGAGATTTCAGATACTAGAGCTCTTGATAATAATTACAAATGGATCCTCCCTTGCATCTCTTCTCTTATTATAGGCAAGGGAAAGAGGTTGAAGTGGGAGTGTAACTAGGGATTCTAATTATAAATTATCCATCTAATGACTCACAAAAGGATTTGGATGAATTATATTTAGAAATTCTAAGTGATATTTTGCATGGTGATTGCATGTTAAGGTCCGAGCGGTGGAGCCTGATCATCGACAGTTAGCCTGGTTAGCTTGACCATCGATGATCAAGGTAAAAAGGCCAAAATAGGTAAAAAGGGCTAGTTTGAGACATTTAAGTTAAACTAATAAAAATGGATTTAGGTATGGGTAAATGGTTTAGAGGGGGTCTAGGGGTTTTCCACATTCAGAATTACATGAGCATATTTTTGATGTCTACAATTGACACCAACACATTATTAACTAGTTTAGCATCTTCAAAATTGGCATTCAGACATGTGGCAATAGAAACCAATGATTTTTTAGAACTCATTAAAATTTTGGTTTTATCCTATGAGTAATGGAATAACCTCATCAAGTAAAAACGTGGTATTAAATGGTTCCCTATAAAATGTTTGACAAAATGCCTTTTTGACTTGAAATATGCATATTTAAGCTCATAATAGAACTTTGAATTATTTTTTATTTCTCATCACTTAATGAAACTAAAAATTCTCATATTCCTTTCAAAGCTAACATGTGGGGGAATGAAACCCAGAAATAGTTTGAACCAATTATATTTTAGCTATGAGCAACTTTAACATTTTTATTTGGATTTCAAATAGACTTCAAGATTAAATACTAATCATTCTTTCTCATATATATATATATATATATATATATATATGTTTGAATATGCATGGTTGATTATTTGGGCTTGATCCTTCCCATAGGGCACAAAAATTGTAGTGAGCAGGGATTCAGACAATGGTGATGAGAGTTACTTAGACAAATTTACTATGGGCATTTTCCTTCTTAAGGAAATTAGATAGTTAATTTTTTCTTCTTGAGCTAATTTCTATGTGTTTTAAATATTAAACATTTACAACATGTTAAATGTTGATGAATTATTGTATCTATACTATTATATTGAAAATAAAATGTTTTACCTTGATTATTGAAAGTTAAAGTTAGTAAATAGAGGTTTCATAAAAATATTTGATAGTAAATACTTTTGTTAAAGGAAAAAAATATATTCTAGTAATTTCTTTCTTGCCATGCTAAATGTTATGGTTGATTTACCAATTTACTCTTCTATTTCCATGAATACCACATATAGTAATATAGTGTTTTCACTTACTCATCTTATGCTGACCCTTGTTCTTGGGATCATTAGTGCAAGTACCTTAGTTGGAAAAGTGAAATAACACTTGTTATGGAAATTGATTGTATCAATAGATAACATTTTTGTATTTTTGAGATAACGATTTCAATTTAATGAAAGTTATCCTTGCTAATACAAAATATATTTTCCATTATATAAATTTCAATAACAGATTGGTAGTGATTATTTTAACAAGGTTTCCTTGTAAATCAATCTATGTAAGCTAGAGAAACATGATTTATCTATCTTGGAATATAGTTATTCTTAGGATAATTAAATTTGTGATCTTATCATTCTTAATATCCTTGGTAATAAGAGTAATAACTAACGATTACCGTAGGTTTGTGAAATCATGGCATATTGAAATTTTTAGTAGAAAACATCATAAAGGATTGAAATATGGGTTGATGTTAAAGAATCTTATGTTTAAATAAAACCTTAATGGTCTTGTGCACTTTAATAGGAATATTATCAATTGGCCTAAATAGACATTTATGTCTTGATTTTGATTTTAGTTGAGCTTTTATATAAGTATTCTAATGAAAGGTGTGTCTTATCTATGAGAAATACAAGTGGCTCATAAAGTAGTGAAAAGTCATTATATACCCTTGAAATTCATAATAATACCATGTTAGATTACTTCTAAGAGTACCAAAGGTTAACATTTTTGGAAGAAATTGGATAAAATTTAGAAATTGGAATTTACATCTATTAAATGGTTCATTAGTGATTGGATTCCTCTTTGAAAAGTAATTTCAAAAGTATGTTGTCATAATAAAATCAAGAGTATGTTCAATTGATGTAAAATGGGCTTATGAAATACCTCATCATGAGTTAATAGAAATTAATTTGGGATCCTTCCTTTCTTATTGAACTACTTGTATACCTCTAAGAAAATAAAGGGCATACCACTTGCTATAATCCATCTACAATAGAAATTTTACTTAAATAATTGGAAGTGGCCTTCTTCCTACTTGGGACAATTTATACTTGATTTATTAAATAAAAAAACTATAACCAATTACTTCTCTATACTCAAATTATGGTAACGATGAATAAATTTTAGAAAATGAAAAAGTTATCAAGACGTGTTATCACATTAAGCCAATTTTAATCTTTTTTATGGTTTGTATTCTATCATATGTTGGGGTACATTCCATTTGAGATGTGTGTGGAAAGGATTTCAAATGTTTTAGAATCCTGGGAGTCAATTTTTTTTATCACTTTGAGTTTGTTTCACTTGGTATCAAATCATATGCTCTAAGATTTTTTTTAGAATGCTACTTGAACTAAGTGAAGCTCGGTGAACTTTACATGCAAATTGAACTTTGCTAGTAGCCAACTTGTTGTCTATCTATGACTAGAATGGGAACCATTTTATTAGTAAGTCTAAAGTGTTAATTGGCAATAGCTTACCTTGGAACCTTGTGGGATCTTAAATATTCCCTAACCATAATATGTTGATCTCCATATCCTTGGTTGAAGTCAACCCTACCCAAAGTAAGGTTGCATTAAGGTGGACTTTGCTTGACTACTAGTTGACCTATATGGGTAGGTCATTAGGAGTCAATGTGATGAAAGTCCACTATTGGAATTCAAAATGTTTGCTCGATAATTTTTAGTGATTTGTGTTAGGATTGTGGAGCTAAAAGCTCCACTGATGCAAACAGGAGAGGAGGTTGCTGAAGGTTGCTGAGTTGCAGAGAAGTTGGGGTCGATCTGATCAGCCGACATCGGCAGGATAGCAAAGGGAAGCAACCGACGTCGGTCATATATCGACTGACGTCGGTCACCTCCAGGCAGACAGGGACCGACATCGGTCGCCTGTGTGGTTCGACTACGAGCTAATTACGGGCAGTTAGCTAACGAACCAAGTGTTTGCATGATCAGGGCTAATTATAGACTGAGAGCTACGGATCTAATTATTGTAATTAGATGTCTAATTATTGTTTGGATGAGATCTATATAATAGACTCATGGTTGTATTATAAAAGTGTGCTAGGGAGTAAGAGAGCATAATTATAAGCTCCTTCTGTGTGTGAGGTAGAGCAATGGTGCATTCCTCCTAGTGCCTCAGTACCAGGAGCGTTGGTGCTGGTTTGGAGAGTCAGCTGGATTCTTCAGAAGTGTAGGATCTTGGTCATAGTTGCATGGCCTATATAGGAGATCTACATGGTAAGTAAGATCGTTGATCTGTAGGTGTATGTGTGTGCAAGGTCGAGGTTCACAGGTGAGCAGAACCATTGTTTGATTTGCAGGTGTGCAAGGTCATATAGACAGCAACACAACAGGGAGCAGTATCAGGCAGGATCTACTTGGAGTACAGGTGTGTACTCGGATAGAGCAAAAGAGGAAGGCAAGGAAGTTCCTTCCATAAGTATGGTCTGTTGAATTGCAGGTTGTTGTAGATTCATGGGAGATCTACTTGAAGTACTTTGAGTACTTGTGGAGTGCGTGGAGCACTTGTGTTGTGCGTGGAGCACGGGAGGTGAACACTAACTCTGTATTTGAGTTGGGTGTTGGGACCTGTGAGAGGGAGAGCTTTGGGGAGAAGATTTACTGTTCACTTGAGGTGTGGGAAACCTCTGTAAGGTGGTGGAGAAGATGTGGGATATTCTCTATTGTATTCTTTTCTGTATAAAGTGTTAATACAAGTTGTGTATTGTCTCTCATATGCTGTGTTATTCTAAATTCTAGTTACTTGGTGAATCTGGTTATTTCCGCATATTAAGTTGCTTGAAGTTTGGTAATCAATTGTATGCTTCTGGTGTTTCGCATCCCTGACAAGTGGTATCAGAGCCTTGGTTGTAGGTTCTTGAGCTTGATACCAACAAGTGGTATCAGAGCTAAGGTTGCAGGAAGCAGGTTGTGTTTTGGTTACAGGACACTCTCAGGGATTTCTGATCGAGTGGGAGTAGAGCAATGGCAGATCAAAGTAAGCTAAGAATGGAGGAGTTGAAAAGCACAGACGGTTACTCACGGTTTGATGGAAAGAAAGAGCAGGTAAAAGGATATTGTTGGTTGGTAACAGATCAGCATGAAGAAACTGAAGATACAGATGTAGCAGGTGTTGTTGCACAAGATGTGTTTACAAGTTTCTTGGATAAAGTTGAATCTTGGATAAAAGATTCGGTTGCCTCTTTCCATGCAGCCCCAGGTAGAGGAGCTGGTAAGCCTTGCCAAAGAATTGGCAAAGGGGAAGTGAAGCTGAAATTGCAGGTGGCCAACACACAGGTGTTGATGAAGGTCATGTAGGTCCCAGGTTTGGAGATATGGCTAATTTCTTCAGAAAGATTGGGTGATGAGAGATGCACAAGAACTCTCACAGTGGATGCACTTGAATTAGCTGGTGGTAAGAAAACGGGTATACTTTATCTACTTGTTTATATTACTGATTCTTCTTCTGTTGCAGAGATGTGGCTTCGTAGTCTTGGTCACATGAGCAGGAAGGAGATGCATGTTCTTAAGCGGAAGACAGATATATTTGACAGGCTTAAGAACTGGAAAGCCTTGGTGTACTTGGAGGAGATGGCGGACAGAACCCAGTGGATGGTGCTGGATACTTCTGAGCAGAGCAGTTTGGACATGGGTTTTGATTCAAAGGAGCTCACGGGTAAAAAGTCATCACTCACAGGTGAACACAGACACCGATGTCGGTCAAGAGGAACCAGCGTCGAACAGACAGGTGCCGATGTTGGTCATGTGCAGACCGAAGCCAGCAGTGTCAGGCAGGGTAAGACCGACGTTGGTAATGGGACCGACGTCGGCAGTATGTAAGACCGATGTCGGTCAGGAGGACCGACGTCGGCAGCAGGGACACCAGCGCTGGCAGGTTGGTAGTCAGGTACAGATGCATAGAACCGACGTCAGTCAGATGCAGACTGTGGGGTGACCGAGGTCGGTCACTGTAATGAATTTTGGGTGGACAGCACGCTGTCAAGGAGTCTCAAACACCCATACGGAGGACTGAAGGCATAAGTAGGCCCTCAAATTCGTGTTCCTCTTCTTCATACTTGTTGCTGATTGTAGAGCAGGAAGGATCCAGGAAACAGGTGTGAGCTAGGCAGGGTTACGATGCAGAACCAGACGGGAGTTTTTGGTAGGTTTGCCAGCTGGATGAAAGCACAGAGACGAATGGATGCCTTAGTAGAAGAATAGAGAGAACAGATACGTGAGATGGAAGACCAGGCATATGGTCTTGAGGTAGCTGCAGGACAGTGGTACAGGTTTTGACAGGTGGAGGACGAAGCATGGCTTCAGTCAATGTCAGGGTATCTACTGTGGTTTGCCTTACCAGGTGGATGATGAGTCGTGACATCATTCTGTTGCTGTATGTGGATGGTATATTTGCTAGCAGGGTTAGTACATACAGGGTTTTGCTGAGCTAAGGGTAAGATTAGTTCAGTGGCATGTCATGAGGAGTTTGGAGCAGTGGAATTCTTTGACATGGGAGGCATGGAGATTACAGGTTGATTTTGTCTCGAGTGGGAGCTGATGTGAATCACGTGTTGGCGAGGTTCGGGATGCAGAACTAGAGCACACTAAGGGCTGGATAGGTACAGTGTCCAAAATCACATGAGGTCTGGTATAGACCTGAGTATTCCCATGCAGTGGGAGCTGTCAGAGTTAGGAGCCAATCCGGGGAAGTGGGTTCTCAGGTTTTTTTTGAGAGGGACCAGCAGTAGGTGTTGCTATGCAGGGTCAGGACTTCACTACAGGTGTTGTAGGTTTAGATGTGGTAGGGTACTCGGATGACAGGTGGTACACCATGGGATGTGTGGTGGGAGCTTGAAGAGGGATACAAACCAGGAAACAGATTAGACGGGGTACAGGTACAGGTACAGTGTAGCTATTTATCTCCAAGTGGGAGATTGTTAGGATTGTGGAGCTAAAAGCTTCACTGATGCAAACAGGAGAGGAGGTTGCTGAAGGTTGCTGAGTTGCAGAGAAGTTGGGGTCAGTCTGATCAGTCGACGTTGGCAGGATAACAAAGGGAAGCAACCGACATCGGTCATATATCGGCTGACGTCGGTCACCTCCAGGCAGATAGGGACCGACATCGGTCGCCTGTGTGGTTTGACTGCGAGCTAATTACGGGCAGTTAGCTAACGAACCAAGTGTTTGCATGATCAGGGCTAATTATAGACTGAGAGCTGTGGATCTAATTATTGTAATTAGATGTCTAATTATTGTTTGGATGAGATCTATATAATAGACTCATGGTTGTATTGGAAAAGCATGCTAGGGAGTAAGAGAGCATAATTATAAGCTCCTTCTGTGTGTGAGGTAGAGCAATGGTGCATTCCTCCTAGTGCCTCAGTACCAGGAGCGTTGGTGCTGGTTTGGAGAGTCAGTTGGATTCTTCAGAAGTGTAGGATCTTGGTCACAGTTACATGGCCTATATAGGAGATCTACATGGTAAGTAAGATCGTTGATCTGCAGGTGTATGTGTGTGCAAGGTCGAGGTTCACAGGTGAGCAGAACCATTGTTTGATTTGTAGGTGTGCAAGGTCATATAGACAGCAACACAACAGGGAGCAGTATCAGGCAGGATCTACTTGGAGTACAGGTGTGTACTCGGATAGAGCAAAAGAGGAAGGCAAGGAAGTTCCTTCCATAAGTATGGTCTGTTGAATTACAGGTTGTTGCAGATTCATGGGAGATATACTTGAAGTACTTTGAGTACTTGTGAAGTGCGTGGAGCACTTGTGTTGTGCGTGGAGCACGGGAGGTGAACACCAACTCTGTATTTGAGTTGGGTGTTGGGACCTGTGAGAGGGAGAGCTTTGGGGAGAAGATTTACTATTCACTTGAGGTGTGGGAAATCTCTGTAAGGTGGTGGAGAAGATGTGGGATATTCTCTATTGTATTCTTTTCTGTATAAAGTGTTAATACAAGTTGTGTATTGTCTCTCATATGCTGTGTTATTCTGAATTCTAGTTACTTGGTGAATCTGGTTATTTCCGCATATTAAGTTGCTTGAAGTTTGGTAATCAATTGTATGCTTCCGGTGTTTTGCATCCCTGACAATTTGCATGAGAAGGTCACCATAAGATGCTTAGGACATTAATTTTTTTAAGGGACTAAGGGTATGAATTATGATTGAAAGGTTAGTTGAGGAAAGAGCAATTGATTTACTTGGGTTAATCAACTAGTTTTGGAATCTCTATTAGTAGGGGACCAATTTGAGATTATTGAGTTATTAGGCATAAATGGTTGTTGATTACCATTTCTAGTCTATTAGATATGCATTAATAGGCTTCACTATGCATGTATATGTTCTAATTCATCATGATCCATATAAATGAATGATGCAACCACGCCCCTGATTGGTAGAATGAGGTTTAGATCCTATTGGCTACACTCGAGTACATATGCTTCTAGTGGTATTAATGACTTGTATGAGTGTGAGTTCCAATGCTATTTTAAAATTATTAAATTACTTATTATTAATGGATTGGCAAGAAATATTAAATTTGTGAATTAAGTAGATAAATTTTATTTATAAATCAGCTTGTGATAGTAGATCAAGAGGGGTAACTGCTAAGCTATTGGAATGATTTTTATATCAATAATATTATGTTGCATGAAGAATTATTGAAAGCATGTTATGCATTTTACCAAATAGAGTTAAGTCACCTTGAGGAAGGCCAAATGCATAAATTTCCAAGAGAACCTTATAAGGTGAAGCTAGGATTTATAGAATACTTTATTGAACAAACTACTAATACTAATGATTTACCTTGGATAATTTAAAAAGTAATTTCTTATAAAAGAATAATTAATTATTGATCATATGAAATTGTATTTTTTTGATAGCTATGGAACCCAGATGTGTATCTTTTCTTGGATTTGTGTGTCACTATAGGTGACTGGTTACAATGATGCACAGTTCTTAAAGTAATATGTCTAGTGCTTGGGAAGCACTATTTTGTCAAAGGTGGTGAACTTATACATAAAAATTAGAAGGTTTTGTTGGTTAAAATAATAATATGGTGGATTGATTACAACCATCATATAAGCTAATATTAAATGAGTGTTATGTTCTATAATATTGAGGTGATATAAAATCTAAGCATTTCATTTGAAATTAATGATTATGGGAAACTATAATTTATAAGGTAATAATTTAAAATTAACCTTAAGCCTTTGTTGATTCCACCCTTCCCTAGGCCATGCTAAGTAGAACAAGTAACACTAGTCAGCCATGATAGGACCAAAGTTCCCCAAAGCTCTAACACAACTTGTCAAAATTAAGAGCACACATGATTACCTTTGTATAAGCAACTTAAACATGTGGAAATAACCAGAAGAACAAATAACTATCAATGAGAAATAACACAGAATATGAGAGGCAACACACAATTGTATTCAACTCATTACAAAGGAAATTACAATAAAGAGATCACACTCTTCTTCCACGTCTGTGAGGCTTCCTCCTCAAGGGCTCCCAGTAATATTCCCTCCTGAGTAATCTTCTCTCAATAGGTCACAACACACAGCTAACATAAGCTATTGTTCACCTCATTATATTGCCAGTACAACTGAGTACGAACTAGTACTCCAAGTAGATCTTACCATGATCTTACTCCTTGATGTATTGTTGTCACCTTGGATCTTGCTCCCCCGCTGATCTCCTTTTAACCCTCGCATACACACACCCCTGCAAACCAACCTTATCTTACTTATCACATGTAGATCTCCACCATGATCCTGCAACACCCTGCATATCAAACTTGATCTTACATACATGAAGAATCCTACTTGATTCTAACATGGGAAGAACTCTCCAAGTTCTACACTTAACAATACACCGCATGAGTCTATTATATAGATTCATGCATACAATGATTAGACTTATGGCTCAAGACTTGAACTAGTCTTTATCATGCAAACTACCTATTCACTTAACTGAGTGTTCGTCAATAGTAGTTCTGGAACTGCCACAGGTGACCGACATCGGTCCCTATCTGATCGAAGGTGACTGACGTTAGCTGACTGCTATCGAGGTCAGTTTCCTTCTACACTATCCACTGACTGATGTCAGTGATCCTGCTAATGCCGGTGACTACATACTCAGCATCCTCCTTCTATTTGCATCAAGGTGAAGCTTTTAGCTCCACACCCTAACATTCTCCCACTTGGAGATAAATAGCTGCACCTGTACCTATACCAGTACTTTGTCTAATATACATCTTGGCTTGTATTCCTCTTCAAGCTCAATCTTGAAGACTACCCACCATGCACCTTGTGGTGCTACACCTATGTCTGAATTTCTCCATTCTTAGCTTACCTTCTTCTGCCGTTGCTATACTCCCACTCAAATAGAAACCCCTATGAGTAACCTATAATCAACAAACACTTAACAGATCTGAACCACCTATTAGTCAAACTCGCTCTAAGAACGTCCAACCTCGCTCTGATACCATTTGATAGGACCAAAGTTCCCCAAAGCTCTGACACAACTTGTCAAAATTAAGAATACACATGATTACCTTTGTATAAGCAACTTAAACATGTGGAAATAACTAGAAGAACAAATAACTATCAATGAGAAATAACACAGAATATGAGAGGCAACACACAATTGTATTCAACTCATTACAAAGAAAATTACAATAAAGAGATCACACTCTTCTTCCACCTCTGTGAGGCTTCCTCCTCAAGGGCTCCCAGTAATCTTCCCTCCTGAGTAATCTTCTCTCAATAGGTCACAACACACAACTAACACAAGCTGTTGTTCACCTCATTATACTGCCAGTACAACTGATTATGAACCGATACTCCAAGTAGATCTTACCATGATCTTACTCCTTGATGTATTGTTGTCACCTTGGATCTTGCTCCCCCGCTGATCTCCTTTTAACCCTCACATACACACACCCCTGCAAACTAACCTGATCTTACTTATAACATGTATATCTCCACCATGATCCTGCAACACCCTACATATCAAACCTGATCTTACATACATGAAGAATCCTACTTGATTCTACCATGGGAAGAGCTCTCCATGTTCTACACTTGAGTTCTACACTTAATAGTACAGCCCATGAGTCTATTATATAGATCTCATGCATAAAATGATTAGAATTGTAGCTTAAGACTCGAACTAGTCTTTATCATGCAAACTACTTGTTTACTTAATTGACTATTCGTCAACAGCAGTTCTGGAATTGCCATAAGAGACCGACATCAGTCCCTGTCTGATCGGAGGTGACCGACATGGGCCAACTGCTGCCAAGGTCAGTTTCCTTCTGCACTATCCACTGACCGATGTCGGTGATCCTGTCGATGCCAGTGACTGCATACTCAACATCCTCCTTTTGTTTACATCAAGGTGAAGCTTTTAGCTCCAAACCCTAACAATCTCCCACTTGGAGATAAATAGCTGCACCTGTACCTATACCAGTACTTTGTCTAATCTGCATCCTAGCTTATATTCCTCTTCAAGCTCAATCTTGAAGACTACCCACCACACACCCTGTGGTGCTACACTTGTGTTTGAATTTCTCCATTCTTAGCTTACCTTCTTCTGCCATTGCTATACTCCCACTCAAATAGAAACCCCTGTGAGTAACCTGTAATCAACAAACACTTAACAGATCTAAACCACCTGTTAGTCAAACTCGCTCTGAGAACGTCCAACCTCACTCTGATACCATTTGATAGGACCAAAGTTCCCCAAAGCTCTGACACAACTTGTCAGAATTAAGATCACACATGATTACCTTTGTATAAGCAACTTAAACATGTGGAAATAACTAGAAGAACAAATAACTATCAATGAGAAATAACACAAAATATGAGAGGCAACACACAATTGTATTCAACTCATTACAAAGGAAATTATAATAAAGAGATCACACTCTTCTTCCACCTCTGTGAGGCTTCCTCCTCAAGGGCTCCTAGTAATCTTCCCTCCTGAGTAATCTTCTCTCAATAGGTCACAACACATAGCTAACACAAGTTGTTATTCACCTCATTGTACTACTAGTACAATCGAGTACAAACTGGTACTCTAAGTAGATCTTACCATGATCTTGCTCCTTGATGTATTGTTATCACCTTGGATCTTTCTCCCCCACCGATCAGGTGACCGACGTTGGTCCCTGTCTGACTGGAGGAGACTGACGCCAACCGATCCCTACCAATGTCAGTTTCCTATACACTGATCCCTGACCAACGTCGGTTGTGGCCTATCGATGCTGGTGACTGTCATGCTCAAAAACCTCCATGTTTGCAACAAGGTAAAGCTTTTAGATCCACACCCTAACAAGCCATTGGCTTGTTTGGATAAGCTAATTAGGGGGACTAGTGATAAAAGCTTGCTATTAAAAACAAAGGGATGAATGTTTAGTGTTGATTAATGGCTTGTTAGATAAGACCTCATATGATACTTGAATTATGACATCCTTGGAGGATTGAGTGTGGGGGTGAATGTGACTAAATTATTTGGGCAAGTTAGAATTATTTGGGATCTCTTACTAATAATGGGTATCATGAGCCATCTAATCCTTTAGTCACAAACATTATTGATAACTTTTTAAATCTCACAGATATAAATTAATGGGCTTTATTGGAACATACCCTTCCTTAAAATAAGGTGATGATAAAATGGAGATCCTTGAAGCTTAACATTCTATAATAAATGATGGGTTTCATTAACCACCTTGTAAATCACAAAAATATTTGGGCTTGGTACTTTCAGTAACATTAATGAATGGTATGGACATAATTTTAATGATATTATGTTATAATAAACTGAATACTCTAGCCTTATATAAGCTCAAATGTAGGCATTATTGAGATGATATATCACTCTTGTGAGGAGTGGCCTTCAGTTGAGTAAAATATCTCAACATATATAATTTTCCCATGGTTGGGTAAGGTTGTTCCAAGGTTGATTCACCTTTTGGAGGCATGAAATTAAGTTGTAGAGATAACAATAATTAGATGTTGTGTGGATATTGTTAAATAAGCTTATTGGTTTTGTATACAAGTTTGGTTGACTAATTTAAAACCATGATGTACTATGGAATTGGAAATAGTGCTTATGAATCACTGTTTAGTATCAATGGCATATGAACATCAGGTAGATTGATGAGATTCTTGGACCCTTATTTATGACCAATAAATGTACTTGTGTGTTTTGATGTGAGAATACCTTGGCATAAGTTAACAAGAAATCTAAATTAGCATATGTGTACCCTATCCTATGCAGTTGCTTCATACATGTAAAATGTTATATGCTATGTAAACCCATTCGTGATATGTGAAAATAAACAACCATGTGAATCTTGTAGTTGGTCCATGTCTTCAACATTATTATATGAGTATTTCATATATGTGTTATGTAATATGTGTGATCTTATGTTGTTAAACCCATGAAACTTGTGAAGGGTAACAAATCAATTGTGTAATGTAACTTCTACTCTTGAAATTAATAATTCTATTTTAAAAACAAAAACTACCAAGGTATAGTTTTGTATTGTATGGTGTAACTCTGTATTGCTGCACTAGTAATGAGCATTGATGAAAGTGTGAGGTTGAGGGTGGAGTAACACTACAATCCATATTGATTTATAATAGGTATGGGCTAGGAAGTAAAGCCTCTTGTAGGCTAAAAACCCACTTTTACCCATTGCATGAGGTAGTCACCTGATTCTTTTAGGTGTGTGCACAATAAGTGCCATAAGTTGTCCGTGAGATCTCCATGCATATGGTTGCCTTGTGGATTATGTTCCTTTACCTACCTCTTAAAGGTTGTATTAAAAATAACCTTTGTGAAAATTTCTTGATGTAGCCTTATGAAATGCTAATGGGTCCTGTAAGTTGGCTTTAATGCAAAAACAATAGCAAGGTTGTACTTCTTTAAATTTAGGCACGTATTAGATTGTAAATGTAATCTTAATATGATTAAGGTAATGTTTAATTTACCTAAATGAATATTCTAAAATGAATCTTTTGATTTGTTTAAAGTATGGCTAAAACGTATACTTATGTTTAAAAAGAGAAAAATAAAGTCCTAATTAGGTAGTTTTTGAAATCCTATGTATCCACTTAACCCTTTAAAAGAGTAAAAAAATTAGGTAAATGCCATAGATTTTAGATATATGATGGTGGAATCAGGATCATTGTAACCATCATGTGATCTCATAATTTAATGGAGATCATGCTAAAATACTAGGGTTGGGGTGGTTTACATATGAATTATAGGGATGGCTTCTCCAGTGTTTGGTGTGTCTAGTGCATGATGCTGCATTGACCTATGAATAATGTAATTGTGGAAACCATAGTGTTATGGTTTGTTGTATTGATTTTATTCTATGATAATGATAGAATTATGTGTAAATTATAATTTAAAGTGGTGGAAATACCACATGTAGTCATATAAAATGCAAAAATGGGCAACTTAAGCATGGTTAATGACATCCAATCCTTAGGTCCCTCTTTCTTGCTCTCATAACCCTCTCAAGCTTATTTTAACTGATTCCCAATCATCCATATCCTTATATAATTGATTCCAATTGATCTAGGACCCTCTCTTCATGACTAATTCACCCCCCCACCCCATGTCTCATATACTCAAGATAATAGTGCCAAAGTTGGACTATAGCACTAGACCCTAGGGTGTCTCCTTTTTAGTGATCTTGTCCAATCACAATTTGATCCCAAATTACCATTTTTACCTAATTCCTCTTGTTCATTATGTTGGCTTAGTTTGGTTTCATCTAACCCATGATAAATAGATCCTTATAAAATCCCATTCAAATATCATTTGGAAAGGGTTGGAAAATATCACTCAAGCAAGAAAGAATACAATCAAGACCACTCAAGAAAATTTCCTTATTCTCTGCATACAAGAATCTTATAAATTTTCAAGCCAATTCAATTCTTTACACCAACCCCTAGTCATCTCAAGCACACCTAGTTTTTGCATATCTTGCATTTTCATTCACTATTACACCAAGCATTCTTAAATGGAGAACTACATATGGCTTGATCCCTCCTTGGAGTATTGGTATATAGGTAGCATGCCCACACATAGGGTTTGAAGCATGTCCAATTCATCTTACACACACTAGCCCCTTTTCCTTAATTGCAAATGTTTCTATTCAAATGCATAAAAGACATAGACATAGAAAATAAACTCTACAAGGAGCTCTATTGACAGTGAGGATCCAAAAATTGGTACATAGGCTCACATTGATCAAGAAAACAAAACCCAAAAAGATTATATCCTCAAGATAACAATGTTGAGGAAGGACTATAGTGCTAGAGCATAAGGTGTCTAGTTTCAGTGCTCTTGTCCAATCAAAAAATAAAGTTCAAGATCTTGTTTGTGATAGTGTCCTAGGATTACACACAAATTTATAGACCATGTCTCAATCAGATCAATATAGAATACGATAAGTTTAATTTTCTCTCTCTCACTATTATTTTTAGAAAAGGTCAAACTACAATTAAATTTCACAAATTGGTAACTTTAATTTGGAATATTATTTACTAATTTTCTCCTACTCAGACCCTTTTATTATTTAGGAATTAAACACTGATTTCACCAAAAACAATAAATCATTTAGTGAACCTAACTTACTTTGAATTGCACATAAAAACCCTAGGGTAAATTCCTAGCAGATTTTTTCCATAAATTTATAAAATTTTTATTGAATATTTAAAGAATAAATTCTTCCAAAATTTTAAAATTTAGTAATAAATTTTAAATTAATTTTATTTCAAAGCCTATTTGAATCAAATAGATCCCATTAAAGTTCTAATATTAATCCAATAATTTCTTAATTTTTTGCTTGTATATCTAAATCATAAATTTGATTCAAATTCTCAAATTCGATAGTAATTTCAAAAAAAATTTATTTCAAACCCTATTTGCATCAACAAGCTCCCAATAATTTTCCAATCATTTTTTGATTTTTTAGTTGCATATTAAAATTAGAAAATCACTTTAAATTTCAAAAATTCATAGTAATTTAAATTTTTTTAATTTTCCTCAAAACCCTAGTTGTATCTACTAGGTCCCATTAAATCAAACACTTTCCCATAAATTTTTAAATTTTTACTTGCATATTTACCTTATAAATTCAATTTAAATTTCAAAAATTCATAGTATTTTGCAAAAATATTATTGTCAAAACCCTAGTTGCATGTACTAGCTTCTTTTTTCTTCTTACGTTATCACCTTACATATTTGGGAGCTCCATATCCATTTTGTGAAATTTTCAATTCACTATTTTTAGGACTTTGCATTCCCTATATTTAGTACTTTCCCTTTCTATCACTTTGCCTATTACAACTTATTGTAAAACATTCAAGCATATTTCAAATTATTTTCCTACTTTAATAATGGCATAATATATCAATTTTGATGAAACTAATAAAAGAGAACTTTAAAAACTTTTAACCAAACATCTTGATATGCAAGATGACATGATTAGTGTTCTATAAGAGGAACATCAAAAAGTGAACAATGTTCAATCTTCTCAAACCATAGATCCACTAATTGCAAATGACACTATGAGGTAAAATACGTCTCAACAACCCCTATAGCAACCCAACATTCTTTTGTGCCACCAACTACAACTAATACATCTTTGTATCTTGATGTGGTAGCCCTTGTGTAAGAGATAAGATATCTTCAATTCAAGGTGAAACATCTTGAGCAAGGTGCCTTTAGACCTAAATATGCTTTGGATTCTTTTTATTTACTACATACACCATTGACACATCACATTACTTCTACACCCTTACCACAAGGTTTTGTTCAATCCAAGCTTACTCTTTATGATGGTAAGGGTGATCCAGAGACACATTTAACAACATTTCATGTAGCATGTTTGAACTATATACCAATGATTAGCTACTTACCAAGATATTTCCTTAAAGCCTAAAGGATTATGATCTACAATGGTTTTATAGTCTACCAAATCAGTTAGTCAATGCATTCAATCCTTTAGCTGACATGTTCTTAACAGACTTTAGTGTCAACATTGGTGACAAGGTTTCATATTCTCAAGTTGCACAACAAAAATAATGGTCAAATGAACATCTCATATATTATGTTCTTTGATATAAGACCATATTGGCTAAGATTAATATCCCCATGATAGACCAAAAGTTATAGGACCTCTTCAAATAGAGTTTTCTACCAACACTTCATGAATCAATCATGTTCAAAAGATTCTTTTCCTTCACTGAATTGTGTTACACATTAAAGGAAAGAGAAGTCAAATTAATTTCAATGGGAAAAATAAAGTACACTAATACATCATACACAACTAATAATAAAGTCCCATATAACATCAAGTTCAATGATACTAAAGGATATAATCAACCTACAATCAATGCAACTTCTGAGCCTCCTCAACAAATAATTTTATCAGCACCCCCTCGACATACTTTTTCACACCTTCTAGTTCCTCTAGCTAGGTTTTTATAATATCTTTTAGATTGTAATATCATATCTCTCCCTCATATTTAATAATTTTATCCAACAAAGCCTCTTCCAAAGGGATATGATCATCATGCATTTTGTGACTACCATAGGGCACTAGGCCATATGACAAATAGATGCATCAGTTTAAAGAAAAAGATACATGACCTAATAGGTTCAAATGCTATTGATCTTAGCACTTTAGTTGAGCCTCCATCGACAAAGAAAACATAATATAAAATATTGAAAATATTCTCAAATATTTTTCAATAGCATTCCAGATAAGAGGTAGGGGAACAATTAGGGGTTCACTATGCATATCATGCACATCTCCTACTAGATACATATAAAGCACCTTTAGTTGAGTTACATCCTTTGAGAAACATGATTGGTGTATATAATTATAGAGTTCCAAATAGACCTTCAATCTCCTTCTTAAAGCAAGAGATCACTGAGGATGATACTAACTATCACACACTCTTTATTAGTGCTCACATTCATAATCATCCTATTCATAGTGTTCTCACAGATAATGGATTTAGTGTGAACATGTGCACTATGATATTATTCAACATTTGGGATATTTAGAGTAGGATATCACTATGACAAACACAATTATCAGTGGTTTTAGTGGGCATATACAAAGTTCATTGGGTGAGATAGTAATTCCTCTATAGGTTGGTCCTACACATGTGGCTACACCATTCATTTTAGTTCCCAGTGTAGGATTTTTTTAAATGTTACTTGGTTGACCATGGATTCAAAAACTCAAAGTAGTACCTTATATAATTCATAGATGCATCAAATTCATTCATGCTAATCATGTTATTACATTTGGAGGAGTTCCATATCAGTTACCACTCCCCACTTCAGACCCATTATCTACTTTTCAGTTACCAATTTTAGTTTTGACAATAATTTTAGTTTTGCCACTAGTTTTAGTTTCTCTTCTAGTTATAGTTCTCACTTGAGTTCAGATCTATACATAGTTGAGGCATCCACCACCTGTATAGAGGGTTCATACACTTACATCACTTTATGGTTCTAAATAGCTTCTAGCTATACTATTCATACCTAGGGTAGTCTCATTGAGATCTCATGCATTTACACATAAAACACATGTTCATAGAGCTTCTCCTACTTCCAAATGGGCCTCTAAGAGCCCTATAGTTGTATCAACTTCTAAAAGTTATAGAAGGACCCCATAGTTAGTTTATAATTCAAATATTTTATATCATCTACAACATATATAGCTTATAGATCCATAATTTTAGCATTTTCATCATTCTTCATGATCGTGCATGATTCCACTCCTTGATACAGGACACCATGATAGGGAGTCTTGCATGAGACTAATTGGTTAGTATCATTTATCCTTAGTATTGATTGTACATAGTTTCTTATGCTTGAATTTTACATAGTTCAAATAATTACAAAATATAAAAACAATATAACATTTCAAAAAATCCAAAAACATTCAGATATGTCAAAAACAACAAAAACATTTCTTTTACATGCACCATCCATGCTTTAGATTACAACTACTATGCTAGGACTTACATTTTTTGTTTTATGCTATTGTATGTTGATTTATCTGCATTACCATGCTTCACTTGATCTTCTTTGATTGTCTATAGTGACATATAGCTACTTGATTGTTTAACTCTACCCATTGAGGGGGTATATTACTTTTATATTTTAGACACACATCGATAGACATACCTAGTAGGGGCATCTTCTACATGACTACGCCTTCCAAGTTATGTCATTCCTACACTCCACACTCTAATTTATCATGTTAATGTACATTATTTACTAGCTTACATATATTACTTTATCGACATATCATTAGCATCTAACACTTGTGTATTTCTTAACATATACCTAGTCTTGTACTAAACATATCTTGCATACTTTCCCTCTTGCTTTGATTAGTTAGATGTGATTTTATCTTTCTAGTCTTTACATGCATTATCTTCTTGCTTAGCATAGCTTGATGTGATGACATTACTAGCTCTTGCTTATCTCTTGTATGTGCCTTGGTATATTTGCTAATGTCCTTTGCTTCTATTCATGTGTGTGCCTTAAGAAATTTACCAATGTCCTTTGCTTATACTCTTATATGTGTCTATGGCCCTTATACCAACTTTACTTGCTCCACTTATATGTGTGTGTGACATTTGAACATGCCTTGTATGTTTAATTTCTAGTTTGAGTGACATGTGCCCATGTCCCTTATTTACATGGCACCTTGGCCACCCTTTTATGATTCTTGCTTCTTGGATGCCATGATGAACATCATGCTCCATACCTCCATGACAACTAATAACTAACATTTCTAGTTTTAATTCAATTCCACTACATTGCACATGCTATTAAATTGTTATATTTATCTAGGCATATCCCTGCTGATTTAACAATCTCTCAATTCAAACCATGATATATCTTAAGGTATCTTGTTGATTATCATTATTATATCATGCATATTTCTAGCTTAACACACTCTTAAGGCTTCTTCTTCTAAGGGTAGTCATTGCAAGGTACTTATTTCCTACCCTTAGAAGAGGGGGAAATAAATAGGGTTTTGCTACAAAGATCAGAGCTCCCATTGATCAAAAAATCTAGTTTCAAAACAACCATAATAGTAATCAATCATTAAAACACTTATAATAGACCAGGAAAAAAATCAAGAATCCAAAAAATTGATCAGTTTCAACCCAACTACAATAGCACCATAGCTGGACTATAGCACTAGACACCAGGGTGTCTTATTTTGACACTCTTATCCAAATAGAAAAAATGCTATTTTTTTTAGAAGCATGTAGAAAAGTAGGTTCAACTATAGTTTTTCACAATCAAACCAGTTTAGAATCAACATTTTTTAATATAGTTTTCTCAAAGAATTTAGACATAAGGGGCATCATGTGTGGCATGATTAGTTCTCATTTTAAATTTTAGATACAGTAGAATCCATGCTTCAAACATCAGTGATCAGGGGAAAATTGCATAGCACTTTTGATTCTTTTGTTTTTGAGTTTAGTATTATCATTAGTGTGTTTTATTTTGTATTTGATTTCATGCACTAACATGTTACTAATATCCCCTTATCAGATTCTTATGTTCATAAATGGTAATACTAATTTAGGTTCATATTGACCATTTACAAAAAATATAAATAGAAGGTCTCACACTCATAATTTTAAGCTTTCTTGGTTTAGATTTATAATGCTTAAATGAGTTCAAAATCCATTTGATATAGTGTTATTATGCCTAATTATTGATAAAAGCTTTGTAAGCCAAATCCATAAGCCAAATGATGCCAAGAGGAGGTGGAGGATAGCCAAAGTTCAATTGTGAAATACCTTTGAAGCACAAGCTAAGCAAGCCAACAAGGAGAGCCTTTGGAGCATTCAAGGAAGGTGAAAAAGTTTGTTTCTTGCATTCTAGTTATGTTTTTAACAATGATTTTTCCTTATGAAGCTCCTCCCAAGATCTAGGCATAAGGTGTTATCATTAGTATATTTTGTTTTAGATTTGTTTTCATGCACTAACATGATACTAATCTCCCCTTATCAGATTCATATGTTCAAAAATGTCACACCTAGTTCAAGTTCATTTTGATCATTTACAAAAACTATAAATAGAGGGTCTCACACTCACAATTTTATGCTTTTTTTAGTTTAGAGTTATAATTATTAAATGAGTTCAAAATCCATTAGATATAGTGTTATTATGCCCAATTTTTCATAGAATTTTCACAAGCCAAATGATGCCAAGAGGAGGTGGAGCATAGCCAAAGCTCCATTTCCAAAGACTTTTAAAGTACAAGCTGATCAAGCCATCAAACAGAGCCTTTAGAGCATTCAAGAAAGGTGAGAAAGTTTGTTTCATGCATTCTTGTTGTGTTTTTAATAATGGGAATTCCTTTCTAATTGTAAGCTTTGTTGGTTCTACTTTTCTCACACTCATAATTTTAAGCTTTCTTGGTTTAGAGTTATAATTATTAAATGAGTTCAAAGGCCATTTGATATAGTGTTAGTATGACTAATTTTTGAGAAAATCTTTACAAGGAAAACCCATAATCCAAATGATGCCAAGAGGAGGTGGAGGATATCCAAAGCTCCATTGCTAAAGACCTCTGAAGGACAAGCCAAACAAGCCAACAAGGAGATCCTTTGGAACATTCAAGGAAGGTGAGAAAGTTTATTTCTTGTATTCTGGTTATGTTTTTGACAATGGGAATTCCTTACTAATTTTAATCTTTCTTGGTTCTAATTTTCTCACGCTCATAATTTTAAGCTTTCTTGGTTTATAGTTATAATGCTTAAATAAGTTGATAATCCATTTGATATAGTGTTATTATGCCCAATTGTTGAGAGAATATTCAAAATTCAAAGCCACAAGCCAAATTATGCCAAGAGGAGGTGGAGGATAACCAAAGATCCATTGAGAAAGACTTTTGAAGCACAAGTTGATCAAGCCAACAAGGAGAGCCTTTAGAGCATTCAAGGAAGGTGAGAAAGTTTGTTTCTTGCATTCTAGTTGTGTTTTTGATAATGGGAATTACTTACTAGTTTTAAGCTTTCTTGGTTCTACTTTTATCACACTCATAATTTTAAGCTTTCTTGGTTTAGAGTTACAATGATTAAATGGGTTCAAAGGCCATTTGATATAGTTTTATTATGCCCAATTGTCGAGAAAAAAATCAAAATCTAAAGCCACAAGACAAATGATGCCAAGAGGAGGTGGAAGACAACAAAAGTTACATTGCTAAAGACCTTTGAAGCACAAGCTGAGAAAGCCAACAAGGAAAGCCTTTAGAGCATTAAAGGAAGCTGAGAAATTTTGTTTCTTGAATTATAGTTATGTTTTTGACAATGGAAATTCCTTTCTAATTTTAATCTTTCTTGGTTCTACTTTTCTCACACTCATAATTTTAAGCTTTCTTGGTTTAGAGTTATAATGTTTAAATAAGTTCAATATACATTAGATATAGTGTTAATATGCCCAATTTTTGAGAGAAGATTCACAATCCAAAACCATAAGACAAATGATGCCAAGAGGAGGTGGAGGATAGCCAAAGATCCATTGTTAAAGACCGTTAAAGCACAAGATGAACAAGCCAACAAGGAGAGCCTTTGTAGAATTCAATGAAGGTGAGAAAGTTTGTTTCTTGAATTCTAGTTGTTTTTTTGACAATGGGAATGATCCATTTATTGTGAACAATCCATTAAAATATAAATTCTAGTGTTATTCCTCAAGAAGTGTGTTAATGATGGTCATTATGGATTCATCATGAAATTCGAATGGTAGCGGCTCTATGTCTATAAGGGGTGATTCAACAAGCTAATCTATAAGAACTTTCCCCTTAATGGCTTTTTGGTTGACGTACTCGATGTCAAACTCATTAATAATCATGATCCATTTGGCCAAGTGGCCTTATAAAGATGTTTTAAATAGTAGATAATTGAGTGGATCTACTTTTGAAATAACCATGGTCTTATAGCTCAACATGTAATGGTGTAGTTTTTGAAATAAATAGGATTTTTCAATGGGCATATAATTATTTTCATATGCGACCAGTGTATGACTTAAATATTACATAGCATGCTCTTTTCCATTGTCATTGTGTTGAGCCAAAAGTGTTGCTAGGGCATTGTCAATAGCTGATAGATACAATAAGAATAGATTTCCTAACATAAGAGACAACAAATTAAGTTAATTCATTAGATAGTCCCTTAAATATTTAAAAGATATCTAGCAGTGATCATCCTAGTGAAATGTGAATCTTTTATTTAGAAGATGTGTCAAAAGATGGCATTTTTTAGCTAATTGTGATACAAAGTGTCAGATGGACTTGATATTGCCTTGAAAACTATGAAACTACTTCAAATTTTTTAATGGTGGCATCTAAGTTATGGCTTTTACTTTGGATGGATTGATTTTAATGCCTCAACAAGACATAATGAAACCAAACAATTTGCTAGAAGTAACTCCAAAAAAACACTTATTTGGATTCAACCTAACTTTGTATTCATGAAAACTTTCAATAATTATATGTAGCACTACTAGATGATTAGCCCTAGTCTTTGATTTAGCAAGAATGTTGTCAACATAGCCTTTAATAATGTCATGCATCATATCATAAAATATGATGGTCATGGTTCTTTGATAGGTGGCCCCTAAATTCTTAAGACTAAACAACATAACCTGATAACAAAATGTTCTCCATGGAGTGGTGAATGTTGTATTTTATTGGTCTTATGGTGCTATCCTGATCTGGTTATACCTATAAAAATAATCCATCAATGAAAGCATCTCATATCCCACTGTGGAAGAAATGATCATATCAATGTTTGGTAATGGAAAGTCATCCTTGGGGTAAGCTTTGTTTATGTTGCATAAATTAGTACAAATTATGATTCCTTCTAGATTTTTATTGATTGGAACAACATTTGAGATCCACTCTACATAGTTGATCAATCAAATACACCCTAATTCCAAGAATTTTTATAACTATTTCTTCACTAATACAACAATGCCAGGATGTATCTTATGTAACTTTTATTTTACTAGTTTGGTATCGAGATGTACCACAAGGTGGTGCATAAACAAGGTGGGGTCCAAACCTAGCATGTCAGAATAGGTCCATGTAAATATGTCAACAAATTCTCTCAAAAAAGCTATAAGGACTTCACATTCCTTCTCAATAAGGGATGCACCTAGCTTGATCCATTTCAGGTCATCTAGGGACCTGATCTTAACCTCTATCATGCCCTCCACTAGAAGGGTCAAAATGTCTTCAAGAATAGTGGGCAATGACTTAAACTGATTGGCAATGTTGGAGTCCTCTATTAAAATTGGTTCTTCAAGTTCTCCTAGGCATGATGAATTAGAATCCCCCAATGGGAAGGATGGCCATATAACAAATACTATTAAAAAATCCTAAATGATTTGATCAAATTTTTGTTTTTATTTAAAATTAAACTTAGACTCATAGAAATGTTCATCATTGGTGGTATCCTGAGTTATGCTTGAGTAAGGTTGAACATCCAAATCTAATAGCACCTAAAATAGGTTTTCACCACTAGACTGGCCTTTTTATTTACTTTTTCCTTGGTCTAAAAGTGCCTCAAAGAGGTTTTCACTTTAGGACCTCAATATTTTATTTATTTATTTTTGGCTAAGGGTGTTCACTCATTCTCCAAAATAGGATTCAGAATCCAACTTGATTGAGAACCTTGATTTACGGTCTCCTAATGAAACATTGTCTCTAAGGCCTATAAATCATAAAAAGCCTCATCATTCTAGAATTGATTAATCAACACATTAGATTCTAATTGTTCCTAGTCTATTAGTTGGGGATAATATAATGGAAGTCTACTTAGTAATGGATTGTGACAAATGGTTGGTTGAAGAGTACAAATGGAATGAGTGTCAAATAGGTTGGTCTTGGCTAGGTCATTAAAAAGGATATGATTAGACTCTGCTTCATTATCGACATCATCATCACTAGTCATTGGTGATGAAACTTGAAAAAGATACATGGGGTCACCCCTAGGTAGTTTAAATCCAAGTCCATAAGGTCTTTTATATCTAGTCATAGAAATTGGCTCAAGTGCTCCTTGTTGATTTGGTATGAGGCCTCCTCCTTCATAGTCTTGATTTGCCATGTCATTTTTATTTATTAATTTATCACTTATTTTCTAGGGGAAATGTTCATTTGATTGGTTATACTAACATTAGGACTAAATATTTATTTATTTACTTCTTTGATTGTTTGTTTGTTGTTTGTGTGCCTATTTGTTTGCTTTCAACATTATTGCCTTGATTCAGTCTATGTGCATTCATTGGGTGATTCCTTGTACATTTATACTTGAATCCATCCATATTCATTTGTCAACATTATCATTATGGTTTTATCATTTATGCATTATTTTCTCTTCAATATTAGATCTTGAGAGTTAGTATTTATGCATCTTTCAGCCAAGTCCTCATAGTGTACTATCATAATGTCAATCATAAAGTGATATAATAAAAATTATCTTCAAAAATTCTACATAACAATGGAAGCATCAACAACTCCTTGACATCGACGTCTTGATCTAATATTGATTATATCCCAAATAGAGTAATTAAACAAATAAAATAATTTTAACCTTTGTTAGTTCAGACAAGCATCTCCCATCTAGTAGGTTGTCCTAATTCATCTTTCTCCTCTATACCAATTTACCATCATTAGCCAATCAATCATGTTTTCCATAATCAAGGTCCCATGATTATAACTACCTATCATCAAATCATTGTACACCATCTCACATGCATTTCTTAATGATTATAACTATATTTAGGTAAATCATTGTATTATCAACTGATTTTCTTCATTTTTTCCAAATTGGGGCATGTTGTTATCTTGTTTGTCTGCCTTAACTAGGGTAGCTTCATATTCTCAATGATTATAACAAATTTTGTGTAAATCATTGTGTTATCATACCACATTTCCACTATCAGGGTATAATTCTTATAACCTCCTTTGGACAAACCATTTTACATCATCTCACTTATAGTCTCAATGATTTTGACTAATTTTTCAAAATCATTGTGTTCTCACCCCATCATCTTCATATGTTTGGTTCCCTCATATCACTTCTTTCTTTTGAGGGACCATTTGTCAACCTCCTTGTACCAACCACTCCCTTGAGGGGGCATCACATAGTTCATCCATTTTTGTTGAATTCATAGGCACACATGACCCTTTCATTATTTGAGAAGATGTTATTATTCCTATAACTTGCAATTCCTTCCCAAATAGGGGCAAACTGTAGACACGCAAATTTGGCCACCAATGACCTCCAACTAGGCTTCAAACCAATTTATACCAAAATGCACAATTTGCCCTAAAAACACTAAAAATGCTAAATGGTTTGAACCTATCATGTACAAATTCCAATTTTGGCCAATGTATCCCTAAATGGGGCAACACATATTATGATATACCTAACTTTAATCAGATCATTTTGAGTCAAAATGATGATTTCACACTTGGGTGCTTTGGATTGCTCTTTTATACCAAATTTATTGCATGAGACATATGCCTTTATTATTTTGTGTTGGAAACATCCTAAATAGGATAATAGTTTCAACACATCTAACATCACCTTCCAATTCTAATCTAGTCAAATTTTGAGCCAATAATATGACATTTTCACCAGTTTGATTAATTTGTGCACCAATTTCCAAGATTTGCACCAAAATTGATAAATCATGTTTAAGGCTAATTAATTTTAACAAAAATTTTAAGTTAATTTTCCATGGAACTTGTTGAATATTTCATTTATGGAAATTGATATTGAATAACTGCATCACTTAAGACATCATTCTATGGGGTGGCATCCACAAGCCATAATTGTAATAAATGTCTTATTAAACCCTCCCATGCCTTTTTAATGCCTCTCTATGATAAATATTTATGAGGGGATTTATTGATTTTAACCTCTAAAATTGAATGGATTATTATCCACACATATTCATCTTGAGATGGATGGTTTAGGTTGATTCTAATCATTTGCAAAAACTATAAATAGAGGTTCTTAGACTCATAATTTTAAACTTTCTTGGTTTAGAGTTATTATGATTAAATGAATTAAAAATCCATTTGATATAGTGTTATTATGCCCAATTATTGAGAGAAGCTTCACAAGCCAAAGCCACAATACAAATGATGCCAAGAGGAGGTGGAGGATAGCCAAAGCTCCAATTCTAAATACCTTTGAAGAAAAATTTGAGCAAGCCAATAAGGAGAGCCCTTAGAGCATTTAAATAAGGTGAGATAGTTTTTTTCTTGCATTCTAGTTGTGATTTTTGACAATGGGAATTCCTTATTAAGCTACCCCTCAGACTAGGCAAAAGGTGTTAGTATTAACATGTTTTATTTTGTATTTTATTTCATGCACTAACATGATACTAATCTCCCCTTATCGGATTCCTATGTTCACAGGGGGGAGGATGATATGAAGAGAAGGAAAGGAGAGATAGGGGATGAAGAGGAAAGAGGGCCAGAGCCTAGAAAATTGGGAAAAAATAAGTGGGGGGGGGGATCAACCTAACATGGAGATTTTGAAAGAATGCAGGAGGAGAATGGTAGGGGAAGCATTAGACAAGGAATGGATAGCAGATGGGAGATGGAAGAAGAGGAGAACAAGGGTTTAAAGTTTTCCTTGGGGGAAACATCAAACCATAAAGTTTGGTATGACAACCCTCTTCAGTACTCAATTCTAAAATTACTAGTGAGTTCTAGTATTTTCCTTATTTGTGGTTGAAATTGGTTAAATGAATATATAGGAGTCCTTTTATCTTATCCTCTCTTGCATTAAAAATTAAATGAGTATACTACTACATTCCACTTGTGCATATATCCTCAATATAGGGATTAAATCCAATTAGAAATAAATTCCCTCTATCCATATTTGGAATAATTTTTATATTGTTGTTCACTGCTTGGAAATGATAATTTTGGGCCATGCCTAGAATAAAATACGTCATCATACCCTATTTTATAAATCAAGGCTCAGGGAAAAAATAACTAATTAGGAATCAGTTGTTGAATCAAATTAGAGAATGAAACTCCCTCTTATTCCTCACATTTATTACTAATTACCATGTTGCATTAACTTAAAGAGATAACCATCATGAAACTTGGAATAATCTGACTTGAGGGTTTCTCCCTTTTTAATTGATTTAAAAACCTGATTTTTAACTTGTTAACCTTGTTGGATGATTTTGGGTTCAATTTTTAAATTAATGATACATAATTTTAAGATTTTTATTATTTCCCAAAAAAATAAAAAGGTGATTTTTCTATTTTATTCAATGATTCAGTTGAATCATTTGGTAGATTATGGCCTTGAGTTTTTAAACTAATTATATATATATATATATACACACATACATATACATACATATATATATATATATGTATGTATGTATATATATGTATATATGTATATATATATGTATATATATATGTGTGTGTATATGTGTGTGTATATATATGTATATATATATGTATATATATATGTATGTATATATATATATATATATGTATGTATGTATATATATATATATATATATATATATATATATATATATATATATATATATATATACATATGGGTCAATTTTGATAAAAAAAGTAATACATCTCAAATAGGGATTTTTTCCATGATCCAATATATCATATCATGTGTTTAATATATATATATATATATATATATATATAAAACACATGATATGATATGTTGGATCATGGACAAAATCCATGTTTGAGATGTATTACTTTTTTTCTAATCAAAATTGACCCATATTTAAATAATTAGGAAGGTTTGCATTCTCATAAAAATCATTTTAACCCTGGTTTTAAAATTGGGGATCATATGAGGTCATGAGAACTCATGATTATCCCACAAACCTTATCTTTATTGATTTTCAAACTTTTAATTTATTTTCATACTCTGATGATTGCTTAAATAATTAATCACCATTGAGGAAAAATTTGGTGTATGTTTATGATTTATATGTTGACCAGTTTCATGTATTGGGTATATTATACCCCAACTTACAATGAGAATTATCCTCTATAAAAACCCAGTGTATGCCTTGGACATTACTCAAGCCATGGTTTGGTTGTGTTATGGATTATATATCCTACTTATCTTTTGTATTTATTGATGATTTTGTAATTCTATATTGGTGGCTCAGTTTTATGTGTGCAGTTATTACCTCACCTAAGTACCTAGTTGTTGAAACCCTCCACCAAATTGATGGTTGGGGTGGTAAGGGCCACTGATGGTTGGGCTCATAGGGATGGTTTTGAGGGGTGTTCTCCTTATAGTGTTCGTATGCTTCTTTATTTATCTTGGTTTGCATATGGCAGTTGTCTCCCAGCCATACCTATTGACATATTGTGCTAGACCATTAGATTGTAGCTGATTACTCATTTTATGTTGTAGTTTATTTTATTACCTTATGCTATTATAATATTGTTATTTTGGAAAAGAACATTATTAGATAAGATGTGGACATTGAGATGTCCTTGATGCTAGTTACCTATTTATTGTATTCTTAATTAATTACATTTATTTACTTGGTACACATTTATATTAGGCTCTAATTACTATATGATAAGTATTGGAATTCAAATGCATGATGTAATTATTTATACTTATATGTTTCTATGAAAACATGATTAAATCATATACCTGTTGAGGTTAAGTAGGCATAAAAATAGTAAAGATGTTATTTCTAGAACAATTGAAATGATAATGTCCTTAATCTTGAATTATGAATTTATATCATTATTATCTTGTGTGGAAAGTTATCTCAAAAGAACAAGTTATAGGATATATTAAAAATATGTGGTTGAAATATTCTTACAAAAACCATTTAACATTATTTATCTCTGCTTATGTGAATTATTGTTATTCACTCGTTGTGATACAGTGTTGGAACCATTCTGGTGGTTTATTAGATGATTTGCCTTGTTGAACCTATCACTTGTATCCATGTATTTTAAGAATTAGAATGTGGATTTAATAATGGTTAACAAATATCCAGATCTTTGTATACAATTACATTGTGTCTTCATTTGGTAATCAATATCACTATGCTGGAAATAATTACGTGATGATTTTATTTCTATTAAAGTTGATAGTTATGTTATAACTAGTTCCTAGTAAGGATGATTCGATGAGTGTACAAACATGTTCTTAAGGAAATAGTTATGATCTCTCGTGGCAAGAATAATAGGAAATATTTAAGTATTGCATTAATAATTAGATATTGATGACTAAGGTCTTTATTGGTTCAACTATATTGATGTAAAATTTATGGGTCATTGTAAGAACAAGCAATTATTGGTTATTCCATAATATTCCTCCTGACTTAATAATTAATAGAATGGGGACTTACCTAATAATTTATGAACTTCCTAAATTATACTTCTTATGCCATTTATTTCATTTAAGTGGCTTACTTTTATTTCTTAAGCAATAAAGTATTCCAGATTAATGTTAATCATATGTGGACCACATTATGGATTATACAATTTATAGGTGTTATAGTGATTGGGATTTATGACATGATTCCTAAGAGTCTAAGGATTAAGTTGGTTATAGTGTAAACCTTGATTAATGGAAGGTGGCTATATTTTCATTGATGATTTTATGAGAATAGTTAGTCATTGTTTTAGTTGATATGTATGCTTAAAAGTATAAGTGTACCTTATCAATGAACTCTTTGATATACCTTGTGTGGTAATTATTAAAATATGAATAATCCTTGTGATTGGTGAATAACCCCAGAATGAGGATGACAATTAGTAACCTATGGAAAATTTAATGTTAATAATTGATTATGTGATTAAATAGTCCACCTTGGAAATGAGTTATTAAATCATAATCTACTTTAATAAACACATAAGTAATTACCTAAGACTAATTGAATAATGATATTGCATGGTCATACGCATGTTATTTGAATGGTATAGATACCTATGTTCATTTATAACATGGTAGAATAATAAAGGGTATTTAAGAAACATCTAGGGGTGTGACCCCTATGATTGGCCTTCAGGATAAGTGATCCTATAACATGAAGATAAATTTATTCTTGTAATGCTAATTATATGATTAATCATTAAGATGCTCCCATGTGTGATGTCATCCACCCCAAGCCTAGTTCTAGTTGTCTCATTTACTTATTAAGAACAATTCTTTGTATATGTAACTATATCCTTTTTATGTGTATGTCCATCATTATGGGAATAAATGTGTAATTTTTCTTAGAGCACCTTGGATCATGATATGGGGATCTATGAGGAGAGGACAAGGAGTAGTCCTTGATTAGGTGATTCCCCAAAAGGATTTGGACCCTTTAGCTTACTCCATCTTGGATTTAGCAGTGGATTAGAGATCGCCACTTACTAATCTCATGTCATGATAAGACTTGCTAATAAAGTTAGTGAGATGGACCCTTATGTTCATTTATTAGACATTCATGCTTAATATTGGACTTCTATCTCCTCTTGATTGATATATAACAATTAGATATTTAGGCATTATTTGATGTGATTAATCTCATTATGATTGATCCTTACCTATTTGAGACAATTGGGATGCTGGTTGTGGGTGCTAGTACTTCATGTTGAATTTATTGAGATGCAATGTACAACATTAATTTTATGTAGTAGGAACTTTTTATGTTTCATTGCATAAATTGATAGATAACTCAAAAAAAAATTAGGGTTATTTCAATATCATATGGTCTAATGGAAAATATCAGTCTTGTAGACTAATTTCTTAACCTTATATCACATAGTCTTATATGAACTAGACAAGCCATTTTGTAAGAAACTTTTCACCATATACACTAAATTCCAAAACTTCTTCCAAGAATGAACATGAATTAAATTTCATAAATAAAATCATGATGCATTTTTTGTATCAATATGATGAGCTTAGACCCTTAAATACATATTCTCATCTCTGCTTGGGTTTTGTAATATTTGCACCATTAGGTTTGTCTACGACTGGCTATCTTGGATAACTACTTTAGCACACTTGAAGCATGAAACCTATCCAAAATACATCATGGTAATTTATTATTAGTCTGTATATTATTCTACCATCCATTTTCTTTTCTTGACCAATATAACTTTTGAGAGTTACAATAATTTCTTGACAAATAAGCCTATATCTATGCATTTTCTCTCATCTGACTAACCACCACCACTTGGAGGTACCTAGGAGAGCTTAATACATGATTATATATATTTTATAGGTGTTTTAATCCATTTTGATATGATTTGAACAAAATCATTCACATTAGGCCCTTATTAGGGTTTTATGGAGGTTTAACATAGGTTTTGGTGTTAACGATTGTTCATAAAGGATTGCCCCTTGAATCCAAAAAAAATGCCTCAATATATTAGATAGGACCTTTCCACATCTCTCCTTAATATCTTAGGTTCCCATACAGATGTTAAACATGACAAAGAATATTTGAAAGTGCTTCTCAGTTCTTGAGATCTCATTCTGTGAACTTGAGAAGGCCTAAAATAGTGTTTCATGTAATTTACTTCAAACCATGACCTAAAACTTTGTGAACATGCCTAAAAAAATTATCTTACTATGATAACATATGCATAGTTACTTTGAAATATAATCTTCATACCTCACTAGGCTAGGCAGGGTCTAAGAGAGGTCTAGGTGTAGGCTTAGTTTGAAGGTCCTACCCCTATAGGATTACCTTTAAACTCTCATTAATGATTCAATGCCTCACATAAATGAAAAAATAGTGAAATAAAACCTTCACATGCCTATGTTCATTAATTTTCATGCACATACCTATTCATGTCATGACTAGGCTTCTTATGTAACTTTGACATCAATGACTTGTACCTTCATGCAAACGTAAGGCATTAGTTGCCTTCAAATTATATATTTATCTTTATCTAAATAAACCACTCTCTCGTGAAAATTATCTCCTATGTATCTCATCACATTACACACTACCAGACTAGGCTGTCACCTTTGGCATCATCCTTCACAAGATGTACCTTTGACATCAATGATAATGCTCAACAAGGGTATACCTTGAGATGCCAGTCCAAATGAGAATCCCTAATAATATTTTTAAAAATCTTTTAAATATTTTTTTAGTTTCTTATTATAATCCATTACACTAAGGGTGGTAGGGTGTAGAAAATTTATGTGTAATTTTGAGTTTTACACATAATTGATTCATGTACTTTTTTAAATTCCCACCATTATTAAATATGATGGTGTGAGTAATTTAAAAAAGACATATGATTTAAGTAAGGATTAATTTGTATATATTGATATGAGTAATATAAAAAAAGGCATGGCTTCTACCCATTTTATAAAGTACTTGGTGGAAGTGATAATTGAATCAAAGCCATATTATAATCAAGGTACTTTTATGATGAGATTTAATCCTCACATAGAGAATGGCTAGGGAGATTCCATAATCTCAAGCTCACCCAGAAGAAAGTGGATAAGATAATAATGAATTTGGAAAGGATTATTCTTATTTATGAATGTGTTGGAATATTTTTTGAAAGTGGACCAACAATATTCCATATATAGGCATTTTATGGGCTATGGTATGTTCACTATAATTTACATTCCAAATACCCCCATGCACTTATTCAAGGAGAGAATGGATATATTATTGTGTGACATATCAAAGTATTTTATGTTCAAAATTATGATAAACTATCTTGATTTTAGAGTATGGTCTTTTCATGAGAATTAGCCTCAATAGGATAGGTATGGTTTTCTATGAATTATGTGTTATTCTTGTACCATAATCTTTATTGAGTGGTGACAACTTAGATATGTAAAATAAGATATTTGTCCTTAAAAATTGAGGTATATGGAAATTTCCTCATGTGGTATTGAGGAAATGTGAGTCATGTAGTGTTTGATGAGGATGAAAGAGAGATGCTAATAAAGCAATAGAGTCAGCTATAATATTTTTCTCTCATTTAATTTATTCAATTGTAAATGATGAAAAATATTTTTGAATATTAGAATTTATTTGATTATATTCAATAAGGTTTTCACTTTTGTATTGTTAAGCACCACTAATTTGGCAACATATAAGTTATGAATCACCTAAGGCATGTAAGCAGGGAATATTTAGATCTATGATAGCTTGCATTCTAAGGGTGAGAGATTTTAATTCATCCATGTTATTAGTGACATAAAATTTTAATATAAAATTTATAGAAATTATTTCACCATAATGATGGGCTAATACACATCCTACCTCAACTCCTTGATAGTAATTAGAACCATCAAAGTGGAGTGTCCAAGTATCCTTGTAAAGATTAACAATAACTTGGGATAGTTATTTTAAAGTAGATTTTTAGATGATTTAAGATTAGAGACTACTATTTTTTCTCTTTGAGGGCTTGATCCCTGATATCAGCCATGAAATTATGAAAGTATTATTTTAGATAAATAAATTGATTAATACCTTTGATCAGAAGGATGTCTTTATTAAGAAGGGTATATTGAAGGTGTTTTTGAGATGATAGGTGTGTGGTATAAATTTTATAATTAATCAATTAGAATTTTAAAAAAATAGTGATTATTACATGGTAAAAAATCCATTAATGACACCATTCATATGATAATTTAGTTTGTAGGTGGGAAAGCCTTGGAGAAGAAATTATGATAGGGGTCGGAATGGACTATGATGTAGGTAGTATGGTAATGCATATAGTGATAAATATTTTTGGTAGTGAATTATTATGAAATATATTCATGTCATAATTTAATGTATAAGTCTCATAGTCTATTAAGGAATGACTAATATATTAAATTTTAATATTCTTAGCATGACTCATCTTGTTGTGTAAGCACTGCACCAACTGATATATGGGTAGATGAGGTATATAAGATGATAATATGGTAATTTTAAGGTGGTATTAGATAAGGAGGATGAATTATTTATTTTATGAAAGGGTTTTTGAAAATCATTGTTCCATTAAAGTACAACACATTTCTTTGGAAGATAGTTTACTAAGTATATACAATAGGGTAACTCAAGAAAAATTATGTAGATTACTCCAAGTTTCCCAGGGTAGGTGTGGATGTCATGAATTGATTGAGTCATAGACATGCTGATAATATAGTTTATATTGGATGGATCCATGTCAATCCATCTTAGTGAGACCAATAATCTTAATATCATTTTGTAATTAATTCCAAAAAAAGAGTTATGAGTATTAAGCTTAACTTTGTACTTGATAAGGAAATCAGATATAATATCTAAGTCATGAATATGGTTTTCATGATGCATTTATTTTTTATATTGTCATACACATATTTTTTGACTATTTTTTGGATTATATTATGTAATATGTTGGTAATTTTGAATTTATAAGTTACTCTAATAATTTTAATATTTAAGGGAATAAAAATAGGTTCCCCAATTGATAGTAAAGGTGGTTTATGTTAATACTTATAGGTGATATTAATATGATTTTGCCCAAAAATTTATTATGAGGGGAATCATATAACATGCATATTTAGAATCAATAATATCATTGATTGAAGGTAATGCAAAGTTGTCCTTAGGACATGCTAAGTTGAGATTGTGAAAGTTGATACAAATGAGAATTAAAATAGTGGCTTTCTTATGAATAGGTAAAATATTAGATATCCATTCTTAGTAATATATAGGTTGAATTAACTTAGCAACTAGAATATTTTTGTGACATAAGGTGGAAACCTCAAGGAGAAACTTTTGTTGATTTTGGCTCATGAGTTTTGAATCTAGATATGCCACTATGTTATGGACAACTATGTTAGGATTTATAGTATCCATGTAATCATATGAATAAATAAGTACTTTGTGATAATTGTATAAAAATAGGGTTTAATTATCTTTGTCTTCAAGGTGAAACTCCTTAGAGATAAGAATACATTTAGGATTTGTAGTTATACCAAAGTTAACTAAAATTTATTCTATAAGTATTATGTTCCCATTTTGAAAATAATATATAGTTGAAGAATTTTTTTTAATAGAATTAGATTTAGGGTTGACACTAGTGAAAAAGATACTAAATTAGGGAAGTGTTCTAGTAGAATGGTAAATCTTGTGATGTTGGCAGTGAAGTTGAGGCTTTTTAACATGAAGTAATTATAAGATATATTTGTCATTAGGAATGGTGAGTAGTGGAATATAATATGTGAATTATAATTCAATACTAATAATGTTATTGCCTTTTATTTCAAACTCTAAATGAATTTGTCTTACATTAGTGGCTTTAATATCTAAGGTAATTTATATATCTAAAGTAGAACAAGCTTTTTTTATTGAATCAACTTTGATGATATAGTTTGGTATAATAGGATAAGTCTAAACTATATCAACATGGTTGGTATAGTTAGTATATGTATTATTGAGTTTGATTGTATTGGTCTAGCCAATACATTTAGATGGGGTTTTGAATGTTAATAAAACTACAATGACACTTGGTAATGCTTAGCCAGTATAGTTTTCAGCTAAAGAGTGAACTATATTGGGTTGGCCAACATAGTTGTATATTTAAGTAATAGTATGAATTATATCTCAGTTTTGAAACAATTATTATTATTGGGAAATTTATGATTGGTATTGGACTGGATGATATTATCATAATTGTTGGTAAATTAAAAAATATATTGAACAACCCATGGAGTAATTTTTTATGGTTGGTTGATAGGAGGAACAAAACCTTGAGGTTATAGGTCATTATAATCATCACTATAATATGAGGAGATATGAACCAACTGAATGTATCAGTTAAATTCATGCATTTTAAAATTAGTTTTATGATAATTAATTGTATCCAAATTATATGATTAGGATTTTACAATGACATAATCATCATTACTATGGAAATATATTACATGCATGAGTGGTTTTTGAAAATATCAATAGAAGTAGCTTTAGAAGGTACACCAATGTTATTGAAAGTATGAGAAGATAATATTAGAGGATCTAGCCACCCTAAAATAATTTCATAAAAAATCATATTATATATAGGAAACTTCATAATATGATCATATATCAAAGGAATGGTACTATATCTTGGTAAGAGAGATGGAAGAAGCCATTATATAACTATGTAGGGATTTAATCTAGTGGTGTTTGAAATATTTTTTAATTCATTAGGTTCATCATCCTTATAATATATAAGAGTGACTTAAAGATTAGGATACATGTTAACAAACTCAATAAGAGGAGTACTATCTATATGAGAAGTGGTGGGGATAAAATATTTCATTTTTAGATAAGATAGGTTGAGACACCATGAGTTGGGATCTTTTTAGTTCTTGAAATATTTTTCATCATGATTTAACTTCATGCATTGGATACTAAAAGAGGTGATAAAGCTCATGTAATGAGTCCAAGGATGGCCTAAAATAAGGTTTTAATAAAGTGGAAGATATAATACCATCATTTTGGTGAGTAATGTTATGGGTGCAATTGTAAGAAGGAACCAAATGAAACCAAGGATTTTGATTGGTTTTATCAAATTTGTGACATGTGAGACTTGTTTTTTTTAGGTCATCTTTGGATTATCTAATTTTTTGATTAACCAAAGGGAAGTAACCTTGATTTTTGATCCATATTCCACCAAATTTTTTTTATTAAAGTATTATTTATCATAATATTAATGAAAAGAGGTGGGTCATTAGATCTAAAGAGTATTTCACAATTAATAATATCTTGTTCATAAAACTCTATGAAAAGTTTATTAGAGGAAGAAGGTACAAAAATCATTTGAATAACATGGAATTAAATAGGTGCAGGACCCTTAAAAGGTTTGGGAGGTGATTTATTTTTGATATATGTGGATTCTTATATGTCATTAATTTATTTTCTAGGAATTTTTTATGATATGGGGATGTTCTCATGAGTTCCATTAAAGGAATTATACAAGGCATGAAATTAAGTTCATCTAGGAAATTCTATTTTGGTTCAGGGTTAGATCGATAACTACTTTTATCTTTATTGGTAATAGTTACATTGGGAGGTATGACATTATAAATATTGGATGTGTTAGGTTAAGGCTCCAAAGGTGGAGTAGGATCATCATTAGGTGATGGATTAGAAGATGATGTATTTAATAAGTTACTCTTCGAGAGAGGACTTCTTGGGTGTAGAGACTAGACCTTTGTGAGTGGGATTACAATGGTAGTTAACCTTTATTCCATTGAAAAATTTAGAGTTAGTGTAATAGTGATCATATTCGACATCAATATCACAAAAAAATTCATTTCAATGTTGTCTATTAGGATCAAACAGTTTAGATTATTTTTGAGGTTTTTATTTGTATATTTAGGATTATATGATTTTTTATTAGATGTTTTGATTCATATTATATGGAATTACTTGGTGATGAAATCATGATTAACAATTTACCCTAGGATGGTATTCACTGAAAGTTTTTGCAGTGCACGATAGGTTTCATGAGAGTGACCGATATCGACATGGAACAAATAAAACTCATTAGGATCATTTAATGATGGATGGATAGTAGAGTACATGTATGATTTGGACGGAAATAACAACTTATAATTTTTATGCATACTTAAGGGAGGGTGAGAAGGAATTTGATTATTTAATTATCAGATTTAGGAATTTTTGAAGGATTAGTATTAATTGCATTGGTTGAGATTTCAAAACATTTTTTATTTTAATTTTTAGATGGTTCAAATTTAGCCATGATTAAATCTTATCTTTCTTATTAGTAAACATACTCTTCTAAGGTTTGAGGAGAGAAGATCCTAACCTTATATTGAAGAGGGGACTTAAGAGTAGTAACAAATATTTTGAAGAGGTTATCATCACTCATGTTATAGTCCACTTTATGCACTACTAATTTCCATTGCTTGATGAAATCATGGGAAGATCCATTATAAATTTTTTAACATCAATGAACTCAATAAGTCTATTTTTAAAAAAATCATTATGTTGGAATTCATTAACTAGAGCATTGTCTAAATCATGTCATTATGCAATGGAATGTTTAGGAAGTTAATTGTACCATTCTAATGCATCTCCAATAATGTTTTTTATTGAATATTGGTAGTAGAATATGTGTCATTTTTAACCCATTATGTATAGATATTTCCAAAGGCTTTAAAATACAAACTAAGATCTTTAATCATATCATATGTGATAGTTATGGAAATTTTACATTATATATGGACACAATTAATGGTGATAAAAGTTCATTGTGAATATTTTGAATCATATTATTATGAATTGGCGATTGAGGAATGGTGTTTCCATTGGAATCTCTTAGAGGAGAGATATACTTCTTATTGTGTTAATTCATGATTATTTGAGGAGATCAATTATCTATTTGATTTTTTTTTATTTTTTTACATTTAGATCATTTGATTGATACTATAAGATTTAATAAAGACTATTTTTTGATGATTATTACAAGGATTTATGATGAATCTAGAGGAATATTGAAATTGGTATTTTTATTGGAGTTATTTAGATGATAATTTAAATTTGATTGGGGATACCAGAAAATATTTTTGATATGAAGGTTCCCAATATTGGTTTTGGTTTCCTCAACTATTTTACCATATGGGGGAAGCTTGTTTAGAATTTCATTTTTGTTTGGAGTATAAATGGTGTTGTCATCAAGGTTTTTAATAAGATAGATGGAATATTATAGATAATCATTTTGTTTGATTTTAATAATTTTATATTTGATAAATCTATAGTTATTTTGAGAGAAATTACACCATGAATAATTGTTCTCAATGGTGGGAAATGTGGGGATGAAAGAGCAACCCATGAATAATATAGATAGGTTGAGGCTTGCAAGGAAGATTCTAAGAGGTGACATCATGATGGTAAAGGAAATGATAATATAATTCAAAATAATAAGGAATGTCATAGAAAACTAATGGTATCAGGCATGGTGATATAGTTAGTTATTATTACTGAATAATAGATTCTATCATGTTTATCGATACAATTTGATGTTGAAAACAAACTATATTGGGATATTTGATATAGTCAGGTTATTGACTCTGAGAAATAAAATTTATCACGATGGTTAATATAGTTTGGTAAAAGGAAACATAGTGGCATATGGATAACATTACCATATTAGGTTGGCTAATATAGTAATAAATAAACTAGTTTAAATTTTTTAATGTATTCGGACATAAATTTAGAACTATATAAGGATAATCAATGAAATTTGGAAGACACACTAAATAGTATCAAGTTAGCCGATGTAGTTATCCCATAACATAGAATGGTATCATGTTAGCCAATATAGTTTGAAAAAATCAAGTTATGAAGGTAAATAAGTAACCACAAAAATTAAGGGAGGTATTAATAGACTAGGCATATTTAAATTATAGGCTCTTAAATATACTAATCCTAAGTGTAAATAATGATCATACCCAAAGGGAACTAACTATAAAATATTACACCATCCCATGGCTATAATATCCCATCTTTTAGGTACTTTAAGAGTAACTTATTAGGGATAACCACTCATCAATGCACTCCAAATTTCAAATGGATAAAAGGATTCCTAAATTTTAAAAAAATAATAACACTAGGAATTTTGAATACACCATGAGGTATGTGAAAACTAGAGTCTGTATATAGAGCTATCTAAGGGTTTGAGTAGTTTGGTGGTGCCCGTCACACCATGGCTCAAGTAAAATTGATGAACATTTGGCCCAAAATGACAACTCTTATTATTTTTAAAACTATAATAACTCATTCTAGGAATACAAAATAATAAATAAATATGAAAATGATTAAATTTGAAATATAAATTTATAACATGGAATGAATTGAACAAGAAATCACAATGTTATAAAGCTGGATGATATAATAAAAAACATAAATTAATCAAACAAAACTATATTGGTTTGGATAATATAGACTAAAGATAATGCAATTAAATCAATAAAGCTTATATAGTCTAGGAAGATAGAATAATATCATACTAGTTGATATAACTAGTAGAAAATAGGAAACATATCGAGCTGGATGATATATTTGCTAAAACTAATGAATGCTATTAGGATGGTTGATACAGTTGGACCAAAATATATATGATTATTTTTAAAATTTTGATAAGAAGATACAATGACAAAAATAAAAATAATACAACAAAATGTGAGATAATATTTAGGCTAGGTTCATGAGAATGTATGCATGAGTGAGGATAAACTATAACTATCATATTTTTCTAAATGGACTAGGACTTGAATAAGATCAATAAAATAAAGCTTGCATATACTTAGATAAATGGGTAAGGGATAGTCACACACACACACACACACACACACACACACACACACACACACACACACACACACACACACATAGAGAGAGAGAGAATTGTAACCTAAAACTAAAATTTCAAGAGGAAATGGTTCCAAATCTTAAGACTATAACACAAGAATATATCTGTCACAAGATATCAACAAAGGTAAATGATTGTAACCATAATTTTAAATAATTTTAAATGAATGCAAGCTATGGAAATAATTGTAAATTAAATGATGGGTAAGTGATTAAAAATAAGGCTAGGTGAATTGGTCAACCAAATTTAGGGGGGGTGTTCTCTGAAAAATAAGGCAATTAATGGAAATCCTAAGAAACCATATATCCATACCAATTTATTTGGTATGAGGAGAAGCCTAAACAAGGACACACACATAAATCTATAAAGTAATAAATAACATATAATATAATAATTAAATATATTAAAGAGTGTAGACATATAAATAATCATATTGGGGTGGGCTCATCAATATTTCAATCTCCTCCACTTTGATAAAGATTTTTTAGGTTGAATACCTCAAATGGTTAGATTAAGACATACATATCCTTAGTTAGAAAATTGTTTAGTCTATTTTTAATTAAAATGAATCAAACTAATAAATATAAAATATTGAAATTAAATTACATTAATATATATATATATATATATATATATATATATATATTAATGTATTTTAATTTCAATATTATATATATATACATATACATATATATATATATATACATATATATATATACATATATATATATATATACATATACATATATATATATATATACATATACATATATATATATATATATACATATACATATACATATACATATATATATATACATATACATACATACATACATACATACATATATATATATATATATATATATATATATATATATATATATATATATATATATATATATATATATATATATATATATATATATATATATATATATATGGAAGTGAAATACAAAATTTATAGAATTGGAGATTATGTAAAAATAGAAAGACTATAAATATGCAAACATTTCTAAAACATATATTATACTAATTATATCTATAAACTACCTAAAAATACATGTAAATTATGTTGCACCTAGAAATATATATTTAAACTACACTGGGACAAGTCTAAAAAATGAGAATAAGGTTTCACTATAGTCATGTCCTAGTTGAATATGCACCTAATATTTTGATTTAGGTCTATGTAACTATCTACAAGGTTTTACTAATTAATTTTATGTGTCAATATGTTATTTAGAATACTTAAAAAAAAAACCCTAGATCCTACACAATAAACATAATAAATATAAAATGACAAAATGAGAAAATAGGGTTAGGGGCATTACTGATTTACCCTAAAAAACCCTACATAATTTATGTGTTACCTACATATCCTAAATGGGCCTCAAACTAATTTAGCTATCACTCCTATGGTGAGTGTATGATCTGTGATTATGAAACTATATGAATATATCTATAATAATAATTAAAATAGTTGACAATGGATTTCCTTGACCTAAAATAAAATATATTCAAACTTGACCTATGAATATTATAATGAAACATAATCAAAATTGGAAGAAATAGTTCTCTTTTGCTTAATGTGTAATAGAATTTCCAAATGATTGTTAGATGTATTTTGAGAATCCTTAATGTGATTATATAGGATAATATTTTATATGTTTTTTCTAAATAATATTTAAAAAGGTGCAAAAGAGGAAAAATAGGCCATTTTAAATTTAAAAAGTTATCATTGGAGTGTGAAGGACAAGGTTGCACTAGTAGACAAGGGTGTAGTTTAACCCTATCTGATTAGCATAATCCTATCCCAAAAAGACAAAGGCTATTGGAAAAAGTTTAACATGAAATTTTAGGCTAAGTAGGAATGAGTGTGTTTGAAATAGGTATGTGTGTATGATATGTTTAGTGTTTTTAAGATAAAATAGGCTCTCATTATAGATTATGGGTTAAAGAAATGGTGAACATAATAAGTGAGGTAAGGATGTCAATATTAAACATTTTAAAGCACTTAATGATTACTTTTATGTGTATAAATTTTATCCCACTTTATTTTAGTTATGCAATGAAGGAAAATTATTATAATAAACTAGATGCAAACATAAGTGTGTATACACACTTTGTCTTTTTATGTGGAACTTGATTTTATGTGGAACTTGATTCTAAAATATGCTTTACTATGAAACTAGAATAATCCACTGAAAGTAGTTACCAGCCATAATTTAAGATTCAAAATATGAAAAATTTGATTTTGATTTTTTGAAAAGAGAGCAAGGAAATTATACACCTAAAATAATACGTAATTCAATTTCCCTATAACTTGAAATTGGAGAAGTGGTTACCCCATTATTGAGGTATTTAGAGAAATGTTAAACTTGTGGTGAATTGAGAATGATCAATTTTAAATTTGATAAACTTTGACTTCTCTTGAGTTATAAATATTTTATGTTCTAACTCTTATTTGATTACGTAAAGTACTATATAAAATAATTTAAGGTGTGGAACTATCGATTATGTCTAACTACATTAAAAACATGTAACCATAGATGTTTAGTGTCGTTAGACTCTAGCATGCCTCACAACATGAATATGATTCACACTAGTGTATATGGATCTAGATTCTTTTTAAAGCTTTGTAACTTTTGAACTTAAATTTTTTGCAATTTCCATGTAGTAACTTAAACATGAATGAGTATCATGCCCCCTATATAGTAATAAATTGATATTGAATTCCAGTTGAATTTTGAAACTATTAAAACCTATAATTTAAAATTTCCACTTATAGATTTAGGAATGAGTTCACATACATGTAACATGGCCCCATAATCTAAAAATTATGAATCATGCTATAATTTTAAAAATTATATATTGCCATAAATCTTAAATTTTATTCATGAGGACTTGAATTATCAAGACAAGATCTTTGTGAATCCCCAATTATGAGATGATAGACATAGACTCAAATTCAATTATCTCAAAATAAAATCATATATAAAATATAAAATCATGTAGTAGCATTTGAACCTTTAAATGGATTAGATGATAATATTTGAATATAGCATTGAATTTATCTATGAAATATGTAATAGAGAGATATAATATTGAAGCATATAAGAATGATGTGCATGATATGTATCATGTAACTAAAGTAATAATAGAATATATAAGTAATGCATGATATGAATCATGCTGCCATAGTAACAAGTAATGAACAGGCACACAATGTCATATAATGTCACATAAGTTGTATATAATGTCACACATAAGACCCAAAGGCACATATAAGGGACATATATATGTCGCATATCACACAAGTCAAAGGGACACACACAAATGGCATGATGATTTCATATAATAAATTATTTTCACAAACAATGCTAAGGGCCACAAATAATAAGTAATAATTTTATAACCTATCATGTAGTAGAGTAAGAAATAAGCATAGTATATATGAAATTAGACTAAATCCACCATATGGATCTATGTCCTTATTAGAAATAAAATTTTAATGTTACATAATGTAACTTATGATTGATTAGAAAATTATTTTTATGATATGTAGATCACCAAGGTAAAAATATTATGGATAGATACACCATGTCGAATTATTCATAGATAATGAAGAGATGTCCCTAACTTAGTAAGGTTGCTAGGTAATAACAAAAGCCCAGCATCGAAACCATGTAAAATTATGTCATGTATCAAACTTAATTACCTCATGAAAAATAACGTGTATTGAAAAATTAAATATGCTATCTATGTGACATAGAATAAATAATGTATGGAAATAAACAAGATAGTAATAATTGAAAATGTTTTTTAGTTTATGATTTTCAATTTTTGAAAATATTTCAAAAATAATTATTTGAAATTTATTAGAAATTTTTAAAAATATGAATAAAATATTTTAAAATGTTCCAAGAAGCAAGGATTAAAAAATAATGTAAAAAGGGAGGGATTCAAACAATCCAAAATAAGGTGCAAAATGCATAGTGTGTAAAAAATCCAGACAAGTAATTTGCCCCCCAATACATTTGTGAATGAGTCATATAAATGATTAATATAAATAATAATGTACATGATCCTAAAAGGGTAAGAGATAAATGTGATCATGTAAGTTCAAGGAAAGATATATCATGATAAGAATATAATAGTGAGCAAGAATGATAATCAAAAGTGCTTATAATATATTTGATCTAGGTTGTTTAATTTGGTTTGAAAATTAGGAGGGAAAATACCCAAAGTGAAAACTAAAGCCAAGGGATATAATAATTCTTGGATAAGGGATAACACATACAACAATGAATTAAAATCAAATAGGTTATGTAAAAATTAAAACGCAATTTTATTAACTAATTATATCTATCATGGGAGGTATATATGTATGCTCGATGGTCTGATAGGAATGAATGGATTAATGTGAATAAGAATTGAAATTTTTTGATGTTTTTTAATATTAATAATTATCATAATCTATAATATATCCATTTAAATCATTGCTCAAATTTACATGTAAACATGTGTCTATGTGCCATAGGATAAGATGTAACAATTTATACCTATGGTGAAACTCTTAAAATAACATGTGGTTCCTTAGGAGATGCATACCTATAATAATGTTTAATTTTATAATTATTATAATTTACCATGATTTTAATATGATTATGTGTAATTTTGTCATGCCCATGAGTAGATGAAGAAACTAATTCTTTAATATGCTCATGCTCATAAATAAATGGAGAAACTAATCTTATAATATGCTCATGATCATGAATATATGGACTAATCAATATTATAATATGATTTATAATATGTATATCATGATCTTGAATAGTTATAAAGACTATTTAATTACCCTTCTACTCAATGATTGTGCTAGGAAAGTGTTATATAGAAGAAGTAAACATCACTATTTCCAAAGCATATTCATAATGAATTCTTAGAATTTTGATCACTTGATTATCATGAATGTATTTGAGAAATTTATATAATTTATAAGGTAATAATATAATATTTTTTATCCAAGGGTGTCCTAATATTATACCAAAGACCCTTATATTTGGTATAACTAAAAATGGAGTGGGAACTATGAGAGGGCTCACTTGTAAAGGTGACACATATTCCTAGGAGTATCTTATCTATGATCATAAAATTATTTAAAAAATCTATAAGTATCATATAAGTCTTTCTCTATATATCCAAGAGAGTATATAATTGTAATAGTACATACATTTTTATTGAGCCATTGTCTATTATAACTTTGTGTATGTATTTTTTGTTAACATATGCTCGAATAAAAGAGTATGTGCCTGTTTGAATCATAATCAACAAATTCACTATCATCAAATGTGATCATAGGACATGATGATTATTTAATTTTAATTTTACCAATTATGATTTCATGTGGATGTCCATTTGTATAAGTAAAAGGATGAGCATTATATTCTTAGTATACTTTAGAATTGTCCCTGTTATTTATCACTTCATGATTTGGAAAAGGATATTTGTAGATTTTGAGATTTTCATTGTCATTTACTTGTGGTTTATGCTCTTTATTAGGTGTGTAAATATAAATAATATTCTCATCAATGGGATATTTAGTCTATGCTTAAGCTTAAAACATTTGTTTGTAGAATTGCTAATATATCTATGGTAGTCACAATATGCATTTCCATGAATTTATTTAGATTATGGTCTAGACATGACCACTTAAATTGGTGGATGAAGAGTGATGAGATTTAATTAAATTATATTTTAAAAAAATACATGAGCATGTGATAGTAACATTTATAATTTTCTCCTTGGTGGATCTTGTAATTAAATATTTTGTATTTGTTGTGAAATAACATTAACTATAATTTTCGATTCATTTTTTCTTTGATTTGGTTTAATATTATATTTTATAATTTTATTTTAAAATAAAAATTGAAATTTGAATTATAAGGGTAATTTAAATCACACTTAATCTTGTTCAAAGTGAGCAACTTTACCTCACCCTATTTGACTATATGGCATAGTTCATTAAAACATTTGAACTTATTAAACATAATTTACTCTTGAAGTGGAGATAGAAAACATTGAGTAAAGATAGATTACAGATCATTATTAACCATTTGATTTGTCATTTTTAATATCAAAAAATTATATCATAATACATATTCACTTATTATTTAATTATACCCTTGTTTGAGCTTGACAATTTGAGCATATGATATCTTTTCACCAATGTTTATAGAAAAGTGTGTTAAAAATTAATTTTTTAAAGGGTTTAAATCCTTTAATAAGTAAAGATAAAGATAATAAAATCATATAAGAGAATATTATTTGAGAATTATTAATATATCTGTCAAAAAATTATCATTATCTACACAGTCTAGACAAGCAACATGGAATACATGCAAATGATGTTCATGATTACCTTTTGTTGATGTGGGTTTTATGCACACCAAGGAAACCTTTATGAGGTATCCTTTAAAGTTTTAAGATATCATTGGAGATGAAATCCACTCCAAGGCATGAGTTTAAGGGTATTATCTTTTATAGCAACCTATGGTGGAATGGTGGGTGACAAAGAAACTATTAATCTGGATGGTTTGGATATGGATGTGAATCCTAGATCTACTTGAGGTGTATTATGTTGCATTTATTATAAAGTGGGCATGACTCAAATAAAACATAAATAGAGGTAAAGTTAAGGCAAAAAATATATTCTATAAATAAAGAGTATGGGATCTTTCTAACTAGATTTAGAATAAGGACAAACACTATAGACTAATGTTTGCAGCCTTCTATTTTGGCATACAAAAGTGAAAAACACAATGAAGAAGTTCAAGGAATAAAAATAAAATAAAATTAAACTTATTAGCTAAATGTTTTTACTAATATTTTTTTTTCACCTCTTAATAAAATATAATATCTAACAAATAAAAATCACCTTTGACTAGATATAGCTCAATCTAGGAAGTTGTATTAAAATGGCCCTTCTACACAAATATAAATATTAGCCTAGCAAACATGTTACATCAAAGAAATATTTATAAACCTAAAATTTATATTGTACATTATTAATTGATTGAATCATTCTAATCAGCCACAAACTACTTGAAATTGCTATAAAACATATCAAAGAACTAAAACTACTAGTTAGATCAAAACATAATCAATATAACATAAAAATGAAAGAGACAAACAAACAACATAGACTTTCAAAATAACTTGAAGGATTTATTATTTATATTGAATGTCAAAATTTCTCCTCCATTTGAAATTTGAGAGATACATGTATATATAGGCTCTGGATGGGGATGCCTCATCCATCAATCCATGCTCAAAGTTTCACTACCATTAGGAAATCTCACTAAGAGTCATGCATGTCATACATGGCCATGACATAGCTAATCATTCATAAGAGATATAAATTATTAAAACATTATATTATAATCAAATAATGTAATTACAAATGAAATTTCCTACGAGGAGGTAGTTTTAGTTGTTGACACTTGGGCTTTGATAGTTGTTGTAGTTGTAACTAGAGTTGTAGCTATGGTTAGCCATGTCATTTGAGAAGTAGTTGCAATTAGAATAGGTGATGGAGGTAAGGTAGCTGAGAATGCCTACTTGCTTTCCTAAATTTTAAAATATAGATCATGTCTCACCTAAAAATCCATCTTAATTATCTCAAAGTCCAATAGAGGTCTATTGAAGAGCTAGGGGAGTCTATCTGTCAATTTTATACATGATTTTAATGCAGCTCCAAAATCCACATAAAATGTCTTTATGTTATGGACCCTACTTCTATCAAAATTTATCAACTTCAGGAAGTCATTCTGGGTATTATATATCATTCCATTGACCTCTAATTTGAAACTATTAATTCCTGTCTAAAGAAGGTCTTCAAATATGTCCCTAAAGACCAATTCCCTAATTGGGTTAATCACACCATAGATTCTCATTTCCCATAAAATTGTAATGGCCTGATCATCATACTTGATGAATTTAAGAACTAATTTTTGCATCTCTTGATGCCATTCAATCAATATGTCTCTCCTAGAAGTTACATAGTTTAGATCCGATGCTACATTTGAAGTAGTTATTAAGTTTAAGTGATAATAATCCTTGTTTCGAGCCCCTTGGATTAAGAAATGGTGTCTAGCATCCATTTTATTCATCTTATTAGTAAGGGGGTATACATATACCCACTTGGGCTATGAATCCTTCTTTGTGTTCCTTATTAATTAGATAATGTCATACAACTTTTGATCTCCTCCTTCCACTTTGTCCA